>SZWC01000291.1:52055-71377 GCA_023375785.1 Penium margaritaceum | reverse complement strand
GTGACATATGCATACTTTGGTTGGTCACTGTGCATTGAAGCCACATTGTGCCACTACATATTGAAGGTATTTGTACTTGCTAGTCGATAACTAGTATTCACAAACCATTATCTTCCACCCTGACCATTTGTGACTCGTGTTATGAGTTGTCAAAGTTTACCACACTTACTGACATTATGTGGTCATGGTCAGTGACATATGCCTACTTTGGTTGGTCATCGTGCATGGTCTCCTCACCGTGCCATAGCGTATTGCAACCCCTTGTGCTTGCTACTTGATACTTGGTGTTCCCAAACCATTGTTTCCCCCTCTGAGCATTTGTGACTCGTATATGAGTTGTCAACGTTGACCACACAAAGCAGATTTCTTTGGTCAAAGGCAGTACATATGCCTACTTTGGTCGGTCATTGTGCATGGTAGCCACACCATGCTACTACCGACTGAAGGTCGTTGTACTTGGTAGTTGAGAACAGATATTCCCATGGCATTGTTTCCTCTCATGACCGTTTGTGACTCGTGTTATGGTTGGTCAACTTTGACCACCCTTACTGAAATTCTCTGGTCATGATCAGTGACATATGCCTAGTTTGATTGTTTGGTGTGCATATTAGCCGCACCGTGCCACTACGTATTGAAGTTATTTGTCCTTTCTAGTCAATACATAGGCTTCTTAACCATTGTCTCTCCCTCTGACCATTTTAGACTCGTGTTATGCGCTGTCAATGTTGACCACACATAGTGGACTTATTCGGTCGTAGTCAGTGACGTATGCATCATTTGGTTGGTCACTGTGCACGCTAGCCATACGGTGCCACTGCTTGTTGAAGGACTTTGTACTTGCTATTTAATAACTGTTGTTCCCAACCCATTGTTTTCCCCTCTGACCATTTGTGACTCGTGTTATGCGCTTTCAACGTTGACCACATGAAGTGAAATTTGTTGGTCATGGTTAGTGACATATACATACCTTGGTTGGTCACTGTGCATTGAAGCCACATTGTGCCATTACATATTGAAGGTATTTGTACTTGCTAGTCAATAACTAGTGTTCACAAACCATTATCTTCACCCGGACCACTTGTGACTCGTGTTATGAGTTGTCAAAGTTTACCACACTTAGTGACATTATTTGGTCATGGTCAGTGACATATGCCTACTTTGGTTGGTCATCGTGCATGGTCTCCTCAACGTGCCACAGCGTATTACAGCCCCTTGTGCTTGCTATTTGATACTTGGTGTTCCCAAACCATTGTTTCCCCCTCTGACCATTTGTGACTCGTATATGAGTTGTCAACGTTGAACACACACAGCAGATTTCTTTGGTCAAAGGCAGTACATATGCCTCCTTTGGTCGGTCATTGTGCATGGTAGCCACACCATGCTACTAGACTGAAGGTCGTTGTACTTGGTAGTTGAGAACCGATATTCCCATAGCATTGTTTCCTCTCCTGACCGTTTGTCACTCGTGTTATGGTTGGTCCACGTTGACCACCCATATTGAAATTCTCTGGTCATGATCAGTGGCATATGCCTAGTTTGGTTGTTTGGTGTGCATACTAGCTACACCGTGCCACTACGTATTGAAGTTCTTTGTCCTTTCTAGTCAATACATAGGCTTTTTAACCTTTGTCTCTCCCTCTGACCATTTTTGACTCGTGTTATGAAATGTCAATGTTGACCACACATAGTGAACTTATTCGGTCGTAGTCAGTGACGTATGCATCCTTTGGTTGGTCACTGTGCATGCTAGTTATACCGTGCCACTTCTCGTTGAAGGTCTTTGTACTTGCTAGTTGATAACTAGTGTTCCCAACCCATTGTTTTGCCCTCTGACCGTTTGTGACTCATGTTATGCGTTTTCAACGTTGACCACACACTGTGAAATTCTTTTGGACATGGTTTGTGATATATGCATGCCTTGGGTACATTCAATATGTAGTGGCACAATGTGGCTTCAATGCACAGTGACCAACCAAAGTATGAATATGTCACTAACCATGACCAAAAGAATTTCAGTGTGTGGTCAACGTTGAAAACGCATAACACGAGTCACTAATGGTCAGAGGGTTTTCCCCTCTCAATGGCTTGGGAACACAAGTTATCAACTAGCAAGTTCAAAGACATTCAACAAGCAGTGGCACGGCATGGCTAGCGTGCACAGTGACCAACCAAAGGATGCATACGTCACTGACTATGACCAAATAAGTCCACTTTGTGTGGTCAACGTTGACAACTCATAACACGAGTCACGAATGGTCAGAGGGAGAGACAATGGTTAAGAAGCCTATGTATTGACTAGAAAGGACAAAGAACTTCAATACGTAATGGCACGGTGTGGCTAATATGCACACCAAACAACCAAACTAGGCATATGTCACTGATCATGACCGGAGAATTTCAACATGGGTGGTCAACCATAACACGTGTCACAAATGGTCAGGAGAGGAAACAATGCTATGGGAATATCGGTTCTCAACTACCAAGTACAACGACATTCATTCAGTAGTAGCACAGTGTGGCTACCATGCACAATGACCGACCAAAGTAGGCATATGTACTGCCTTTGACCAAAGAAATCTGCTGTGTGTGGTCAACGTTGACAACTCATATACGAGTCTCAAATGGTCAGAGGGGGAAACAATGGTTTGGGAATACCAAGTATGAAATAGCAAGCACAAGGGGCTGCAATACGCTGTGGCACGGTGAGGAGACCATGCACGATGACCAACCAAAGTATGCATATGTCACTGACCATGACCAAATAATGTCACTAAGTGTGGTAAACTTTGACAACTCATAACACGAGTCACTAATGGTCAGGGTGGAATATAATGGTCTGTGAATACTAGTTATCGACTAGCAAGTACAAATACATTCAATATGTAGTGGCACAATGTGGCTTCAATGCACAGTGACCAACCAAAGTATGCATATGTCACAAACCATGACCAAAAGAGTTTCACAGTGTGTGGTGAACGTTGAAAATGCATAACATGAGTCACAAATGGTCAGAGGGGAAAACAATGGTTTGGGAACACTAGTTATCAACTAGCAAGTACAAAAACCTTCAACAAGCAGTGGCATGGTATGGCTAGCGTGCACAGTGACCAACCAAAGGATGCATACGTCACTGACTACGACCGAATAAGTCCACTATGTGTGGTCAACATTGACAACTCGTAACACGAGTCACAAATGGTCAGAGGGAGAGACAATGGTTTGGGAAGCCTATGTATTGACTATAAAGGACAAAGAACTTCAATACATAGTGGCACGGTGTGGCTAATATGCACCCCAAGAAACCAAACTAGGCATTTTTCACTGATCATGACCAAAGAATTTCAATATGGGTGGTCAATGTTGACCAACCATAACACGAGTCACAAACAGTCAGGAGAGGAAACAATGTTATGCGAATATTGGTTATCAACTACCAAGTACAATGACCTTCAGTCAATAGTGGCACGGTGTGGCTACCATGCACAATAACCTACCAAAGTAGGCATATGTACTGCCTTTGACCAAAGAAATCCGCGGTGTGTGGTCAAGGTTGACAACTCATAATACGAGTCACAAATGGTCAGAGGGGGAAATAATGGTTTGGGAACACCAAGTATCAAATAGCAAGCACAAGGGGCTTGAATACGCTGTGGCACGGTGTGGAGACCATGCAGGATTACCAACCAAAGTAGGCATATGTCACTGACCATGACCAAATAATGTCACTAAGTGTGGTAAACTTTGACAACTCATCGCACGAGTCACAGATGGGCAGGGTGGACAGTAATGGTTTGTGAATACTAGTTATCGACTAGCAAGTACAAATACCTTCAATATGTAGTGGCTCAATGTGGCTTCAATGCACAGTGACCAACCAAAGTATGCATATGTCACGAAGCATGACCAACACATTTCACTTCATGTGGTCAACGTTGAAAACGCATAACACGAGTCACAAATGGTCAGAGGGGAAAACAATGGGTTGGGAACACTAGTTATCAACTAGCAAGTCCAAAGACCTTCAACAAGTAGTGGCACGGTATGGCTAGCGTGCACAATGACCAACCCAAGGATGCATATGTCACTGAATACGACCGAAGAAGTCCACTATGTGTGGTCAACATTGACAACTCATAACACGAGTCACAAATGGTCAGAGGGAGAGACAATTGTTTGGGAAGCCTATGTATCAACTAGAAAGGACAGAGAACTTAAATACGTAGTGGCACGGTGTGGCTAATATGCACACCAACCAACCAAACTAGGCATATGTCACTGATCATGATCAAAGAATTTCAATATGGGTGGTCAACGTTGACCAACCATAAAACGAGTCACAAACGGCCAGGAGAGGAAACAATGCTATGCGAATATTGGTTCTCAACTACCAAGTACAACAACCTTCAGTCAGTAGTAGCACGGTGTGGCTACCATGCACAATGACCGACCAAAGTAGACATATGTACTGCCTTTGACCAAAGGTATCCGCTGTGTGTGGTCAACGTTGACAACTTATAATACAAGTCACGAATGGTCAGAGGGGGAAAGAATGGGCTGGGAACACCAAGTATCAAGTAGCAAGCACAATGGGCTTCAATACGCTGTGGCATAGTGTGGAGACGATGCACGATGACCAACCAAAGTAGGCATATGTCATTGACCATGACCAAACAATGTCACTAAGTGTGGTCAACTTTGACAACCCATAACACGAGTCACAAATGGTCAGGGTGGAAGATAATGGTTTGTGAACACTAGTTATCGACTAGCAAGTACAAATACCTTCAATATGTAGTGACACAATGTGGCTTCAATGCACAGTGACCAACCAAAGTATGCACATGTCACAAACCATGACCAACAAATTTCACTTCACGTGGTCAACGTTGAAAACGCATAGCACGAGTCACAAATGGCCAAAGGGGAAAACAATGGTTTGGGAACACTAGTTATCAACTAGCAAGTCCAAAGACATTCAACAAGTAGTGGCACGGTATGGCTAGCGTGCACAATGACCAACCAAATGATGCATACGTCATTGAATAAGATCGAAGAATTCCACTGTGTGTGGTCAACATTGACAACTCATAATACGAGTCACGAATGGTCAGAGGGAGAGAAAATGGTTTGGGAAGCCTATGTATTGACTAGAAAGGACAAATAACTTCAATACGTAGTGGCACGGTGTGACTAATATGCACACCAAACAACCAAAATAGGCATATCTCAGTCATCATGACCAGAGAATTTCAATATGGGTGGTCAATGTTGACCAACCATAACGGTCAGGAGAGGAAACAATGCCATGCGAATATTGGTTCTCAACTACCAAGTACAACGACCTTCAGTCAGTAGTAGCACGGTGTGACTACCATGCCCAATGACCTACCAAATTAGGCATATGTACTGCCTTTGACCAAAGAAATCCGCTGTGTGTGGTCAACGTTGACAACTCATAATACGAGTCACAAATGTTCAGAGGGGGAAAGAATAGTTTGGGAACACCAAGTATCAAATAGCAAGCACAAGGGGCTTCAATACGCTGTGGCACGGTATGGAGACCATGCACGACGACCAACCAAAGAAGGCATATGTCACTGACCATGACCAAATAATGTCACTAGGTGTGGTAAACTTTGACAACTCATAACACGAGTCACAAACGGGCAGGGTGGACGGTAATGGTTTGTGAATACTAGTTATCGACTAGCAAGTACAAATACCTTCAATATGTAGTGGCAAAAAGTGGCTTCAATGCACAGTGACCAACCAAAGTATGCATATGTCACGAACCATGACCAACAAATTTCACTTCATGTGGTCAACGTTTAAAACGCATAACACGAGTCACAAATGGTCAGAGGGTGAAACAATGGGTTGGGAACACTAGTTATCAACTAGCAAGTCCAAATACCTTCAACAAGTAGTGGCACAGTATGGCTAGCGTGCACAATGACCAACCAAAGGATGCAAACGTCACTCAATACGACCGAAGAAGTCAACTATGTTTGGTCAACATTGACAACTCATAACACGAGTCACAACTGGTCAGAGGGAGAGACAATGGTTTGGGAAGCCTATGTATTGAATAGAAAGGACAAAGAACTTCAATACGTATTGGCAAGGTGTGGCTAATATGCACACCAAACAGCCAAACTAGGCCTGTGTCACTGATCATAACCAGAGAATTTCAACATGGGTGGTCAACGTTGACCAATCATAACACGAGTCATAAACGGTCAGGAGTGTAAACAATGCTATGCGAATATTGGTTCTAAACTACCAAGTACAACGACCTTCAGTCAGTAGTAGCATGGTGTGGCTACCATGCACAATGACTGGCCAAAGTAGGCATATGTACTGCCTTTGACCAAAGAAATCCGCTGTGTGTGGTCAACGTTGACAACTCATAATACGAGTCACAAATGGTCAGAGGGGGGAAGAATGGTTTGGGAACACCAAGTATCAAATAGCAAGCACAAGGGGCTTCAATACGCTATGGCACGGTGTGGAGACCATGCAGGATGACCAACCAAAGTAAGCATATGTCACTGACCATGACCAAATAATGTCACTAAGTGTGGTAAACTTTGACAACCTATAACACTAGTCACAAATGGTCAGGGTGGAAGATAATGGTTTGTGAATACTAGTTATCGACTAGCAAGTACAAATACCTTCAATATGTAGTGGCACAATATGGCTTCCATGCACAGTGACCAACCAAAGTATGCACATGTCACGAACCATGACCAACAAATTTCACTTCATGTGGTCAACATTGAAAACGCATAACACGAGTCACAAATGGCCAGAGGGGAAAACAATGGGTTGGGAACACTAGTTATCAACTAGCAAGTCCAAAGACCTTCAACAAGTAGTGGCACGGTATAGCTAGCATGCACAGTGACCAACCAAAGGATGCATACGTCACTGAATACGACCGAAGAAGTCCACTTTGTGTGGTCAACATTGACAACTCATAACACGAGTCACAAATGGTCAGAGGGAGAGACAATGGTTTGGGAAGCCTATGTATCGACTAGAAAGGACAAAGAACTTCAATATGTAGTGGCACGGTGTGGCTAATATGCACACCGAACAACCAAACTAGGCATATGTAACTGATCATGACCAGATAACTTCAATATGGGTGGTCAGCGTTGACCAACCATAACACGAGTCACAAACGGTCAGGAGAGGAAACAGTGCTATGCGAATACTGGTTCTCAACTACCAAGTACAACGATCTTCAGTCAGTAGTAGCACGGTGTGGCTACCATGCACAATGACCGACCAAAGTAGGCATATGTACTGCCTTTGACCAAAGAAATGCGCTGCGTGTGGTCAACGTTGACAACTCATTATACGAGTCACAAATGGTCAGACGGGGAAAGAATGGTTTGGGAACACCAAGTATGAAATAGCAAGCACAAGGGGCTTCAATACGCTATGGCACGGTGTGGAGACCATGCACGATGACCAACCAAAGTAGGCATATGTCACTGACCATGACCGAATAACGTCACTAAGTGTGGTAAACTTTGACAACTCATAACACGAGTCACAAATGGTCAGGGTGGAAGAGAATGGTTTTTGAATACTAGTTATCGACTAGCAAGTACAAATACCTTCAATATGTAGTGGCACAATGTGGCTTCAATGCACAGTGACCAACGAAAGTATGCACATGTCACGAACCATGACCAACAAATTTCACTTCATGTGGTCAACGTTGAAAACACATAACACGAGTCACAAATGGCCAGAGGGGAAAACAATGGGTTGGGAACACTAGTTATCAACTAGCAAGTCCAAAGACCTTCAACAAGTAGTGGCACGGTATGGCTAGCATGTACAATGACCAACCAAAGGATGCATACGTCACTGAATACGACCGAAGAAGTCCACTATGTGTGGTCAACATTGACAACTCATAACAGGAGTCACAAATGGTCAGAGGGAGAGACAATGGTTTGGGAAGCCTATGTATCGACTAGAAAGGACAAAGAACTTCAATACGTAGTGGCACGGTGTGGCTAATATGCACACAAAACAACCAAACTAGGCATATGTCACTGATCATGACCAGAGAATTTCAATATGGGTGGTCAACGTTGACCAACCATAACACGAGTCACAAACGGTCAGGAGAGGAAACAATGCTATGGGAGTATCGGTTCTCAACTTCCAAGTACAACGACATTCAGTCAGTAGTATCATGGTGTGGCTACCATGCACAATGACCAACCAAAGTAGGCATAAGTACTGCCTTTGACCAAAGACATCTGCTGTGTGTGGTCAACGTTGACTACTCATATACGAGTCGCAAATGGTCAAAGGGGTGACCAATGGTTTGGGAACACCAAGTATCACTAGCAAGCACAAGGGGCTTCAATACGTTGTGGCACCGTGTGGAGGCCATGCACGATGACCAACCAAGATAGGCATATGTCACTGACCATGACCAAATACTGTCACTAAGTGTGTTAAACTTTGACAACTCATAACACGGATCACAAGTGGTCAGGGTGGAAGGTAATGGTTTGTCAATACTAGTTATTGACTAGCAAGTGCAAATACCTTCCATATGTAGTGGCACAATGTGCCTTCAATGCACAGCGACAAACCAAAGTATGCATTTGTCACAAACCATGACCAAAAGAATTTCACAGTGTGTGGTCAACGTTGAAAATGCATAACATGAGTCACAAATGGTGAGAGGGGAAAAATGGTTTGTGAACACTAGTTATCAACTAGCAAGTACAAAGATCTTCAACAAGCAGTGGCACGGTATGGCTAGCGTGCACAGTGACCAACCAAAGGATGCATACGTCAGTGACTACAACCGAATACTTCCACTATGTGTGGTCAACATTGACAACTCGTAACACGAGTCACAAATGGTCAGAGGGAGAGATAATGGTTTAAGAAGCCTATGTATTGACTAGAAAGGACAAATTACTGCAATACGTTGTGGCACGGTGTGGCTAATATGCACACCAAACAACCAGACTAGGCATATGTGAGATGATGTCCAGATAATTTTAATATGGGTGGTCAACGATGACCAACCATAACACAAGTCACAAACGGTCAGGAGAGGAAACAATGCCATGGGAATATTGGTTCTCAAGTACCAAGTACAACGACCTTCAGTCAGTAGTAGCACGGTGTGGCTACCATGCACAATGACCGACCACAGTTGGCATATGTACTGCCTTTGACCAAAGAAATCCGCTTTGTGCGGTCAACGCTGGTAACTCATAATACGAGTCATAAATGGTCAGGGGGGAAACAATGGATTGGGAATACCAAGTATTACATAGCAAACACAAGGGGCTTCAATAAGTTGTGGCACGGTGTGGAGACCATGCACGATGACCAACCAAAGTAGGCATATGTCACTGACCATGACCAAATAATGTCACTAAGTGTGGTAAACTTTGACAACTCATAACACGGGTCACAAATGGTCAGGGTGGAAGGTAATGGTTTGTGATTACTAGTTATCGACTAGCATGTACAAATACCTTCAATATGTTTTGGCACAATGTGGCTTCAATGCACAGTGATTAACCAAAGTATGCATATGTCACCAACCATGACCAACAGAATTTCACAGTGTGTGGTCAACGTTGAAAACGCATAACATGAGTCACTAATGGTCAGAGGGGAGAACAATGGTTTGCGAACACTAGTTATCAACTAGCAAGTACAAAGACCTTCAACAAGCAGTGGCACGGTATGGCTAGCGTGCATAGTGACCAAGCAAAGGATGTATACGTCACTGACTGAGACCGAAAAAGTCCATTATGTGTGGTCAACATTGACAACTCGTAACACGAGTCACAAATGGTCAGAGGGAGAGACAATGGTTTAAGAAGCCTATGTATTGACTATAAAGGACAAAGAACTTCAACACGCAGTGGCACGGTGTGGCTAATATGCACACCAACCAACGAGACTAGGCATATGTCAGATGATGTCCAAAGAATTTCAATATGGGTGGTCAACGTTGACCAACCACAACATGAGTCACAAACGGTCAAGAGATGAAACAATGCTATGGATATACCGGTTCTCAACTACCAAGTACAACGACTTTCAGACAGTAGTAGCCCGGTGTGCATACCATGCACAATGACCGACCAAAGTAGGCATATGTACGGCCTTTGACCAAAGAAATCCGCTGTGTGTGGTCAACGTTGACAACTCATAATACGAGTCACAAATGGTCAGAGGGGGGAAAGAATGGTTTGGGAACACCAATAATCAAATAGCAAGCACAAGGGGCTTCAATACGTTGTGGCACGGTGTGGAGGCCATGCACGATGACCAACCAAAGTAGGCATATGTCACTGACCATGACCAAATACTGTCACTAAGTATGGAAAACTTTGACAACTCATAACACGGGTCACAAATGGTCAGGGTGGAAGGTAATGGTTTGTTAATACTAGTTATCGACTAGAAAGTACAAATACCTTCAATATGTAGTGGCACAATGTGGCTTCAATAGACAGTGATCAACCAAAGTATGTATATGTCACTAACCATGACCAACAAATTTCACTTCATGTGGTCATCGTTGAAAACGCATAACACGAGTCACAAATGGTCAGAGGGGAAAACAATGGGTTGGGAACACTAGTTATCAACTAGCAAGTACAAAGACCTTCAACAAGCAGTGGCATCGTATGGCTAGCGTGCACAGTGACCAACAAAAGGATGCATACGTCACTGACTACGACCGAATAAGTCCACTATGTGTGGTCAACATTGACAACTCATAACACGAGTCACAAATGGTCAGAGGGGAAAACAATGGGTTGGGAACACTAGTTATCAACTAGCAAGTACAAAGACCTTCAACAAGCAGTGGCATCGTATGGCTAGCGTGCACAGTGACCAACAAAAGGATGCATACGTCACTGACTACGACCGAATAAGTCCACTATGTGTGGTCAACATTGACAACTCATAACACGAGTCACAAATGGTCACAGGGAGAGACAATGGTTTGGGAAGCCTATGTATTGACTAGATGTGACAAAGAACTTCAATACATAGTGGTACGGCGTGGCTAACATGCACACCAAACAACCAAACTAGGCATTTGTCACTGATCATGACCAGAGAATTTCAATATGGGTGGTCAACGTTGACCAACCATAACACGAGTCACAAACGGTCAGGAGAGGAAACAATGCTATGGGAATATCGGTTCTCAACTACCAAGTACAACGACATTCAGTCAGTAGTAGCACGGTGTGGCTACCATGAACAATGACCAACCAAAGTAGCCATATGTACTGCCTTTGACCAAAGAAATCCGCTGTGTCTGGTCAACGCTGACAACTAATAATACGAGTCACAAATGGTCAGAGGGGGAAACAATGGTTTGGGAACACCAAGTATCACATAGCAAGCACTCGGGGCTTCAATACGTTGTGGCACGGTGTGGAGACCATGCACGATGACCAACCAAAGTAGGCATATGTCACTCACCATGACCAAATAATTTCACTAAGTGTGGTAAACTTTGACAACTCATAACACGTGTCACAAATGGTGAGGGTGGAAGGCAATGGTTTGTGAATACTAGTTATGGACTAGCAAGTACAAATACCTTCAATATGTAGTGGCACAATGTGGCCTCAATGCACAGTGACCAACGAAAGTATGCATATGTCACAAACCATGACCAGACGAATTTCACAGTGTGTGGTCAACGTTGAAAACGCATAACATGAGTCACAAATGGTCAGAGGGGAAAACAATGGTTTGGGAACACTAGTTGTCAACTAGCAAGTACAAAGACCTTCAACAAGCAGTAGCAGGGTATGGCTAACGTGCACAGTGACCAACCAAAGGATACATACGTCACTGACTACAACCGAATCAGTCCACAATTTGTGGTCAACATTGACAACTCGTAACATGAGTCACAAATGGTGAGAGGGAGAGACAATGGTTTAAGAAGCCTATGTATTGACTATAAAGGACAAAGAACTTCAATACGTAGTGGCACGGTGTGGCTAACATGCACACCAAACAACCAGACTAGGCATATGTCTGATGATGTCCGGAGAATTTCAATATGGGTGGTCAACGATGATCAACCATAACACAAGTCACAAACGGTCAGGAGAGGAAACAATGCCATGGAAATATTTGTTCTCAAATACCAAGTACAACGATCTTAAGTCAGTAGTAGCACGGTATGGCATGCACAATGACCAACCAGATTAGGCATGTGCCACTTACCATGACCAAATATTTTTACTATGTGTGGTCAACGTTGACAACCCATGATATGGGTCACGATTTGTCTGAGGGGGAAACAATGGGTTGGGAATACTAGATTCCAACTACCAAGTACAACGACATTCAGTCAGAAGTAGCACGGTGTGGCTACCATGCACAATGACCGACCAAAGTAGGCATATATACTGCCTTTGACCAAGGAAATCCGCTTTGTGTGGTCAACGCTGGCAACTCATAATAATAGTCACAAATGGTCAGAGGGGGAAAAAATGGTTTGGGAATACCAAGTATCACATAGCAAGCACAAGGGGCTTCAATAAGTGGTGGCACAATGTGGAGACCATGCACGATGACCAACCAAAGTAGGCATATGTCACTGACAATGACCAAATAATGTCACTATGTGTGGTAAACTTTGACAACTCATAACTGGGGTCACAAATGGTCAGGGTGGAAGGTAATGGTTTGTGATTACTAGTTATCGACTAGCAAGTACAACTACCTTCAATATGTAGTGGCACAATGTGGCTTCAATGCACAGAGACCAACCAAAGTATGCATATGTCACAAATCATTACCAAAAGAATTTCACAGTGTGTGGTCAACGTTGAAAACGCATAACATGAGTCACAAATGGTCAGAGGGGAAAACAATGGTTTGGGAACACTAGTTATCAACTAGCAAGTACAAAGACCTTCAACAAGCAGTGGCATGGTATGACTAGCGTGCACAGTGACCAACCAAAGGATGCATACGTCACTGACTGGGACCGAATAATTCCATTATGTGTGGTCAACATTGACAACTCATAACACGAGTTACAAATGGTCAGAGGGAGAGACAATGGTTAAGAAGCCTATGTATTCACTAGAAAGGACAAAGAACTTCAATACTTAGTGGCACGGTGTGGTTAATATGCACACCAAACAACCAAACTAGGCATATGTCACTGATCATGACCAGAGAATTTCAATATGGGTGGTCAACGTTGACCAACCATAACACGAGTCACAAACGGTCAGGAGAGGAAACAATGCTATGGGAATATCGGCTCTTAACTACCAAGTACAACGACCTTCAGCCAGTAGTAGCACGGTGTGGCTACCATGCACAATGACCGACCAAAGTAGGCATATGTACTGCCTTTGACCAAAGAAATCCGCTGTGTGTGGTCAACGTAGACAACTCATAACACGAGTCACAACTGGTCAGAGGGGGAAATAATGGTTTGGGAACACCAAGTATCAAATAGCAAGCATAAGGGGCTTCAATACGTTGTGGCACGGTGTGGAGGCCATGCACGATTAGCAACCAAAGTAGGCATATGTCACTGTCCATGACCAAATACTGTCACTAAGTGTGGTAAACTTTGACAACTCATAACACGGGTCACAAATGCTCAGGGTGGAAGGTAATGGTTTGTCAATACTAGTTATCGACTAGCAAGTAAAAATACCTTCCATATGTAGTGGCACAATGTGGATTCAATGCACAGTGACAAACCAAAGTATGCATATGTCACAAACCATGACCAAAAGAATTTCACAGTGTGTGGTGAACGTTGAAAATGCAGAACATGAGTCACAAATGGTCAGAGGGGAAAACAATGGTTTGGGAACACTAGTCATCAGCTAGCAAGTACAAAGATCTTCAACAAGCAGTGGCACGGTATGGCTAGCGTGCACAGTGACCAACCAAAGGATGCATGCATCACTGACTACGACCGAATAAGTCCACTATGTGTGGTCAACATTGACAACTCATAACACGAGTCACACATGGTCAGAGGGAGAGACAATGGTTAAGAAGCCTATGTATTGACTAGAAAGGATAATGAACTTCAATACGTAGTGGCACGGTGTGGCTTATATGCACACCAAATAACCAAACTAGGCATATGTCACTAATCATGACCAGAGAATTTGAATATGGGTGGTCAACGTTGACCAACCATGACACGAGTCACAAGCGGTCAGGAGAGGGAACAATGCTATGGGACTATGGGTTCTCAACTACCAAGTACAACGACCTTCAGTCAGTAGTAGCATGGTGTGGCTACCATGCACAATGACCGACCAAAGTAAGCATATGTACTGCCTTTGACCAAAGAAATATGCTGTATGTGGTCAACGTTGACAACTCATATACGAGTCACAAATGGTCAGAAGGGAAAACAATGGTTTGGGAACACCAAGTATCAAATAGCAAGCACAAGGGGCTGCAATACGCTGTGGCACGGTGAGGACACCATGCACGATGACCAACCAAAGTAGGCATATGTCACTGACCATGACCAAATAATCTCACTAACTGTGATAAAGTTTGAAAACTCATAGCACGAGTCACAAATGGTCAGGGTGGAAGATAGTGGTTTGTGAATACTGGTTATCGACTAGCAAGTACAAATACCTTCAATATGTAGTTGCACAATGTGGCTTCAATGCACAGTGACCAACCAAAGTATGTATATGTCACTAACCATGACCAACAAATTTCACTTCATGTGGTCAACGTTGAAACACATAACACGAGTCACAAATGGTCAGGTGGAGAAAACAATGGGTTGGGAACACTAGTTATCAACTAGCAAGTACAAAGACCTTCAACAAGCAGTGGCACGGTATCGCTAGCGTGCACAGTGACCAACCAAAGGATGCATACGTCACTAACTACGACTGAATAAGTCCACTATGTGTTGTCAACATTGACAACTCATAACACGAGTCACAAATGGTTAGATGGAGAGACAATGGTTTGGGAAACCTATGTATTGACTAGATTTGACAAAAAACTTCAATACATAGTGGCACGGTGTGGCTAATATGCACACCAAACAACCAAACTAGGCATATGTCACTGATCATGACGAGAGAATTTCAATATGGGTGGTCAACGTTGACCAACCATGACACGAGTCACAAACGGCCAGGAGAGGAAACAATGCTATGGGAATATGGGTTCTCAACTACCAAGTACAACGACCTTCAGTCAGTAGTAGCATGGTGTGGCTACCATGCACAATGACCAACCAAAGTAGGCATATGTACTGCCTTTGACCAAAGAAATCTGCTGTGTGTGGTCAACGTTGACAACTCATATACGAGTCACAAATGGTCAGAGAGGGAAACAATGGTTTGGGAACACCAAGCATCAAATAGCAAGCACAAGGGGCTGCAATTCGTTGTGGCACGGTGAGGAGACCATGCACGATGACCAACCAAAGTAGACAGATGTCCCTGACCATGACCAAATAATGTCACTAAGTGTGGTAAACTTTGACAACTCATAACACGAGTCACAAATGGTCAGGTGGAAGATAATGGTTTGTGAATACTAGTTACCGACTAGCAAGTACAAATACTTTCAATATGTAGTTTCACAACGTGGCTTCAATGCACAGTGACCAACCAAAGTATGTATATGTCACTAACCATGACCAACAAATTTCACTTCATGTGGTCAACGTTGAAAACGCATAACACGAGTCACAAATGGTCAGAGGGGAAAACAATGGGTTGGGAACACTAGTTATAAACTAGCAAGTACAAAGACCTTCAACAAGCAGTGGCACGGTATGGCTAGCGTGCACAGTGACCAACCAAGGGATGCATACGTCACTCACTACGAACGAATCAGTCCACTATGTGTGGTCAACATTGACAAGTCATAACACGAGTCACAATGGTCAGAGGGAGAGACAATGGTTTGGGAATCCTATGTATTGAATAGGTTTGACAAAGAACTTCAATACATAGTGGCACGGTGTGGCTAATATGCACACCAAACAACCAAACTAGGCATATGTCACTCATCATGACCAGAGAATTTCAATATGGGTGGTCAACTTTGACCATCCATAACACGAGTAACCAACGGTCAGGAGAGGAAACAATGTTATGGGAATATCGGTTCTCAACTACCAAGTACAACGACCTTCAGTCAGTAGTAGCACGATGTGGCTACCATGCACAATGACCGACCAAAGTAGGCATATATACTGCCTTTGACCAAAGAAATCCGCTGTGTGTGGTCAACGCTGACAACTCATAATACGAGTCAGGAATGGTCAGAGGGGGGAACAATGGTTTGCGAACACCAAGTATCACATAGCAAGCACAAGGGGCTCCAATACGTTGTGGCACGATGTGGAGACCATGCACGATGACCAACCAAAGTAGGTATATGTCACTGACCATGACCAAATACTGTCACTAAGTGTGGTAAACTTTGACAACTCATAACACGGGTCACAAATGGTCAGGGTGGAAGGTAACGATTTTTGAATACTAGTTATCGACTAGCAAGTACGAATACCATCAATATGTAGTGGCACAATGTGGCCGCAATGCACAGTGGCCAACCAAAGAATGAATATATCACAAACCATGACCAAAAGAATTTCAGTGTGTGGTCAACGTTGAAAACACATAACACGAGTCACAAATGGCCAGAGGGGAAAACAATGGTTTGGGAACACTAGTTATCAACTAGCAAGTACAAAGACCTTCAACAAGCAGTGGCAGGGTATGGCTAGCGTGCACAGTGACCAACCAAATGATGCATATGTCACTGACTGAGACCGAATAAGTCCACTATGTGTGGTCAACATTGACAACTCGTAACACGAGTCACAAATGGTCAGAGGGAGAGACAATGGTTTAAGAAGCCTATGTATTGACTAGAAAGGACAAAGAACTTCAACACGCAGTGGCACGGTGTGGCTAATATGTACACCAAACAACCAGAATAGGCATATGTCAGATGATGTCCAGAGAATTTCAATATGGGTGGTCAATGTTGACCAACCATAACACGAGCCAGAATCGGTCAGGAGATGAAACAATGCTATGGCAATATCGGTTCTCAACTACCAAGTACAACGACCTTCATTCAGTAGTAGCACGGTGTGGCTACCATGCACAATGACCGGCCAAAGTAGGCATATGTACTGCCTTTGACCAAAGAAATCCGCTGTTTGTGGTCAAAGGATGCATACGTCAATGACTACGACCGAATAAGTCCACTGTGTATGGTCAACATTGACAACTCGTAACACGAGTCACAAATGGTCAGAGGGAGAGATAATGGGTTAAGAAGCCTATGCATTGACTAGAAGGACAAAGGACTTCAATACGCAGTGGCACGGTGTGGCTAATATGCACACCAAACAACCGGACTAGGCATATGTGAGATGATGTCCAGAGAATTTCAAAATGGGTGGTCAACGGTGACCAACCATAACACGAGTCAAAAACGGTCAGGAGATGAAACAATGCTATGGAGATATCGGTTCTCAACTACCAAGTACAATGACCTTCAGTCAGTAGTAGCACGGTGTGGCTACCATGCACAATGACCGACCAAAGTAGGCATATGTACTGCCTTTGACCAAAGAAATCCTTTGTGTGTGGTCAACGTTGACAACTCATAGTACGAGTCACAAATGGTCAGAGGGGGAAAGAATGGTTTGGGAACACCAAGTATCAAATAGCAAGCACAAGGGGCTTCAATACGCTGTGGCACGGTGTGGATACCATGCACGAAGACCAACCAAAGTAGGCATATGTCACTGACCATGACCAAATAATGTCACTGAGTGTGTTAAACTTTGACACCTCATAACACGAGTCACAAATGGGCAGGGTGGACAGTAATGGTTTGTGAATACTAGTTATCGACTAGAAAGTACAAATACCTTCAATATGTAGTGGCACAATCTGGCTTTAATGCACAGTGACCAACCAAAGTATGCATATGTCACTAACTATAACCAACACATTTCACTTCATGTGGTCAACGTTGAAAACGCATAACACGAGTCACAAATGGTCAAAGAGGGAAACAATGGTTTCAAAATGCTATGTATCTTCTAGAAAGTACAAATTTCTTTCGTATGTATTGGCACGGTGTGGCTACCGTACACAATGACCTACCCAAGTAGGCATACATCACTGCTCATGACCAAAGAAGTTTCCTGTGTGTGATCAACATTCACATCTCATCATACAAGTAAAAAATGGGCAGAGGGGGAAACAATGGTTTGGGAATACTTGGTATCGACTAGCAAGTACAAAGACCTTCGATAAGTGGTGGCACGGTGTGGCTACCATGCACAATGACAAACCAAATCAATCTTGTATCACTGAATATCATAAAACGAGTTTCACTGTGTGTTGTCAACTTTCATTCTTACGGCTGGTCATTCGGAGCAATGGTTGAGAGGTTATTCAAGCTCGAAGTTGCAAAATGTGAAATTTCGTTTACGTCAATTTTTTATGAACTCTACTCTTACACCCCCTTATTTTATGCCCTTTACCCATAGGAACCCTTGTAATGTCATTTGGACAGCATATGAACACCGTGCGAGTTGGTTTAGTGCTAATAGAGCTAGATTCTGGAGCAATAGGTCCTAGGTTTGAATCCTCGTACACGCAATATATAATAGGCTCACGACCTGGGAGGGGGCGGCCGTGTTGTGATACCTCAACTCTACCTTCGAGCCTAAGCCGTGGAAGGGGTAGGGGGGTGTCGTAATGCAGTTGCAAATATGTCCTCCAGGTCGTCTACGGAACATCCCTCTACGGGGGTGGGAGGGAGTATTCCAGTGAAGGCACCTACGCGTAACAAATGAACAAAAACCGACATGGTGTCAAAGGGAGATATCTTTTGCTATTTATGGACTAGCAAGTGCAAAGCCTTTCAACAAATAGTGGAACGGTGTGGCTACCATGCAAAATGCCCAACCAGATTAAGCACGTGCCACTTACCATGACCAAGTAATTTTAATATGTGTGGTCTACGTTGACAACACATAATATGGGTCACAATTTGTCAGAGGGGGGAACAATGGGTTGGGAATACTAGATGCCAACTACCAGGTACAACGACCTTCAGTCAGTAGTAGCACGGTGTGGCTACCATGCACAATGACTGACCAAAGTAGGCATATAAACTGCATTTGACCAAAGAAATCCGCTTTGTGTGGTCAACGCTGGCAACTCATAATACGAGTCACAAATGGTCAGAGGGGGAAACAATGGTTTGGGAATACC
>SZWC01000291.1:40817-51833 GCA_023375785.1 Penium margaritaceum | reverse complement strand
CAAAGAAATCCGCTTTGTGTGGTCAACGCTGGCAACTCATAATACGAGTCACAAATGGTCAGAGGGGGAAACAATGGTTTGGGAATACCAAGTATCACATAGCAAGCACAAGGGGCTTCAATAAGTTGCGGTACAGTGTAGAGACCATGCACGATGACCAACCAAAGTAGGCATATGTCACTGACCATGACCAAATCATGTCACTAAGTGTGGTAAACTTTGACAACTCATAACACGGATCACAAATGGTCAGAGTGGAAGGTAATGGTTTGTGATTACTAGTTATCGACTAGCAAGTACAAATACATTCAACATGTAGTGGCACAATGTGGCTTCAATGCACAGTGACCAACCAAAGTATGCATATGTCATAAACCATGACCAAAATAATTTCACAGTGTGTGGTCAACGTTGAAAACGCATAACATGAGTCACAAATGGTCAAAGGGGAAAACAATGGTTTGGGAACACTATTTATCAACTAGCAAGTACAAAGACTTTTAACAAGCAGTGGCAAGGTATGGCTAGCGTGCACAATTACCAACCAAAGGATGCATACGTCACTGACTGAGACTGAATGAGTCCACTATGTGTGGTCAACATTGACAACTCGTAACACGAGTCACAAATGGTCAAAGGGAGAGACAATGGTTTAAGAAGCCTATGTATTGACTAGAAAGGACAAAGAACTTCAACACGCAGTGGCACGGTGTGGCTAGTCTGTACACCAAACAACCAGACTAGGCATATGTCGGATGATGTCCAGAGAATTTCAATATGGGTGGTCAACGTTGAACAACCATAACACGAGTCACAAATGGTCAGGAGATGAAACAATGCCATGGAAATATCGGTTCTCAACTACCAAGTACAACGACCTTCAGTCAGTAGTAGCACAGTGTGGCTACCATGCACAATGACCGACCAAAGTAGGCATATGTTTTGCCTTTGACCAAAGAAATCCGCTGTGTGTGGTCAACGTTGACAACTGATAATACGAGTCACAAATGGTCAGAGGGGGGAAGAATGGTTTGGGAATACCAGGTATCAAGTAGCAAGCACAATGGGCTTCAATACGTTGAGGCACGGTGTGGAGGCCATTCACGATGATCAACCAAAGTAGGCGTATGTCACTGACCATGACCAAATACTCTCACTAAGTGTGGTAAAATTTTACAACTCATAACACGGGTCACAAATGGTCAGGGTGGAAGGTAATGGTTTGTCAATACTAGTTATCCACTAGCAAGTACAAATACCTTCCATATGTAGTGGCACAATGTGGCTTCAATGCACAGTGACAAACCAAAGTATGCATATGTCACAAACCATGACCAAAAGAATTTCACAGTGTGTGGTCAACGTTGAAAACGCATAACACGAGTCACGAATGGTCAGAGGGGAAAACAACGTATTGGGAACACTAGTTATGAACTAGCAAGTACAAAGACATTCAACAAGCAGTGGCACGGTATGGCTAGCGTGCACAGTGACCAACCAAAGGATGCATACGTCACTGACTACGACCGAATAAGTCCACTATGTGTGGTCAACATTGACAACTCATAACACGAGTCACAAATGGTAAGAGGGAGAGACAATGGTTAAGAAGCCTATGTATTGACTAGAAAGGACAAAGAACTTAAATACATAGTGGCACGGCGTGGCTAATATGCACACCAAACAACCAAACTAGGCATATGTCACTGATCATGACCAGAGAATTTCAATATGGGTGGTCAAAGTTGACCAACCATAACACGAGTCACAAACGGTCAGGAGAGGAAACAATTCTATAGGAATATTGGTTCTCAACTACCAAGTACAACGACCTTCAGTCAGTAGTAGCACGGTGTGGCTACCATGCACAATGGCCGACCAAAGTAGGCATATGTACAGCCTTTGACCAAAGAAATCTGCTGTGTGTGGTCAACGTTGACAACTCATATACGAGTCACAAATGGTCAGAGAGGGAAACAATGGTTTGGGAACATCAAGTATCAAATAGCAAGCAGAAGGGGCTGCAATACGCTGTGGCACGGTGAGGAGACCATGCACGATGACCAACCAAAGTAGGCATATGTCACTAACCATGACCAAATAATGTCACTAAGTGTGGTAAACTTTGACAACTCATAACACGAGTCACAAATGGTCAGGGTGGAAGATAGTGGTTTGTGAATACTAGTTATCGACTAGAAAGTACAAATACCTTCAATATGTAGTGGCACAATGTGGCTTCAATGCACAGTGATCAACCAAAGTATGTACATGTCACTAACCATGACCAACCAATTTCACTTCATGTGGTCATCGTTGAAAACGCATAGCACGAGTGACAAATGGTCAGAGGGGAAAACAATGGGTTGGGAATACTAGTTATCAACTAGCAAGTACAAAGACCTTCAACAAGCAGTGGCACCGTATGGCTAGCGTGCACACTGACCGACCAAAGGATGCATACGTTACTGACTACGACCGAATAAGTCCACTATGTGTGGTCAACATTGACAACTCATAACACGAGTCACAAATGGTCAGATGGAGAGACAATGGTTTGGGAAGCCTATGTATTGACTATATGTGACAAAGAACTTCAATACATAGTGGTACGGCGTGGCTAATATGCACACCAAACAACCAAACTAGGCATATGTCACTGATCATGACCAGATCATTTCAACATGGGTGGTCAACGTAGACCAACCATAACACGAGTCATAAACGGTCAGGAGAGGAAACAATGCTATGGGAATATTGGTTCTCAACTACCAAGTACAACGACCTTCAGTCAGTAGTAGCACGGTGTGGCTACCATGCACAATGACCGACCAAAGTAGGCATATGTACTGCCTTTGACCAAATAAATCCGCTGTGTGTGGTCAACGCTGACAACTCATAATACGAGTCAGGAATGGTCAGAGGGGGGAACAATGGTTTGGGAACACAAAGTATCACATAGAAAGCACAAGGGGCTTCAATACGTTGTGGCACGGTGTGGATACCATGCACGATGACCATCCAAAGTAGGCATATGTCACTGACCATGACCAAATACTGTCACTAAGTGTGGTAAACTTTGACAACTCATAACACGGGTCACAAATGGTCAGGGTGGAAGGTAACGATTTTTTAATACTAGTTATCGACTAGCAAGTACAAATCACTTCAATATGTAGTGGCACAATGTGGCCTCAATGCACAGTGACCAACCAAAGTATGAATACATCACAAACCATGACCAAAAGAATTTCACAGTGTGTGGTCAACGTTGAAAACGCATAACATGAGTCACAAATGGTCAGAGGGGAAAACAATGGTCTGGGGACACTAGTTTTCAACTAGCAAGTACAAATACCTTCAACAAGAAGTGGCAGGGTATGGCTAGCATGCACAGTGACCAACCAAAGGATGCATATGTCACTGACTGCGACCGAATAAGTCCACTATGTGTGGTCAACATTGACAACTCGTAACACGAGTCACAAATGGTCAGAGGGAGAGACAATGGTTTAAGAAGCCTATGTATTGACTAGAAAGGACAAAGAACTTCAACACGCAGTGGCACGGTGTGGCTAATATGTACACCAAACAACCAGAATAGGCATATGTCAGATGATGTCCAGAGAATTTCAATATGGGTGGTCAATGTTGACCAACCATAACACGAGTCAAAAACGGTCAGGAGATGAAACAATGCTATGGAAATATCGACTCTCAACTACCAAGTACAATGACCTTCAGTCAGTAGTAGCACGGTGTGGCTACCATGCACAATGACCGACCAAAGTAGGCATATGTACTGCCTTTGACCAAAGAAATCCGCTGTGTGTGGTCAACGTTGACAACTCATAGTACGAGTCACAAATGGTCAGAGGGGGAAAGAATGGTTTGGGAACACCAAGTATCAGATAGCAAGCACAAGGGGCTTCAATACGCTGTGGCACGGTGTGGAGACCATGCACGATGACCAACCAACGTAGGCATATGTCACTGACCATGACCAAATCATGTCACTAAGTGTGGTAAACTTTGACTCCTCATAACACGAGTCACAAATGGGCAGGGTGGACGGTAATGGTTTGTGAATACTAGTTATTGACTAGCAAGTACAAATACCTTCAATATGTAGTGGCACAACGTGGCTTCAATGCACAGTGACAAACCAAAGTATGCATATGTCACTAACCATAACCAACACATTTCACTTCATGTGGTCAACGTTGAAAACGCATAACACGAGTCACAAATGGTCAAAGGGGGAAACAATGGTTTCAAAATGCTATGTATCTTCTAGAAAGTACAAATATCTTTCGTATGTATTGGCACGGTGTGGCTACCGTACACAATGACCTACCCAAGTAGGCATACATCACTGCTCATGGCCAAAGAAGTTTCCTGTGTGTGATCAACATTCACAACTCATAATACAAGCGAAAATTGGGCAGAGGGGGAAACAATGGTTTGGGAATAGTTGGTATTGACTAGCAAGTACAAAGACCTTCGATAAGTGGTGGCACGGTGTTGCTACTATGCACAATGACCAACCAAATCATTCTTGTGTCACTGAATATCATAAAAAGAGTTTCAATGTGTGCTGTCAACTTTCATTCTTAAGTTGGTCATTCTGAGCAATGGTTGAGAGGTTATTCAAGCTCAAAGTTGCAAAATTTGGAATTTCATTTACGTCAATTTTTTATGAACTCTAATCTTACACCCCCTTATTTTATGCCCTTTACCCATAGGAACCCTTATAATGTCATTTGGATATCATGTGAACACCGTGCAAGTTGGCTTAGTGCTAATAGAGCTAGATTCTGGAGCAATAGGTCCTAGGTTTGAATCCTCGTACGCGCAATATATAATGGGCTCACGACCTGGGAGGGGGCGGCCGTGTTGTGATACCTCAACTCTTCCTTCGAGCCTAAGCCGTGAAACGGGTAGGGGGGTGTCGTAATGCGGTCGCAAATATGTCCTCCAGGTCGTCCACGGAACATCCCTCTACAGGGGTGGGAGGGAGTATTCCACTGAAGGTACCTACGCGTAACAAATAAACAAAAACCGACATGGTGTCAAAGGGAGATATCTTTTGCTATTTCTGGACTAGCAAGTGCAAAGCCTTTCAACAAGTAGTGGAACGGTGTGGGTACCATGCAAAATGACCAACCAGATTAAGCATGTTCCACTTACCATGACCAAGTAATTTTAATATGTGTGGTCTACGTTGACAACCCATAATATGGGTCACAATTTGTCAGAGGGGGGAACAATGGGTTGGGAATACTAGATGCCAACTACCAGGTACAACGACCTTCAGTCAGTAGTAGCACGGTGTGGCTTCCATGCACAATGACCGAGCAACGTAGGCATATAAACTGCCTTTGATCAAAGAAATCCGCTTTGTGTGGTCAACGCTGGCAACTCATAATACGAGTCACAAATGGTCAGAGGGGGAAACAATGGTTTGGGAATACCGAGTATCACATAGCAAGCACAAGGGGCTTCAATAAGTTGTGGCACAGTATAGAGACCATGCACGATGACCAACCAAAGTAGGCATATGTCACTGACCATGACAAAATCATGTCACTAAGTGTGGTAAACTTTGACAGCTCATAACACGGGTCACAAATGGTCAGAGTGGAAGGTAATGGTTTGTGATTACTTGTTATCGACTAGCAAGTACAAATACATTCAACATGTAGTGGCACAATGTGGCTTCAATGCACATTGACCAACCAAAGTATGCATATGTCACAAACCATGACCAAAATAATTTCACAGTGTGTGGTCAACGTTGAAAACGCATAACATGAGTCACAAATGGTCAGAGGGGAAAACAATGGTTTGGGAACACCAGTAATCAACTAGCAAGTACAAAGACTTTTAACAAGCAGTGGCACGGTAAAGCTAGCGTGCACAATTACCAACCAAAGGATGCATACGTCCCTGACTGAGACCGAATAAGTCCACTATGTGTGGTCAACATTGACAACTCGAAACACGAGTCACAAATGGTCAGAGGGAGAGACAATGGTTTAAGAAGCCTATGTATTGACTAGAAAGGACAAAGAACTTCAACACGCAGTGGCACGGTGTGGCTAATCTGGACACCAAACAACCTGACTATGCATATGCCGGATGATGTCCAGAGAATTTCAATATGGGTGGTCAACGTTGACCAACCATAACACGAGTCACAAACGGTCAGGAGATGAAACAATGCCATGGAAATATCGGTTCCCAACTACCAAGTACAACGACCTTCAGTCAGTAGTAGCACAGTGTGGCTACCATGCACAATGACTGACCAAAGCAGGCATATGTAATGCCTTTGACCAAAGAAATCCGCTGTGTGTGGTCAACGTTGACAACTGATAATACGAGTCACAAATGGTCAGAGGGGAGAAGAATGGTTTGGGAATACCAGGTATCAAGTAACAAGCACAATGGGCTTCAATACGTTGTGGCACGGTGTGGAGGCCATGCACGATGATCAACCAAAGTAGGCGTATGTCACTGTCCATGACCAAATACTCTCACTAAGTGTGGTAAATTTTTACAACTCATAACACGGGTCACAAATGGTCAGGGTGGAAGGTAATGGTTTGTCAATACTAGTTATCCACTAGCAAGTACAAATACCTTCCATATGTAGTGGCACAATGTGGCTTCAATGCACAGTGACAAACCAAAGTATGCATATGTCACAAACCATGACCAAACGAATTTCACAGTGTGTGGTCAACGTTGAAAACGCATAACACGAGTCACAAATGGTAAGAGGGGAAAACAATGGATTGGGAACACTAGTTATGAACTAGCAAGTACAAAGACCTTCAACAAGCAGTGGCACGGTATGGCTAGCGTGCACATTGACCAACCAAAGGATGCATACGTCACTGACTACGACCGAATAAGTCCACTATGTGTGGTCAACATTGACAACTCATAACACAAGTCACAAATGGTAAGAGGGAGAGAAAATGGTTAAGAAGCCTATGTGTTGACTAGAAAGGACAAAGAACTTAAATACGTAGTGGCACGGCGTGGCTAATATGCACACCAAAAAACCAAACTAGGCATATGTCACTGATCATGACCAGAGAATTTCAATATGGGTGGTCAACGTTGACCAACCATAACACGAGTCACAAACGGTCAGGAGAGGAAACCATGCCATGGGAATATTGGTTCTCAACTACCATGTACAACGACCTTCAGTCAGTAGTAGCACGGTGTGGCTACCATGCACAATGACCGACCAAAGTAGGCATATGTACTGCCTTTGACCAAAGAAATCCGCTGTGTGTGGTCAACGCTGACAACTAATAATACGAGTCACAAATGGTCAGAGGGGGAAACAATGGTTTGGGAACACCAAGTATCACATAGCAAGCACACGGGGCTTCGATATGTTGTGGCATGGTGTGGAGACCATGCACGATGACCAACCAAAGTAGGCATATGTCACTGACCATGACCAAATAATTTCACTAAGTGTGGTAAACTTTGACAACTCATAACACGTGTCACAAATGGTGAGGGTGGAAGGCAATGGTTTGTGAATACTAGTTATCGACTAGCAAGTACAAATACCTTCAATATGTAGTGGCACAATGTGGCCTCAATGCACATTGACCAACCAAAGTATGCATATGTCACAAACCATGACCAAAGGAATTTCACAGTGTGTGGTCAACGTTGAAAACGCGTAACATGAGTCACAAATGGTTTGAGGGGAAAACAATGGTTTGGGAACACTGGTTATCAACTAGCAAGTACAAAGACCTTCAACATGCAGTTGCAGGGTATGGCTAACGTGCACAGTGACCAACCAAAGGATGCATACGTCACTATCTACAACCGAATAAGTCCACTATGTGTGGTCAACATTGACAACTCGTAACACGAGTCACAAATGGTCAGAGGGAGAGACAATGGTTTAAGAAGCCTATGTATTGACTATAAAGGACAATGAACTTCAATACGTAGTGGCACGGTGTGGCTAACATGCACACCAAACAACCAGACTCGGCATATGTCAGATGATGTCCAGAGAATTTGAATATGGGTGGTCAACGTTGATCAACCATAACACGAGTCACAAACGGTCAGGAGAGGAAACAATGCCATGGAAATATTGGTTCTCAAATACCAAGTACAACGACTTTAAGTCAGTAGTAGCACGGTGTGGCTACCATGCACAATGACCAACCAGATTAGGCATGTGCCACATACCATGACCAAATATTTTTACTATGTGTGGTCAACGTTGACAACCCATAATATGGGTCGCGATTTGTCAGAGGGGGAAACAATGGGTTGGGAATACTAGATTCCAACTACCAATTACATTGACATTCAGTCAGAAGTAGCACGGTGTGGTTACCATGCACAATGACCGACCAAAGTAGGCATATATACTGCATTTGACCAAGGAAATCCGCTTTGTGTGGTCAACGTTGGCAACTCATAATACGAGTCACAAATGGTCAGAGGGGGAAACAATGGTTTGGGAATACCAAGTATCACATAGCAAGCACAAGGGGCTTCAATAAGTTGTGGCACAATGTGGAGACCATTCACGATGACCAACCAAAGTAGGCATATGTCACTGACCATGACCAAATAATGTCACTAAGCGTGGTAAACTTTGACAACTCATAACTCGGATTAAAAATGGTCAGGGTGGAAGGTAATGGTTTGTGATTACTAGTTATCGACTAGCAAGTACAAATACCTTCAATATGTAGTGGCACAATGTGGCTTCAATGCACAGTGACCAACCAAAGTATGCATATGTCACAAACCATTACCAAAATAATTTCACAGTGTGTGGTCAACGTTGAAAACGCATAAAATGAGTCACAAATGGTCAGAGGGGAAAACAATGGTATAAGAACACTAGTTATCAACTAGCAAGTACAAAGACCTTCAACAAGCAGTGGCACGGTATGACTAGCGTGCACAGTGACCAACCAAAGGATGCATACGTCACTGACTGAGACCGAATAAGTCCACTATGTATGGTCATCATTGACAACTCATAACACGAGTTACAAATGGTCAGAGGGAGAGACAATGGTTAAGAAGCCTATGTATTGACTAGAAAGGACAAAGAACTTCAATACGTAGTGGCACGGTGTGGCTAATATGCACACCAAACAACCAAACTAGGCATATGTCACTGATCATGACCAGGGAATTTCAATATGGGTGGTCAACGTTGACCAACCATAACACGAGTCACAAACGGTCAGGAAAGGAAACAATGCTATGGGAATATCGGTTCTTAACTACCAAGTACAACGACCTTCAGTCAGTAGTAGCATGGTGAGGCTACCATGCACAATGACCGACCAAAGTTGGCATATGTACTGCCTTTGACCAAAGAAATCTGCTGTGCGTGGTCAACATTGACAACTCATATACAAGTCACAAACGGTCAAAGGGGGGAACAATGGTTTGGGAACACCAAGTATCAAAAAGCAAGTACAAGGGGCTGCAATACGCTGTGGCACGGTGAGGAGACCATGCACGATGACCAACCAAAGTAGGCATTTGTCACTGACCATGACCAAATAATGTCAACAAGTGTGGTAAACTTTGACAACTCATAACACGAGTCACCAATGGTAAGGGTGGAAGATAATGGTTTGTGAATACTAGTTATCAACTAGCAAGTACAAATACCTTTCATATGTAGTGGCACAATGTGGCTTCAATGCACAGTGACCAACCAAAGTATGCATATGTCACAAACCATGACCAAAAGAATTTCACAGTCTGTGGTCAACGTTGAAAACGCATAACATGAGTCACAAACGGTCAGAGGGGATAACAATGGTTTGGGAACACTAGTTATCAAATAGCAAGTACACAGACCTTCAACAAGCAGTGGCACGGTATGGCTAGCGTGCACAGTGACCAACCAAAGGATGCATACGTCACTGACTACGACCGAATAAGTCCACTATGTGTGGTCAACATTGACAACTCATAACACGAGTCACAAATGGTCAGAGGGAGAGACAATTGTTAAGAAGCCTATGTATTAACTAGAAAGGACAAATAACTTCAATACGTAGTGGCATGGTGTGGCTAATATGCACACCAAACAACCAAACTAGGCATATGTCACTGATCATGACCAAAGAATTTCAATATGGGTGGTCAACATTGACCAACCATTACACGAGTCACAAACGGTCAGGAGAGGAAACCATGCTATGGGAATATTGGTTCTCAACTACCAAGTACAACAACCTTCAGTCAGTAGTAGCATGGTGTGGCTACCATGCACAATGACCGACCAAAGTAGGCATATGTACTGCCTTTGACCAAAGAAATCTGCTGTGTGTGGTCAATGTTGACAACTCATATACGAGTCACAAATGGTTAGAGGGGGAAACAATGGTTTAGGAACACCATGTATCAAATAGCAAGCACAAGGGGCTGCAATACGCTGTGGCTTGGTGTGGAGACCATGCACGATGACCAACCAAAGTAGGCATATGTCACTGACCATGACCAAATAATGTTACGAAGTGTGGTTAACATTGACAACTCATAGCACGAGTCACAACTGGGCAGGGTGGAAGATAATCGTTTGTGAATACTAGTTATCGACTAGCAAGTACAAATACCTTCAATATGTAGTGGCACAATGTGGCTTCAATGCACAGTGACCAACCAAAGTATGTAATGTCACTAACAATGACCAGCAAATTTCACTTCATGTGGTCAACGTTGAAAACGCATAAAACGAGTCACATATTGTTAGAGGGGAAAACAATGGGTTGGGAAGACTAGTTATCAACTAGCAAGTACAAAGACCTTCAACAAACAGTGGCACGGTATGGCTAGCATGCACAGTGACCAACCAAAGGATGCATACGTCACTGACTACGACCGAATAAGTCCACTATGTGTGGTCAACATTGACAACTCATAACACAAGTCACAAATGGTCAGAGGGATAGACAATGGTTTGGGAAGCCTATGTATTGACTA
>SZWC01000291.1:3595-21755 GCA_023375785.1 Penium margaritaceum | reverse complement strand
GTTTCGTGTGTGTGGTCAACATTCACAACTCATAATACAAGTAAAAAATAGGCAGAGGGAGAAACAATGGTTTGGGAATACTTGGTATCGACTAGCAAGTACAAAGACCTTCGATAAGTGGTGGCACGGTGTGGCTACCATGCACAATGACCAACCAAAGCATTATTGTGTCACTGAATATCATAAAAAGAGTTTCACTGTGTGTTGTCAACTTTCATCCTTACGGCTGGTCAATCGGAGCAATGGTTGAGATGTTATTCAAGCTCAACGTTGCAAAATCTGAAATTTCGTCTACGTCAAGTTTGTATGAATTTACTAACTTTGTTATCATTCATATTTTTGAAAACTACCCTCTAATCTTACACCCCCTTATTTTATGCCCTTTACCCATGGGAACCCTTGTAATGTCATTTGGACATCATATAAACACCGTGCGAGTTGGCTTAGTGCTTATAGAGTTAGATTCTGGAGCGATAGGTCCTAGGTTTGAATCCTCGTACGCGCAATATAGAATAGGCTCACGACCTGTGGGGAGGGGGCGGCCGTGTTGTGAAACCTCAACTCTACCTTCAAGCCTAAGCCGTGGGGGGGGTAGGGGGGATGTCATAATGCGGTCATTAATCTGTCCTCCAGGTCGTCCACGGAACATCCCTCTAGGGGGGTGGGAGGGAGTATTCTAGTGAAGGCACCTACATGTAACAAATCAACAAAAACCGACCTGGTGTCAAAGGGAGAAAACTTTCGCTATTTATTGACAAGCAAGTGCAAAGACTTTCAACAAGTAGTGGAACGGTGTGGCTACCATGCACAATGACAAACCAGATTAGGCATGTGCCACTTACCATGACCAGATAGTTTTACTATGTGTGGTCAACGTTGACAACCCATGATATGGGTCACGATTTGTCAGAGGGGGAAACACTGGGTTGGGAATACTAGATGCCAACTACCAAGTACAACGACCTTCAGTCAGTGGTAGCACGGTGTGGCTACCATGCACAATGACCGACCAAAGTAGGCATATGTATTGCCTTTGACCAAAGAAATCCGCGGTGTGTGGTCAACGTTGACACCTCATAATACGAGTCACAAATGGTCAGAGGGGGAAACAATGGTTTGGGAACACCAAGCATCAAATAGCAAGTACAAGGGGCTTCAATACGTTGTGGCATGGTGTGGAGACCATGCACGATGACCAACCAAAGTAGGCATATGTCACTGACCATGACCAACTACTCACTAATTGTGGTAAACTTTGACAACTCATAACATGAGTCACAAATGGTTGGGGTGGAAGGTAATGATTTGTGAATACTAGTTATCGACTAGCAAGTACAAATACCTTCAAAATGTAGTGGCACAATGTGGCTTGAATGCACAGTGACTAACCAAAGTATGTATATGTCACTAACCATGACCAACAAATTTCACTTCATGTGGTCAACGTTGAAAACGCATAACAAAAGTCACAAATGGTCAGAGGGGAAAACAATGGATTGGGAACACTAGTTATCAACTAGCAAGTACAAAGACCTTCAACAAGCAGTGGCACAGTATGGCTAGTGTGCACAGTGACCAACCAAAGGATGCATACGTCACTGACTACGACCGAATAAGTCCACTATGTGTGGTGAACATTGACAACTCATAACACGAGTCACAAATGGTTAGAGGGAGAGACAATGGTTAGGGAAGCCTATGTATTGACTAGAAAGGACAAAGAACTTCAATACATAGTGGCACGGTGTGGCTAATATGCACACCAAACAACCAAAATAGGCATATGTCACTGATCATGACCAGAGAATTTCAATATGGGTGGTCAACGTTGACCAACCATAACACGAGTTACAAACGGTCAGGAGAGGAAACAATGCTATGGGAATATCGGATCTCAACTACCAAGTACAACGCCCTTCAGTCAGTAGTAGCATGGTGTTGCTACCATGCACAATGACCGACCAAAGTAGGCATATGTACTGCCTTTGACCAAATAAATCCGCTGTGTGTGGTCAATGCTGACAACTCATAATACGAGTCACAAATGATCAGAGGGGGAAACAATTGGTGGGTACACCAAGTATCACATAGTAAGCACAAGGGGCTTCAATACGTTGTGGCATGGTGTGGAGACCATGCACAATGACCAACCAAAGTAGGCATATGCCACTGAAAATTACCAAATAAGTGTGGTAAAATTTGACAACTCATTACACGAGTCACAAATGGGCAGGGTGGACGGTAATGGTTTGTGACTTCTAGTTATCGACTAGCAAGTACAAATACCTTCAATATGTAGTGGCACAATGTGGCTTCAATGCACAGTCACCAACCAAAGTATGCATATGTCACTAACCATGACCAACACATTTCACTTCATGTGGTCAACGTTGAAAACGCATAACACGAGTCACAAATGGTCAGAGGATGAAACAATGGTTTCAAAACGCTATGTATCTTATAGCAAGTACAAATATCTTTATTATGTATTGGCACGGTGTGGCTACCGTGCACAATGACCTACCCAAGTAGGCATACATCACTGCTCATGACCAAAGAAGTTTTGTGTGTGTGGTCAACATTCACAACTCATAATACAAGTAGAAATTGGGCAGAGGGAGAAACAATGGTTTGAGAATACTTGGTATCGACTAGCAAGTACAAATACCTTTGATAAGTGGTGGCACGGTGTGGCTACCATGCACAATGACCAACCAAAGCATTAATAAGTCACTGAATATCATAAAACTAGTTTCACTGTGTGTTGTCAAATTTCCTTCTTACGACTGGTCAATCGGAGCAATGGTTGAGAGATTATTCAGGCTCAAAGTTGCAAAATTTGAAATTCCGTCTACGTCAAGTTTTTATGAATAAACTAACTTTGTTATCATTCATAATTTTGAAGACTACCCTCTAATCTCACACCCCCTTATTTTATGCCCTTTGCCCATAACAACCCTTATAATGTCATTTGGACATCATATGAACACCGTGCGAGTTGGCTTAGTACTTATAGAGTTAGATTCTGGAGCGATAGGTCCTTGGTTTGAATTCTCGTACGCGCAATATAGAATAGGCTCGCGACCAGGGGGGAGGGGGCGGCCGTGTTGTGATACCTCAACTCTACCTTCGAGCCTAAGCCGTGGGGGGGGTAGGGGGGGTGTCATAATGCGGTCGTAAATCTGTCCTCCAGGTCGTCCACGGAACATCCCTCTAGGGGGGTGGGAGGGAGTATTCTAGTGAAGGCACCTACGTGTAACAAATCATCAAAAACCTACCTGGTGTCGAAGGGAGAAACATTTTGCTATTTATTGACTAACAAGTGCAAAGACTTTCAACAAGTAGTGGAATGGTGTGGCTACCATGCACAATGACAAACCAGATTAGGCATGTGCCACTTACCATGACCAAATCATTTTACTATGTGTGGTCAACGTTGACAACCCATAATATGGGTCACGATTTGTCAGAGGGGGAAACACTGGGTTGGGAATACTAGATGCCAACTACCAAGTACAAAAACCTTCAATCAGTAGTAGCACGGTGTGGCCACCATGCACAATGACTGACCAAAGTAGGCATATGTACTGCCTTTGACCAAAGAAATCCGCGGTGTGAAGTCAACGTTGACAACTCATAATACGAGTCACAAATGTTTAGAGGGGGAAACAATGGTTTGGGAACACCAAGCATCACATAGCAAGCACAAGGGGCTTCAATACGTTGTGGCACGGTGTGGAGACCATACACGATGACCAACCAAAGTAGGCATATGTCACTGACCATGACCAAATTCTGTCACTAATTGTGGTAAACTTTGACAACTCATAACATGAGTCACAAATGGTCAGGGTGGAAGATAATGGTTTGTGAATACTAGTTATCGACTAGCAAGTACAAATACCTTCAATATGTAGTGGCACAATGTGGCTTGAATGCACAGTGACCAACCAATTTATGTATATGTCACTAACCATGACCAACAAATTTCACTTCATGTGGTCAACGTTGAAAACACATAACACGAGTCACAGATGGTCAGAGGGGAAAACAATGGGTTGGGAACACTAGTTATCAACTAGCAAGTACAAAGACCTTCAACAAGCAGTGGCACGGTATGGCTAGCGTGCAGAGTGACCAACCAAAGGATGCATACGTCACTGACTACGACCGAATAAGTCCACTATGTGTGGTCAACATTGACAACCCAGAACACGAGTCACAAATGGTCAGAGGGAGAGACAATGGTTGGGGAAGCCTATGTATTGACTATAAAGGACAAAGAACTTCAATACACAGTGGCACGGTGTGGCTAATATGCACACCAAACAACCAAACTAGGCATGTGTCACTGATCATGACCACAGAATTTCAATATGGGTGGTCAACGTTGACCAACCATAACAAGAGTCACAAGCGGTCAGGAGAGGAAACAATGCTATGGGAATATCGGTTCTCAACTACTTAGTACAACGACCTTCAGTCAGTAGTAGCACGGTGTGGCTACCATGCACAATGACCGACCAAAGTAGGCATATGTACTGCCTTTGACCAAAGAAATCCGCTGTGTGTGGTCAACGCTGCCAACTCATAATACGAGTCACAAATGATCAGAGGGGGAAACAATGGTTTGGGTATACCAAGTATCACATAGCAAGCACAAGGGGCTTCAATACGTTGTGCACGGTGTGGAGACCATGCACGATGACCAACCAAAGTAGGCATATGCCACTGACAATTACCAAATAAGTATGGTATACTTTGACAACTCATTACACGAGTCACAAGTGGGCAGGGTGGACGGTAATGGTTTGTGAATACTAGTTATCGACTAGCAAGTACAAATACCTTCAATATGTAGTGGCACAGTGTGGCCTCAATGCACAGTGACCAGCCAAAGTATGCATATGTCACTAACCATGACCAACACATTTCACTTCATGTGGTCAACGTTGAAAATGCATAACACGAGTCACAAATGGTCAGAGGATGAAACAATGGTTTCAAAACGCTATATATCTTCTAGCACGTACAAATATCTTTCGCATGTATTGGCACGGTGTGGCTACCGTGCAAAATGACCTACCCAAGTAGGCATACATCACTGCTCATGACCAAAGAAGTTTCGTGTGTGTGGTCAACATGCACAACTCATAATACAAGTAGAAAATGCGGAGAGGGAGAAACAATGGTTTGGGAATACTTGGTATCGACTAGCAAGTGCAAAGACCTTCGATAAGTGGTGGCACGGTGTGGCTACCATGCACAATGACCAACCAAAGCATTATTGTGTCACTGAATATCATAAAAAGAGTTTCACTGTGTGTTGTCAACTTTCCTTCTTACGGCTTGTCAATCGGAGCAATGGTTGAGGGGTTATTCAAGCTCAACGTTGCAAAATTGGAAATTCCGTCTACGTCAAATTTTTATGAATAAACTAACTTTGTTATCATTCATAATTTTGAAGACTACCCTCTAATCCTACACCCCCTTATTTTATGCCCTTTACCCATAGGAACCCTTATAATGTCATTTGGACATCATATGAACACCGTGCGAGTTGGCTTAGTGCTTATAGAGTTAGATTCTGGAGCGATAGGTCCTAGGTTTGAATCCTGGTACGCGCGATATAGAATGGGCTGGCGACCTGGGGGGAGGGGGCGGCCGTGTTGTGATACATCAACTCTACTTTCGAGCCTAAGCCGTGGGGGGTTAGGGGGGTGTCATAATGCGGTCGCTAATCTGTCATCCAGGTCGTCCACATAACATCCCTCTAGGGGGGGTGGGAGGGAGTATTCTAGTGAAGGCACCTACGTGTAACAAATCAACAGAAACCGACCTGGTGTCAAAGGGAGAAACCTTTCGCTATTTACTGGCAAGCAAGTGCAAAGACTGTCAACAAGTAGTGGAACGGTGTGGCTACCATGCACAATGACAAACCAGATTAGGCATGTGCCACTTACCATGACCAAATAGTTATACTATGTGTGGTTAACGTTGACAACCCATAATATGGGTCACGATTTGTCATAGGGGAAAACACTGGGTTGGGAATACTAGATGCCAACTACCAAGTACAACGACCTTCAGTCCGTAGTAGCACGGTGTGGCTACCATGCACAATGACCGACCAAAGTAGGCATATGTACTGCCTTTGACCAAAGAAATCCGCGGTGTGTGGTCAACGTTGACAACTCATAATACGAGTCACAATTGGTCAGAGGGGGAAACAATGGTTTGGGAACACCAAGCATCACATAGCAAGCGCAAGGGGCTTCAATACGTTGTGGCACGGTGTGGAGACCATGCACGATGACCAACCAAAGTAGGCATATGTCACTGACCATGACCAAATACTATCACTAAGTGTGGTAAAATTTGACAACTCATAACACGAGTCACAAATGGTCAGGGTGGAAGATAATGGTTTTTGAATGCTAGTTAACGACTAGCAAGTACAAATACCTTTAATATGTAGTGGCACAACGTGGCTTTAATGCACAGTGACGAACCAAAGTATGTATATGTCACTAACCATGACCAACAAATTTCACTTCATGTGGTCAACGTTGAAAACGCATAACACGAGTCACAAATGGTCAGGGGGGAAAACAATGGGTTGGGAACACTAGTTATCAACTAGCAAGTACAAAGACTATCAACAAGCAGTGGCACGGTATGGCTAGCGTGCACAGTGACCAACCAAAGGATGCATACGTCACTGACTACGACCGAATAAGTCCACCATGTGTGGTCAACATTGACAACTCATAATACGAGTCACAAATGGTCAGAGGGAGAGACAATGGTTTGGGAAGCCAATGTATTGACTCGAAAGGACAAAGAACTTCAATACATAGTGGCAAGGTGTGGCTAATATGCACACCAAACAACCAAACTAGGCATATGTCACTGATCATGACCAGACAATTTCAATATGGGTGGTCAACGTTGACCAACCATAACACGAGTCAAAAACGGTCAGGAGAGAAAACAATGCTATGAGAATATCGGTTCTCAACTACCAAGTACAACAACCTTCAGTCAGTAGTAGCACGGTGTGGATACCATGCACAATGACCGACCAAAGTAGGCATATGTACTGCCTTTGACCAAGGAAATCCGCTGTGTGTGGTCAGCGTTGACAACTCATAATACAAGTAACAAATGGTCAGAGGGGGAAACAATGGTTTGGGAACACCAAGTATCAAATAGCAAGCACAAGGGGCTTCAATATGCTGTGGCACGGTGTGGTGACCATGCACGATGAGCAACCAAAGTAGGCATATGTCACTGACCATGACCAAATAGTGTCACTAAGTGTGGTAAACTTTGACGACTCATAACACGAGTCACAAATGGTCAGGGTGGAAGATAATGGTTTGTGAATACTAGTTATCGACTAGCAAGTACAAACAACTTCAATATGTAGTGGCACAATGTGGCTTCAATGCACAGTGACCAACCAAAGTATGCATATGTCACGAACCATGACCAACAAATTTCACTTCATGTGGTCAACGTTTAGAATGCATAACACAAGTCACAAATGGTCAGAGGGGAAAACAATGGGTTGGGAACACTAGTTATCAACTAGCAAGTCCAAAGACCTTCAACAAGTAGTGGCACAGTATGGCTAGCGTGCACAATGACCACCCAAAGGATGCATACGTCACTGAATACGACCGAAGAAGTTTACTATGTGTGGTCAACATTGAAAACTCATAACACGAGTCACAAATGGTCAGAGGGAGAGACAATGGTTTAGGAAGCCTATGTATTGACTAGAAAGGAGAAAGAACTGCAATACGTAGTGGCACGGTGTGGCTAATATGCACACCAAACAACCAAACTAGTCATATGTCACTGATCATGACCAGATAATTTCAATATGGGTGGTCAACGTTGACCAACCATAACACGAGTCACAAACGATCAGGAGAGGAAACAATGCTATGCGAATATTGGTTCTCAACTACCAAGTACAACGACCTTCAGTCAGTAGTAGCACGGTATGGCTACCATGCACAATGACCAACCAAAGTAGGCATATGTACTGCCTTTGACCAATAAAATCCGCTGTGTGTGGTCAACGTTGACAACTCATAATACGAGTCAAAAATGGTCAGAGGGGGAAACAATGGTTTGGGAACACCAAGTATCAAATAGCAAGCACAAGGGGATTCATCACGCTGTGGCATGGTGTGGAGACCATGCACGATGACCAACCAAAGTAGGCATATGTCACTGATCATGACCAAATAATGTCACTACGTGTGGTAAACTTTGACAACTCATAACACGAGTCACAAATGGTCAGGGTGGAAGATAATGGTTTGTGAATACTAGTTATTGACTAGCAAGTACAAATACCTTCAATATGTAGTGGCACAACGTAGCTTTAATGCACAGTGACGAACCAAAGTATGTATATGTCACTAACCATGACGAACAAATTTCACTTCATGTGGTCAACGTTGAAAACGCATAACACGAGTCACGAATGGTCAGGGTGGAAGATAATGGTTTGTGAATACTAGTTATTGACTAGCAAGTACAAATACATTTAATATGTAGTGGCACAACGTAGCTTTAATGCACAGTGACGAACCAAAGTATGTATATGTCACTAACCATGACGAACAAATTTCACTTCATGTGGTCAACGTTGAAAACGCATAACACGAGTCACGAATGGTCAGGGTGGAAGATAATGGTTTGTGAATACTAGTTATTGACTAGCAAGTACAAATACATTTAATATGTAGTGGCACAACGTAGCTTTAATGCACAGTGACGAACCAAAGTATGTATATGTCACTAACCATGACGAACAAATTTCACTTCATGTGGTCAACGTTGAAAACGCATAACACGAGTCACGAATGGTCAGAGGAGAAAACAATGGGATTGGAAAACAATCGGTTGGGAACACTAGTTATCAACTAGCAAGTCCAAAGACCTTCAACAAGTAGTGGCACGGTATGGCTAGCGTGCAGAGTGACCAACCAAAGGATGCATATGTCACTGAATACGACCGAAGGAGTCCACTATGTGTGGTCAACATGGACAACTCATAACACGAGTCACAAATGGTCAGAGGGAGAGACAATGGTTTGGGAAGCCTATGTATCGACTAGAAAGGACAAAGAACTTCAATACGTAGTGGCACGGTGTGGCTAACATGCACACCAAACAACCAAACTAGGCATGTGTCACTGATCATGACCAGAGAACTTCAATATGGGTGGTCAACGTTGACCAACCATAACACGAGTCACAAACGGTCCGGACAGGAAACAATGCTATGCGAATATTGGTTCTCAACTACCAAGTACAACGACCTTCAGTCAGTGGTAGCACGGTGTGGCTACCATCCACAATGACCGACCAAAGAAGGCATATGTACTGCCTTTGACCAAGGAAATGCGCTGTGTGTGATCAACGTTGACAACTCATAATACGAGTCACAAATGGTCAGAGGGGGAAAGAATGGTTTGGGAACACCAAGTATCGAATAGCAAGCACAAGGGGCTTCGATACGCTGTGGAACGGTGTGGAGACCATGCACGATGACCAACCAAAGTAGGCATATGTCACTGACCATGACCAAATAATGTCACTAAGTGTGGTAAACTTTGACAACTCATAACACGAGTCACAAATGGTCAGAGGGGGAAAGAATGGTTTGGGAACACCAAGTATCGAATAGCAAGCACAAGGGGCTTCGATACGCTGTGGAACGGTGTGGAGACCATGCACGATGACCAACCAAAGTAGGCATATGTACTGCCTTTGACCAAGGAAATGCGCTGTGTGTGATCAACGTTGACAACTCATAATACGAGTCACAAATGGTCAGAGGGAGAGACAATGGTTTGGGAAGCCTATGTATCGACTAGAAAGGACAAAGAACTTCAATACATAGTGGCAAGGTGTGGCTAATATGCACACCAAACAACCAAACTAGGCATATGTCACTGATCATGACCAGATAATTTCAATATGGGTGGTCAACGTTGACCAACCATAACACGAGTCACAAACGGTCCGGACAGGAAACAATGCTATGCGAATATTGGTTCTCAACTACTTAGTACAACGACCTTCAGTCAGTAGTAGCACGGTGTGGCTACCATGCACAATGACCGACCAAAGTAGGCATATGTACTGCCTTTGACCAAGGAAATGCGCTGTGTGTGATCAACGTTGACAACTCATAATACGAGTCACAAATGGTCAGAGGGAGAGACAATGGTTTGGGAAGCCTATGTATCGACTAGAAAGGACAAAGAACTTCAATACATAGTGGCAAGGTGTGGCTAATATGCACACCAAACAACCAAACTAGGCATATGTCACTGATCATGACCAAATAATGTCACTACGTGTGGTAAACTTTGACAACTCATAACACGAGTCACAAATGGTCAGGGTGGAAGATAATGGTTTGTGAATACTAGTTATTGACTAGCAAGTACAAATACCTTCAATATGTAGTGGCACAATGTGGCTTCGATGCACATTGACCAACCAAAGTATGCATATGTCACGAACCATGACCAACAAACTTCACTTCATGTGGACAACGTTGAAAACGCATAACACGAGTCACACATGGCCAGAGGGGAAAACAATGGGTTGGGAACACTAGTTATCAACTAGCAAGTCCAAAGACCTTCAACAAGTAGTGGCACGGTATGGCTGGCGTGCACAATGACCAACCAAATGATGCATACGTCACTGAATACGACCAAAGAAGTCCACTATGTGTGGTCAACATTGACAACTCATAACACGAGTCACAAATGGTCAGATGGGAGAGACAATGGTTTAGGAAGCCTATGTATTGGCTAGAAAGGACAAAGAACTTCAATACGTAGTGGCACGGTGTGGCAAATATGCACACCAAACAAGCAAACTAGGCATATGTCACTGGTCACGACCAGAGAATTTCAATATGGGTGGTCAACGTTGACCAACCATAACACGAGTCACAAACGACCAGGAGAGGAAACAATGCTATGCGAATATTGGTTCTCAACTACCAAGTACAACGACCTTCAGTCAGTAGTAGCACGGTGTGGCTACCATACACAATGACCGACCAAAGTAGGCATATGTACTGCCTTTGACCAAGGAAATCCGCTGTATGTGGTCAACATTGACAACTCATAATACAAGTCACAAATGGTCAGAGGGGGAAACAATGGTTTGGGAACACCAAGTATCAAATAGCAAGCACAAAGGGCTTCAATACGCTGTGGCACGGTATGGAGACCATGCACGATGACCAACCAAACTATGCATATGTCACTGACCATGACCAAAAAATGTCACTAAGTGTGGTAAACTTTGACAACTCATAACACGAGTCACGAATGGTCAGGGTGGAAGATAATGGTTTTTTAATACTAGTTATCGACTAGGAAGTACAAATACCTTCAATATGTAGTGGCACAACGTGGCTTCAATGCACAGTGACCAACCAAAGTATGCATATGTCACGAACCATGACCAACAAATTTCACTTCATGTGGACAACGTTGAAAACGCATAACACGAGTCACGAATGGTCAGAGGAGAAAACAATGGGTTTGGAAAACAATCGGTTGGGAACACTAGTTATCAACTAGCAAGTCCAAAGACTTTCAACAAGTAGTGGCACGGTATGGCTAGCGTGTACAATGACCAACCAAAGGATGCATATGTCACTGAATACGACCGAAGGAGTCCACTATGTGTGGTCAACATTGACAACTCATAACACGAGTCACAAATGGTCAGAGGGAGAGACAATGGTTTGGGAAGCCTATGTATCGACTAGAAAGGACAAAGAACTTCAATACGTAGTGGCACGGTGTGGCTAACATGCACACCAAACAACCAAACTAGGCATATGTCACTGATCATGACCAAATAATGTCACTACGTGTGGTAAACTTTGACAACTCATAACACGAGTCACAAATGGTCAGAGGGGGAAAGAATGGTTTGGGAACACCAAGTATCAAATAGCAAGCACAAAGGGCTTCAATACGCTGTGGCACGGTATGGAGACCATGCACGATGACCAACCAAAGTAGGCATATGTCACTGATCATGACCAAATAATGTCACTACGTGTGGTAAACTTTGACAACTCATAACACGAGTCACAAATGGTCAGAGGGGGAAAGAATGGTTTGGGAACACCAAGTATCAAATAGCAAGCACAAAGGGCTTCAATACGCTGTGGCACGGTATGGAGACCATGCACGATGACCAACCAAAGTAGGCATATGTCACTGATCATGACCAAATAATGTCACTACGTGTGGTAAACTTTGACAACTCATAACACGAGTCACAAATGGTCAGAGGGGGAAAGAATGGTTTGGGAACACCAAGTATCAAATAGCAAGCACAAAGGGCTTCAATACGCTGTGGCACGGTATGGAGACCATGCACGATGACCAACCAAAGTAGGCATATGTCACTGACCATGACCAAATAATGTCACTAAGTGTGGTAAACTTTGACAACTCATAACACGAGTCACAAATGGTCAGGGTGGAAGACAATGGTTTGTGAATACTAGTTATCGACTAGCAAGTACAAATACCTTCAATATGTAGTGGCAGAATGTGGCTTCAATGCACAGTGACCAACCAAAGTATGCATATGTCACGAACCATGACCAAAAAGATTCACTTAATGTGGACAACGTTGAAAACGCATAACACGAGTCAAAAAATGTCAGAGGGGAAAGCAGTGGGTTGGGAACACTGGTTATCAACTAGCAAGTCCAAAGACCTTCAACAAGTAGTGGCACGGTATGGCTAGCGTGCACAATGACCAACCAAATGATGCATACGTCACTGAATACGACCGACGAAGTCCACTACGTGTGGTCAACATTGACAACTCATAACACGAGTCACAAATGGTCAGAGGGAGAGACAATGGTTTGGGAAGTCTATGTATCGACTAGAAAGGACAAAGATCTTCAATACGTAGTGGCACGGTGTGGCTAATATGCACACCAAACAACCAAACTAGGCATATGTTACTGATCATGACCAGATAATTTCAATATGGGTGGTCAACGTTGACCAACCATAACACGAGTCACAAACGGTAAAGAGAGGAAAGAATGCTATGCGAATATTGGTTCTCAACTACCAAGTACAACGACCTTCAATCAGTAGTAGCACGGTGTGGCTACCATGCACAATGACCAACCAAAGTAGGCATATGTACTGCCTTTGACCAATGAATTCCGCTGTGTGTGGTCAATGTTGACAACTCATAATACGAGTCACAAATAGTCAGAGGGGGAAATAATGGTTTGGGAACACCAAGTAGAAAATAGCAAGCACAAGGGGCTTCAATACGATATGGCACAGTGTCAGACCATGCACGATGACCAACCAAAGTAGGCATATGTCACTGACCATGACCAAATAAGGTCACTAAGTGTTGTAAACTTCGACAACTCATAACACGAGTCACAAATGGTCTGGGTGGAAGATAATGGTTTGTGAATACTAGTTATCGACTAGGAAGTACAAATACATTCAAGATGTAGTGGCACAATGTGGCTTCAACGCACAGTGACAAACCAAAGTATGCATATGTCACGAACCATGACCAACAAATTTCACTTCATGTGGACAACGTTGAAAACGCATAACACGAGTCACAAATGGTCAGAGGGGAAAACAATGGGTTGGGAACACTAGTTATCAACTAGCAAGGCCAAATACCTTAAACAAGTAGTGGCACGGTATGGCTAGCGTTCACAATGACCAACCAAAGGATGCATACGTCACTGAATATGACCGAAGAAGTCCACTATGTGTGGTCAACATTGACAACTCATAACACGAGTCACAAATGGTCAGAGGGAGAGACAATGGTTTGAGAAGCCTATGTATCGACTAGAAAGGACAAAGAACTTCAATACGTAGTGGCACGGTGTTGCTAATATGCACACCAAACAACCAAACTAGGCATATGTCACTGATCATGACCAGAGAATTTCAATATGGGTGGTCAACGTTGACCAACCATAACACGGGTCACAAACGGTCAGGAGAGATAACAATGCTATGCGAATATTGGTTCTCAACTACCAAGTACAACGACCTTCAGTCAGTAGTAGCACGGTGTGGGTACCATGCACAATGACCGACAAAATTAAGCATATGTACTACCTTTGACCAAAGAAATCCGCGGTGTGTGGTCAACGTTGGCAACTCATAATACGAGTCACAAATGGTCAGAGGGGGAAACAATGGTTTGGGAACACCAAGTATCAAATAGCAAGCTCAAGGGGCTTCAATACGCTGTGGCACGGTGTGGAGACCATGCACGATGACCAACCAAAGTAGGCATATGTCACTGACCATGACCAAATAATGTCACTAAGTGTGGTAAACTTTGACACCTCATAACACGAGTCACAAATGGGCAGGGTGGACGGTAATGGTTTGTGAACACTAGTTATCGACTAGCAAGTACAAATACCTTCAATATGTACTGGTACAATGTGGCTTCACTGCACAGTGACCAACCAAAGTATGCATATGTCACAAACCATGACCAACAAATTTCACTTCATGTTGTCAACGTTGAAAACGCATAACACGAGTCACAAATTGTCAGAGGGGAAAACAATGGGTTGGGAACACTAGTTATCAAATAGCAAGTACAAAGACCTTCAACAAGCAGTGGCACGGTATGGCTAGCGTGCACAGTGACCAACCAAAGGATGCATACGTCACTGACTATGACCGAATAAGTCCATTATGTGTGGTCAACATTGACAACTCATAACACGAGTCAAAAATGGTCAGAGGGAGAGACAATGGTTTGGGAAGCCTATGTGTTGACTATAATGGACAAAGAACTTCAATACATAGTGGCACGGTGTGGCTAACATGCACACCAAACAGTCAAACTAGGCATATATCACTTATCATGACCAGGGAATTTGAATATGGGTGGTCAACGTTGACCAACCACATCACGAGTCACAAACGGTCAGGAGAGGAAACAATGATATGGGAATATCGGTTCTCAACTACTAAGTACAACGTCCTTCTATCAGTAGTAGCACGGTGTGGTTACCATGCACAATGACCGACCAAAGTAGGCATATGTACTTCCCTTGACCAAAGAAATCCGCAGTGTGTGGTCAACGCTGACAACTCATAATGCGAGTCACAAATGATCAGAGGGGGAAACAATGGTTTGGGAACACCAGGTATCACATAGCAAGCACAAGGGGCTTCAATACGTTGTGGCAAGGTGTGGAGACCATGCAGGATGACCAACCAAAATAGGAATATGTCACTGACAATGACCAAATAAGTGTGGTAAACTTTGACAACTCATAACACGAGTCGCAACTTAGTGACATTATTTGGTCATCGTCAGTGACATATTCCTAATTTGGTTGGTCATCGTGCATGGTATCCACACCGTGCCACAACGTATTGAAGCTCCTTATTCTTGCTATTTGATACTTGGTGTTCCCAAACCATTGTTTCCCCCTCTGACCATTTGTGATTGTAGAATGAGTTGTCAACGTTGACCACACACAACGGATTTCTTTGGTCAAAGGCAGTACATATGCCTACTTTGGACTGTAATTGTGCATGGTAGCCACACCGTGCTACTACTGACTGAAGGTCGTTGTACTTGCTAGTTGAGAACCGAAATTTTCATAGCATTGTTTCCTCCCTGACCGTTTGTGACTCGTGTTATGGTTGGTCAACGTTGACCACCCATATTGAAATTATCTGGTCATGGTCGGTGACATATGCCTAGTTTGGTTGTTTGGTGTGCATATTAGCCACACCGTGCCACTACGTATCGAAGTTCTTTGTCCTGTCTAGTCGATACATATGGTTCCCAAACCATTGTCTCTCCCTCTGACCATTTGTGACTCGTGTTATGAGTTGTCAATGTTGACCACACATAGTGGACTTATTCAGTCATAGTCAGTGACATATGCATCCTTTGGTTGGTCAATGTGCACGCTAGCCACACCATGCCACTACTTGTTGAAAATCTGCCTACTTGGTAGTTGATAACTAGTGGTCCCAACCCATGGTTTCCCCCACTGACCATTTGTGACTCTTGTCATGCATTTTCAACGCTGACCACACACTGTGAAATCCATTTGGTCATGGTTAGTGACATATGCCTACTTAGGTTTGTCCATGAACATTGTTACCACACCGTCTCAATATGTAACGAATGTCTTTGTGCTTTCTAGTTCATAGCTAGTGTTCCCAAACCGTTGTTATCCCCTCTGAATATCTGTGACTCGTGTTGTGAGTTGTCAACAATCTCCACATGCAGCGAAATTCGTTGGTCATGGTCAGTGACATATGCTTACTTTGGTTGGTCACTGTGCATTGTAGCCACATTGTGCCACTACACATGGAAAGTATTTGTACTTGCTAGTCGATATCTAGTATTTATGAACCATTATCGTCCACTATGACCATTTGTGACTCGTGTTATGAGTTGTCAAAGTTTAACACACATGGTGACATTCTTTGGTCATGGTCAGTGACATATGCATACCTTGGTAGGTCATCGTGCATGGTATCCACACTGTGCCACAACATATTGAAAGTCATTGAGCTTGCTAGTTGATACCTGGTGTTCCCAAACAATTGTTCCCCCCCAATGACCATTTGTGACTCGTATTATGAGTTTTCAACGTTGACCACACACAACGGATTTCTTTGGTCAAAGGCAGTGCATATGCCTACTTTGGTTAGTCACTTTGCATGGTAGCCACACCGTGCTACTACTGACCGAAGGTCGTTGTACTTGCTAGTTGATAACTGATATTCCCAAACCATTGTTTCCTCCCCTGACCGTTTGCGACTCGTGTTATAGTTGGTCAACGTTGACCACCCATATTGAAATTCTATGGTCATGGTCAGTGACATATGCTTAGTTTGGATGTTTGGTGTGCATATTAGCCACACCGTGCCACTACGTATTGAAGTTATTTGTCCTTTTTAGTCCATGCATAGGGTTCCCAAACCATTGTCTCTCCCTTTGACCATTTGTGACTCGTGTTATGAGTTCTAAATATTGACCACGCATACTGGATTTCTTCGGTCATAGTCAGTGACGTATTCATCCTTTGGTTTGTCACTGTGCGCGCTAGCCACACCGTGCCACTACTTGTTGAAGTTCTTCATACTTGCTAGTTGATAACTAGTGTTCCTAACCCATTGTTTTCCCCTCTGACCATTTGTGACTCGTGTGACGAGTTCTCAACGTTGACCACACACTCTGAAATTCGTTTGGTTATGGTTAGTGACACATGCCTGCTTTGGTTTGTCATTGTACATGGTTACCACGTTGTGTCACAATGAATTAGAGGTATTTGTGCTTTCTACTCAATAGCTAGTGTTTCCAAACCAATGTTACCCCCTTTGACTATCTGCGACCCTTGTTGTGAGTTTTCAACGCTGACCACATGAAGTGAAATTCGTTGGTCATGGTCAGTGACATATGCATACTTTGGTTGGTCACTCTGCATGGTATCCACGCTGTGCGACTACCTATTTGAGGTATTTGTACTTGCTACTCAATGACTAATATTCACGAACCATTGTTTTCCACTATGACCATTTGTGACTCGTGTTATGAGTTATCAAAGTTTACCACACATAGTGACATTATTTGGTCATGGTCAGTGACATGTGCCTACTTTGGTTGGTCTTCGTGCATGGTATCCACACCGTGCCACAACTTATTGAAGGTCCTTGTGCTTGCTAGCTGATACCTGGTGTTCCCAACCCATTGTCTCCCCATCTGACCATTTGTGACTCCTATTATGAGTTGTCAACGCTGACCACACACAGCGGATTTCTTTGGTCAACGGCAGTACATATGCCTACTTTGGTCGGTCATTGTGAATGGTAGCCACACCGTGCTTATACTGATTGAAGGTCTCTGTACTTTATAGTCCATGAATCGCAAAAGGTTTCTCCCTTTGACACCAGATCGGTTTTAGTTGATTTGTTACGCGTAGGTGCCTTCACTGGAATACTCCCTCCCACCTCCCTAGAGGGATGTTCCGTAGACGACATGGAGGACAGATTTGCGACCGCGTTATGACACCCCCCTACCCCCCACGGCT
>SZWC01000290.1:468046-479361 GCA_023375785.1 Penium margaritaceum | reverse complement strand
GGGAGAGAGAGAGAGAAAGAGAGAGAGAGAGAGAGAGAGAGAGAGAGAGGGAGAGAGAGAGAGAGAAGGATGCAGGGAGGAATGGAAGGATGGATGGACTGAGGAAGGGGGCAAGGTGAGAGAGCGGAGAGGGTGGAGAGCAGGGGGGTGGGGAGCGTGAGGGATGGAGGAAAGGAGGAAGAGAGAGGGGGGGGAGGGGGGAGGGAGGGAGGGATGGAGGAAGGGAGGGAGGGAGGGAGGCAGGGAGGCAGGGGGGAAGGGGGGGAAGGACAGAGGGAGGGAGGGAGGGAGGGAGAGGGGACCAGCCGGACTGACAGATGGGCCACTGGAGGAAGGCACTAATCGAGGAGCAGGGTAGTGGGAGGTGCGAAGGCAGGGAGTACACGAACCAGAAGCAGAGAAACAAGGAAACAGGAACAACATGTTTGGAAAAAGGGACAGGTGCAGCAGACAAACCGACGGGTGGCCAAACAAGTAAAGCAAAAATTGAGGTAGAAAATAAATCCTTGGAGCCCAGAAGAGAAAAGAAACGGGAGCAAATGTAGCAAAATTGTGTGTCAACCGCCCACAACCTTTCAATTGCACTGTGGAGGAGCTCCTCACCACCCTCCCGGATGCCCCAATCCCCCCCCCCATCCCCTCCCCCCTCCGCAACCTTGGAACCCACCTCCCACGCCGCCTTTCCCCACCCCCACTCCCTATTCGCCCCCGTCCACCTTCTCTCCCGCCTCTCCCGATCAATCATCCTTCAAACGGGGCATTTCCATCCAAACTCTGCATCTTCCCCCTCCTCACGCGTCCCTACCTCCCCTTAGCCTTGGCCTTCTCCACTTCGCCCTCCCTCACCGTTCCGTTGGAAGAGCCAGGGCCACCACCACCATGCTGGCGTTCAACATCGCCAGCAGTTCCAGCTCGACCGGATTCCATCAGCTGCAGCTGCTGCTGCCGCATCCGCCATTCAGAAGCGAGCGGCAGCGAGCACTGCGGCTGCAGCCGCTGCTGCATGCGCTGCTGTAGCACAACATGCAGCCTTTGGGCCGGCTGCTGCCGCAGTAGCCGTCCAAACGCCGGACCGGCGTTGGCGTGGAGGGCGGCCATGGCCCACCCCCTCCCACGGATGCGACCGCCAAACCGGGTCCGTTGGCCGCGGGAGGTCAACCGCGCTGAAAGCAGTGCCTGGCTCGTCAGTCACTGCTGCTGCGCTGGATCCCACCGACCCTACCCCTCTGCCACCGCCGCCGCCGCCGCAGCACTGGAGTTGGAGTCCGCCTTCGGCTGGAGCAGAAAACGGGCAAACTTTCCAGATTGCCACTAATTTCCGGCTAATTCCCCGATCGCCCCCATTTTCAGCCGACCATGTCTAAGACGCCCCAATTCTGAGAAAAACTTCTACCTAGGTCGCCAATTCCCCGATCGCCCCCAATTCTACGTCGGCCCCATTCGAAAAACTTCTACCTAGGTCGCCCCCATTTTTCATTAGTATCCCAAATTGCCCCCATTCTGAGAAATATGGCTACTTCACCCCCATTAATGAAGGAGACCTAGCCAGAAGTTTCTGAAAGTGGGGGCAGTACATCGATAATATTTCATCATCACTCGGCGTCCTAGCCATAATTCCCCAGAGCACCAAAAGTGGGGGCGACCTGGCCATAACTTTCTGGAATGGGGGCAACCTAGCTATTTTTCTCCGAATGGGGGCGTCTCATACATGGTGGAGCGAGAATGGGGGTGACTTACAAAGTCGCCCACTAATTTCGGACAACAATTATTAAATGGCCCCCATCTATACAATGATCTCCCTCTGATGCCAAACGGACTGTATATGGTGAACAAGTAGAAGTTGTGAGGAAGAACACGATCTAGAATTGGGGACGCTTGAGAAATTTAAAATTAGCGATAAGTTTAATTCGATAAGAAGTGTCGTAATGATCGCACATATATATACAGGTGTCAAGTTACGAATGAGGCATATTTGGGGTCGTTGGGTCAGTTTTCGGGTGAGGCGTGCGGAGTTGCGTTGTGAGTGGTCGGATTCGAGGAGGTCCGTCGAGAAATCGGGGGTCTTCGAGAATCGACGGTGAAGATGCGAGACGCATCTTTAGAAAGCCAGATTCATCAGTGCGTCGAGAAGTCAACCGAAACGTCGTGATACTTCTGTTGTAAATTCACCGGAGTGGCCAAAGTTGTCCGAAGGTTTAGGAAGATTCACTGAGGGTGGAGGTAGTTGGCCGGTTTGCCCTCAACCATCGGAGTGAATATCGTTGTTTTTGCGACGCAATGGGTATTTTGTGTAATAACATGCCCACTCATAAAGATTAGGGACTCGTGTGCGTCTGGTACGTAACACTTGCCCCCCTTTTAGCCGCGACGTCCCGGTGCGTGTACTGATGTGGCCTGGTGACGAAGGTAATATCACTTGATTAAGTGTTTGAAGTCTTGGAGGTTGTCGTACGGTTCCCAACTGTTATGCGCGGTGTCAGCCGTGCCACTTAACGAGATATTAAGTCGTTTTGCCTCGTCGTCGATGGCCGAGGTGATGTGATTTGTGACGTTCTTATTGACCTTAACAGTTCACTGTGACCACTCGGCCTTGTCCATGCCGGTTCAGATCCTTGATGCGGACCCATGTGGTACCGGTGCGTCTTTTGGTGGTGGACTACTACCTTGGAGCTGACCGACGACCGCCCCAGGGTTCTGGACTCTCTCTGGGACCTCCTGCAGTTCTTCTCTAGCACGTAAGAGTTTATCGGTGGACTGGCTGTGGGCCCGATTTGCATGTTTTTGCATTTTGTGTCCACCGTTTGATGCCGGATGCATGCATGTGACCAGTCGTACCGCCCGGCTTATGATTTTTCACGTTAGGTTCACACAGCGTAGCGTTTTGACATGTCTACGCTGAGTTACAGCCGTAATAATGGTTTAAAGCCGGTTTTAGGACAGACCTTGTGCTGCCGTGTGTGACACCCGCCATGTGCCGTGGCAGGTACTTATGCCATGGACCTGTCATTTGTCATTTCTCCCTGCAAATGCCATTGAAGCATTCTGACACTTCGCCTTGTCAGACCCTTGTTGTTGTGTGTGCGACTTGTGACTGTCGTCACCGTCTGACCAAGCACTGACGCCTGGTCAGCGGTTGTGTCGCTAGGAAGCTTCCACGTATCTTCTCATGGTATCAGAGCAGCGAGACCTCTCTCGCTGAGCTGCGCCGCAGAGACGCAGCACCGGCAGCAGCAGTGAGAGTCACCGCCGCCGCCGTATCCTGGGACTCGTTGCAGTCGTTTTCAGCAGCGACATCACCACACAGTTCCCACTACCTCACCGGGTGAGCTGCGGCAGTTACCAGCTCCAGCAGCCAAGCCGAGAAGGAGCAGCAGCACCGGGTGGCAACAGCAGCCGTGTTTGGGCGGGTATTCTGACAAGAAAAGGGGAAGCAACTTGTAGCGACAGCCCGCAGCAGGTTGAGATTCGTCATCAGCAGCAGCAGCAGACTGACGCCATCCGTGCGCTCACTGATCTTATTTGTGGTCAGTCCACGACCCCAGAGCAGACATCCGGGGGAGTCGGTTGTGCCATACCTTCTGCACAATAGTCAGCATTTACACCAAGGACAGCAGCAGGACAACACCCGCCAATTTTCGATCCTTTGGATGAGGACCCCCACATGCCAGGCATGGAGGATGACACCCACGAGAGGGAGATTCGCGCGCTTCAAGAGCGTCTCTGCCAGCTTCACACGCGTTCCGGCTCCTTGTTCCCGAAAATCTGATCCTCGCCTGATCCCTACCTCGGCGACTTTCCTTGTCCCGGTGTCTTCCCCATTCTTCGTCCTTCCCATCCTGTAGTTGCTCCCCCCACGAAGCGGCAACCCAAGGACTTCGAGACATCGCCCCCACGTTACGTCAACGAGGATGGCTTTGAGTGCTTGGAGACTCTCTTCCAGGTCAGGGCCACTTCAGAGAAGGTATGTCCCTACTATCACAGTCCGTACCAGGTTACGGACCGTGCTCAGGTGCTGACGACGGCTTGGGAGATGCGCGGACTCCTTTACGCCATGCCGCGCGAGACTGTCGTGGACTTTTGCCCATTCCTTGGAGAGGCCGGCAAGGGCACGGGTGCTGATCCACGTGGGGGCTGGGACCTGGCACTGTCCCTGCTTGCTCCAGAGACGCACGCCACACGTGGACCTCACATTTGCGCCTTTCACTCTCTTTGTTAGGGACGTGCCAAGCCCGCAGCCAATTACTAGCAGCGTGCAATGCGCATCTACATGCACCTTGGGACCTTAGGAGGTACACAGCTATGGGCGCTTCGCATGCTCATGATCGGAGTTCGTCTTGAGCACACAGAAATCTTCTTAGGGTACATGGACGCCGTGCTCGAGCCCTTCTCCACCTCATTTCAGCTCCATCCTTGGGCGCATCAGGTTTTCCTCCAGGTGACTTCCGCCCGAGAGGCAGCCGTGGCCCATCAGGCGAGTCCCCTTGCTAAAGCGGTCATCACGTCGTTGCTGACGCCCCTCTTGCAATCCACTTCTTCATCCTCTCGCACACCCTCCTCTTCCCTCTCCATCCCGGCTACACCGACTCAGATGCAGGGTGTGGCACTGGTGGCATAGGGAAATAAGGGTAAGAAGAAGCGTGGTTTGGGCCAGCAACAGTCGCAGTAGTAGCAGTGATCGGGCAGTACCAGTTGACGTACTGTCCACTGCTACAACTGTGGAGGCGCTCATCGCTACACCGAGTGCCAGCAGCCGCTCCACTGGGCGTAGATCACTTGCGATCTTCAGGCTGCACACGCGTAGCGGGCTACGTCGAGCAGCAGATCCTCTGGTCGCGCGGCGACCACGTTTGCAGCAGTTCCTACTTCCCCACCGGCGAGCAGTGGCGACCCGAACCCGCGTGAATGCACCATCGTCAAGCTCCGTCACCTTCTAGTGCTGCGCTTTCAGGGAGGTACGAGTGTGTTGTCACAACCGGCTAGTTCACAGACTGTTTGTTTGTCTGTTCTCGTCGCTCATGATGACTCGTGTGGGGGGGGGCACAGTTGGCATGTGATGACGATGGGCCTGAGAGTACCAATTGGATTCATGAGTCTCACCTGAGTGCCCTTCATCGTTCCTCCTTACCTGTTGCTCAGCGCCCGTCTGAGGCCGAGTGTTCCATTGCCCGTAGTATAGTGACATCCTCCGGTCGTGATCCCGGTGGCTCTTGGATCATCGTTTCTGGTGCCACTCATCACATGACCTGTCGTCATAGTGACTTCGTTGTTCTTAGTCCTGTTGCGTCTATTCGCTCCATTCGCACATGCTCTAGTCAGTCCTTGCCGGTCCAGGGTGTTGAGGTTGTGTGCTTTGATGGTCCGTCTGGCCCCTTGTATCTTTCTGAGGTGCTTTTTGTACATGACCTTGAGCTCAGCTTGCTTTCTGTGCGTGCCTGCACACTGATGGGACTCTCTGTGGAGCACACTACAAACTCTTTGACTATGACAGCTATTGATATTCAGCCTGATGTTCTTTGTGCCTCTGTTATTGATTATTTGTATCGTGTTTCTCGGATTTCTTCTTCTTCTTCTTGCTCATCCTCTCCTCTTGCTCGTGTGTTTGACACTGGTATATTGCCTGTTGAGCACCAGTGACTACTCTATCATTGCCTGTGTCATGTGGGCTCCGACACTGTGTCAATGCTCATTCGGACACAGCCCACACTTGGTCTTGACGAGGCTTCTTTCAAGAAGCTTCCCAAGACCGATTGTATGTTTTGCGCTCATGGTAAGATGCATCGTTGCACCTACCCTGACTCTCGTTCTTGAGTACTTTGCCCCCTCAAGTTGGTCCATTCGGACCTTCTCGGTCATCTTCTTGTCGAGTCTCTGTACGATCGAGGTCGATATTTCCTGACCCTGAGTGATGACTTCACCTAGATGCGGTCGGCCTATAGCTTGCGCCAGAAGAGTGACGCCGCTCTCGCGGTTCGCCTCTTGCTAGTGATGGCTGAGCGACAGTCCCGCCACACGCTGCATACCTTCTGTTTGGACTGCGGCGGCAAGTTTCTTGGCAAGATGGACAGTTTTTTCGCCAAGCATGAGGTTTCTCACCAGGTCTGCGCTCCTGCTACTCCTCAGCAAAACAATGCCTCTAAGTTCTAGAACCGTACTATGGAGGATGCGGTTTGTGCTATGCAGTCTGAGTGCGGTCTCCCGGAGTCCTTCACCCCTTAAGGATTTGCCTACATGATGTGGATCTGGAACCGCCTCACGTACGGTCCCCTTCCGGACCACGTTACACCGTACGAGCTGTGGTTTGGCCAACGTGCCGATGTGCGTCTTGCTCGTGTCTGGGGATCCGTGGCTTGTGTGTGGTACACCGAGGACCAGAAGGGGTCCAAGGTCTCCCCGCGGGGTCGCGTTTTTGCCTTCGTGGGCATCTCCCCGCGGTGAAAGGCCTGGCGGTTTTGGGACCCCGTCCGTTGTCGCATTGTTGAGTCTCACGATGTGCTCTTCTTTGAGTCTCTCACCTACCGTGATCTGAACTTGATCATGTCTGTGTCCGTCAGGCACGTTCCTACGTGTGAGGCTTCTCGAAGGATGGGGGAGTCTGGGCCCACGATCACCTCTCATCCGGCTGATGTGTCCGTTTGAGCCCCCTCCACTTCTCGGTCTCCGGCTCTTGAAGACCCAACGATCATCGCTGTCAGCCCAGAGACCTCTCCATCACATCCGGCTTCTACCCTTGCTCCCTTGCACCCCACATGCACCCATGATTCTGTACCTGTGTCCACTAGTACTCTTGCCTCTGTGCGTGGTCCTGCCTGGACTCCTGCTCCCATCGTCACACCCAGTCTCGTGTCTCCCACGCACGCATCTCCTCAGATTGCATCACCTGCCCCTTTGCCTCACTCCTCACCAGATGTGGTCATGCCTATCTTTGAGACTGAGGTGAGCTTCCGTGAGCCCAGGTTACTCGCGTGAGCCCGGTGGTCGTCTTTAACCATTGGTCTCCGAAGTCCAGCGCGTGTCACGCCCCGCATCCAGGTGCTCTACTCGCAGCATCGTGCGTGGTGATCCTGACACAATGGCCTGAGGCATGAGTCTTCGTAAAGATCACATAGAGGTACATCCAACGTGCTCTGTGAGGCACATTCTGGTCACTCACGAGTTTGATATCGCTTGTGATGCAGCAGCTGACCTTGTGGTAGTCAGGCCCAGCACTGAGGCGTGTGCACTTGCCACTCAGAGCTCTCCCTCTATGATGCCTGATCCTGGCACACTGAGGGAAGATTTCTCATCAGAGGATGTAGACGCGTGGCGTGCTGCCCGCGAGGATGAGCTTGGTGCCATCCAAGAGCACGGATTTAATGAGCTAGTTGACCTTCCACCTGGGAGGAAGGCTATTCAGGTCAAGTTGGGTCTTTCGCAAGAAAATGAAGCCGGATGGCTCACTGGAACTCCACAAGGCTCGCTTGGTCGTCAAGGGGTACTCTTAGATCGAGGGCATTAATTACATTGACACCTTTGCCCCTGTCAGCCGTATGACCTCAGCTTGCACTCTCTTTGGTGTGGTGGCTCAGCATGACTGGGAACTACACTACATGGACGTGAATAATGTGTTCCTCCATGGCACCCTGGATGAGGAGATCTACGTGGCTCAACCACCAGGCTTTGAGGACGGTGACAAGGTCTGTCTCTTGTGCAAGTCCTTGTACGGCCTTAAGCAATCTCCTCAGTGTTGGAACCAAGAGATTAGTGGAACCTTGACTCATGCGGGATACGTACAAAGTGAGACAGATTCCTCTCTCTTTATCCGATGGACGCCTGAGCAATTCACCGCCATCCTGGTCTATGTCGATGACCTTCTAATTGTGTCTCCCTCCATGGAGGTCGTGAAAGAGGCCAAGGCAGTCCTCCAGACTGCCTATAGGATGAAGGATCTTGGTCCTGCACCGGTGTTTCTTGGCATGAAGATCGTGCAAGACCGCAGACGTCAGACACTTTTGTTGCATCAGGCCCGATACGCACGTGTTGTGGGGGAGCGCTTCAGTGACCTTCTTGGCGCAATGTCCACAACTTCTACACATCTCACACCTGACAGGCAGGATGCCCAAAAGGTGGACGATCCCACACAGTATGGGGAGACAGTGGATGTGACCTTGTACCTCCACCTCATTGGATCTCTATGTACATGGCCACCACACGCACCGAAATCGCTTTTATCGTCAACCTCCTTGCACAATTTTCACAGGCTCCATGTGCTAGAGCCCTTCATGCGACTATGCGAGTGGTGCGGTATGTGGTCTCCACACTGCACCTCACACTCTGCTTTCGCCGGTAGTGTTCGGTGGTTCTTGACGGCTACACTGATAGCAATTGGGCCGAGAGTCCAGGAGGACGTAGTCGTACCGGTTACGTGTTCTTGCTCGGTGGTACCGCTGTGTCCTGGCGCAGCGGGAAGCAGGGTTGAATTGCACGTAGCTTGTTAGAGTCAGAGTATGTTACTCTGGGTGTAGGGACTGCTGAGACAGTGTGGTTGCAGTGCCTCTTCCTTGAGTTGGGTCAGTCAGTACCTGCCATTGTGCTTCGTTGCAACAACCAGAGTGCTCTTGCCATTATGGAGAACTCTGGTGTCTTTCATGCTCGCACGAAGTACATTGCAATTGAGCACCAATTTGTGCATGGTGTGGTGGAGCGACACGTGATCTCTGTCATATGGGTCGGCAACGTGTTGTCTTCTTGACGAAGGCACTGGCACGCGGGAAGTTTTTGGTTGCCATTCGTTTTGTTGGACTTTGCTCCTTGCCTGAGAGTGGATGACTACGGGATGTGTCTGTGTTTGTGTTACGACTGTTTTTGCACTCATTGTTGTACTCGTTTCAGTACTGCACGTGTATGGACATACGTACCATCGGGTCATGGGGGAGTGTTGTGATTTGTGACGTTCCTGTCGACCTGTAAAGTTTACTGTGACCACTCGGTCGTGTCCATGCCCGTGCAGATCCCTAATGCGGAACCAAGTGGTAGTGGTGTGTCGTCTGGTGGTGGACTACCAGCTTGGAGCTGCGCGACGACCGCCCCATGGTTTTGGACACTGTCTGGGACCTCCTGTAGTTTTTCTACAGCACGTAGGAATTTATCGGTGGACAAGTCGTGGTCCCGATTTGCATGTTTTTGCATTTTGTGTCCACCGTTTGATATTGGATGCATGCATGTGACCAGCCGTAGCGTCCGGCTTGTGATTCTGCACATCTACGTTCAGACGACATAGCGTTCTGACATGTCTACGTTGAGTTACGGCCAAAACAGTGGTTTTGGGCCAGTTTTATGACAGACCTTGTGCTGCCACCTGCAACACCCGCCATGCGCCATGGCAGGTACTAATGCCATGGACCTGTCATTTGTCATTTGTCTTTGCAAATGCTATTGAAGCATTCTGACACTTTGCCCTGTGTCTCCTATCTAGACCCTTGCCGTTGTGTGTGCGACTTGTGACTAACATCACCGTCAGACCAGGCACTGACTCCTAGTCAGCGGCTGTGTTGCTAGGAAGCTTCCACGTATCTTCTCACCCGGATGTCTATGATAATGTATTCTATGTCCTCGTCCACTTGAACGGGAGGCGGGGGTAGTAGAACCCTACCGGGAATGTTCTCTCGAGGGTCTTGGTAGTGCTTGAGTCTGTTGATATGGAACACTAGATGAACGTGCATAGTGGCAGAGAGTTTATGTCACGCAACCATAGGGGTTTGCATGCCCTCGATCTCAAATGGTCCCAACAATCGGGGTTTGAGTTATGAGTAGTCGGCTCTGTGGAGTTTGTTGTTTGCCGAGTTGAGAAGGACTTTGTCACCAGTGGTGAACACGTCCTCGCTGCGATGTCGGTCAACTGCTCGCTTCATCGCTACTTGTGTCTTCGTGAGGGGTTGCCGTGTTTCCTCCCAGATGGTGGTGAAATCTTGGTGTTGAACGTGGACCGTGGGGATGTTGCTGCGACTTCGTAGTCCGGCTGGTGTGGCAGGAAGTTTTCCATACACCACTTCAAACGGGGTTTTACCTATTGCGTTGGAAACTGCCGAATAATATGCGATTTTGGCGGTCGGGAGTCTTTGTGCCCAATCCGTCCCGTGAGTTTTGCTTACTGTTTGGAGTAGTTGTTAAAGCGTGTGATTGGTCCAATCATTTTGTCCATCGGTTTGAGGATGAAATGTCGTTGAAAGTTGAATTCTTTTGCCGTAGCGAATCATCAGCTCGTGCCAATAATGGCTGGTGATTCTACCGCCTTTGTCGCTCGTGATTGTTCTTGGAACGCCGTGTAGCCATGCTGTTCCCTCGGTGGTGACTATGGTTGTTGTCAAAATGAAGTGGGACATTTTGGAAAACCCTTTGAAGACCACGAGGATTGTGTCATATCCCTAGGGTTTGACCACTAATCCTTTGATGAAGTCCATGGAGATGTCAGTCCATGGTTCTGTTGGAATAGGGAGCGGTTGCAGAAGTCTGGGTGGCCGCATGCGACGGAAGTTTTGTCGTTGACATGTGTCACATGGTGATCCGTCCACCTTTGATGATATGACCTAAAAACTCGATCGAACGACGACCAAAGTCGCATTTCAAGAGCTTTCTGAACACTTTCTCTCTTTGTTAAACTTGGAGGACTTCTCAAAGATGTCCATCATGCTCCTTTGGGGTGCGGAAGTACACCAAAATTTCGTTGAGATACACCACAGTAAAATTGTCGAGGCATGGAAGGAACATGTTGTTCATTACCGCCATAAACGTTGTCAGGGAATTCGTGAGTCGGAACGACATTACCGTGAACTCGAAATGCCCGAAGAGGGTTCAGAATGCCGTCTTCTTGATGCGGCGTCTGGCACGCGTACCTGGTGATATCCGTTGCGTAAGTCAATTTTGCTGAAAATTCGAGCCCCCCCGGAGTTGGTCGAAACGTTTATCAGCTCGAGGAAGAGGGTAGCGGTTCTTGATGGTAGCGTCCTTCAACGCCCGATAGTCCACGCACATCTGCATCTCACCAGTTTTCTTTTTTTTTTTTTTACAAACCAGACTCATCCATTTGTACAATGTGAAAGTGACAATACAGCTGCATGTTCATGAGGAATTACTTGGAAACATTGGTGGATGCAAGCCCTCTCTAAACCTCCTTTGGCATGAGGATGTCACGGAAAAGGAGTTGCTGCTGTACGTTGAGGTTGATGTAGATGTTGGTGAGAGCGCTAAAAATATAGGCCTCACCAGGATAGAGAGAGAGAGAGAGAGAGAGAGAGAGAGGATTCATCTAGTTCCTTCTCATCCATTACCAAGCTCTAGAT
>SZWC01000290.1:435318-449317 GCA_023375785.1 Penium margaritaceum | reverse complement strand
GGGGGGGGGGGGCTTGGTCTCCGCCTGCCCTCCCCTCCCCAAAAGGTTAGATTGTATCGGTGAAGTGTATCTGGTCAGTGTATCCGGATTATGTGGTTGAAGAACAAAAAAAAACACTAATGTACTGGGAGATGATCGCTTGCCGAAACTCGCAAACTGTCAATGTAAGGTTATCGACGATCACGATCGAACAAGTAGGGTTTTATAAACGGGGACGATTAACGATCCTCGCGTGCTGACCATCAATTGTTGACAATAGACGTTGTGAGAGAGTTTTCCGGTAGTAAACAAGACAATGTCGAATTTGTCACCGCGTGGTCCCCCCTCCCCCCACCGTAATAGTGTATTTGAGCTAAAAAATGGGGTGTGTATCGTGCAACCTATAAGATTATACACTGGTGTAATTTCACGAATGGTTTCAATGTAGGTCCGAAACCCTCCCCACGATAGAAGGGAACCTGCTGGGCCCTGCTACCACTGGGCCCAGCAGGAGCCCGGACAAGCAAAAAAATAAAGTCCAAACCCCGTGAATGTGACTTCAGAAGGGTTCTGGTTCTTTTACGTTTTGAGTCAAGGAATAGGCACTGTCACGCCTTGCAGTTCTAACATATTTCATGTATAAGTACAAATGTACGTCGTCTACTGCGAACTGTAAGTGGAGTTGTAAAGCACTTAACCATGGATTTTACTATGTGTTTTATTTTTTTGGCAACCTTTTTCGAAGTTTAGTGTCTTCAAGAATTCAAATACATTTGTATGTCTGTGAACAGACGTTTTAAATAACGTTGTGCTGCATTTTCCACGAAGGTACCATGAAACTTTTAAAGGCATGCGTTTAGTATGTACACTTTATCACGAGTGAATGTTGTAGGGGTGATTAACCATAAATGGGAGCAGTAGCAAGAGCGACCAAGAAAAGCAATGGATAGCAGCAGTAACGTCAAGTTGTAGCAATAACATAAAAAAAAAAGTAGCATCAGGCAATAGTAGTAGTACTAGCGCCTGTAGCATCATATTTTAGCAATAGTGTTATGGTGGTCACAACAGAGGCAGCGACAATGAGAAAAAAAGGCTTTAAGAAAAAATTCAACAGGGTTCTGATCATGCTGACATCATATAGCTGCATGCTGACATCAACACACCCATGCTGATGTCAGTAGAGGCACTCCTGGTGTCATCATTGACTAAGCCAGCTTTTTGGCTGAGACGTCATTTTTCTAGTGTTTCAACTCGTCGAGAAGCACTGATGATTCTATGCTTTGACCACTTTGGCGAATCGACCCATACTGAAGTGCACACATGGCGCCAGGTGGTAACAAGGCAAAGCAGCCGGCGGACCCCTCAGTAACTTCCGTGTAAGGGGAATGAGGCCATGACATCAGGATTGATGACTGATTGATGACATTTTCCGCAAGCTTGACGAGATGTGTTGATACCAAGACGAGATGCGTGGAGAAAAGCATACACGGACCAACATTTATGGTTAATCACCCCAAAAAATTACCATGTTTCAACCAAGTACATTTTTGCACACAAGGAAGGTTCATAGAACCTTCATTGAAATTACAACACATTTTTCCTTCTTTACCACTATGTTTTATCTGTTCAATGGAAGATTTGTAGAAGAATATTCGTAGAAATTGTGTATAGGAATAACTTGTTAAAATAGTGTTGAACACAAAATTTCATCTATCAGGTCAATGCTTGTACATAAAAGGACATATTTGGTGCTTAAAACACATATGGTGAAATTGCACTGTTGTTATCATGCTAAGTAAGTCTCCTAAAATCCTTCACTACCAGAAAGGATCATCGAGCGGAAAACAACCCAATTGAGTTTTTTTTTGGAAACAAGAAAAAAAAAAAAAAAACTATCGCTTGCTCGACAGCTTGCCTGTCTCTTGTTCGGGAGTGCAGTGCCACCGCTTCCTGTTCTGGGTTCTGTTTGTCTTACCAAAAGACCTTTGATAATTATAATTTCATTGCCTTACTTGTCAGATGGGAAAAAATCCAACAACTACCTATTGCAAGTTATGGATTCCAAACATATCATTTTCGAAACATTGTAAGTCTTCAACATAGACGTATTGACGGTATTAACCTGTCCTTGCTCTTATATCTAGAAATACATTGTTTTAACTTGGCCAGTGTTTACTGGCTACACTGCCAGATACACTCGTCCAATACACTTTCCACTTTTTGGAGGGGAGTTCCCCACATGTGGAGCAATACCAAATCCCCTCTCCCAAATACGAAAGTGTAATGGGTGTATGTACTGGATTGTGTCTTGGGGGGATAACAAAATTTTACACTAATGTATTCGGTAGAGTGACATGGAAAAGACATGGGAGAAAAAAATGAACAATACATTAGTGTAAAAGCTAGGTGTTCATCACGATAAAGCGCCCGCTACACTATTCCAATACATACACTCCTTTTCTTGGGAAGGAGGGCTGTCTACTGTCCTGGATTCCGTATAGATTTCCAAATGGACTTTGAGACACATGATTCGTTTGTGATGTTGGTCACATAGAAAATATCAAGCACTGAACATCCATCAGTTATAAGAAAACTATTGTTGGACATCAAAGACCTTTGCTCTAAAATTGTTGACAGTATATGTCTATCATCAGCTTCTAAAAAACAGAAATATATAATGTACTTATTTCGGTGTCTACCAGCTACACTGCCAGATACACTCGTCCAAAACAGTTTTGAATTTGGGGGTGGGAAGAGGGATTTCGACACTTAGAGCTGGATCCAATATCACATCCCCTCCCGAGCAAAAACATGGAACTACATTATAAAGAATACATTAATGTAAAAATAAGTTGATTGGTACAATAAGCCGCCAAATACAATATCCCAATGCACTATCTCATTTGGGGGTTCGAGATCCCTGGCTTCCTGTTCTGGGTTCAGTATTGGATAACTAGAGGACTCCGAGGAACATACATTATATACTTTTGTCACAGAAAAACATCCTACACTGACCATCGAATGCACATAGGAAAATAATAGTGGGGACTCGTAGGCCGTTGATCTACGTGTTTTGCAGATCTGTCATTTTTTTTGTAAGGGTAAAGAATATGTTAGTGTATTTCTTTCGGTGTCTAGCAGTTACACTGCCAGGTACAATCTTGCAATACAATTTTAAGTCCAGGGGAGGGCATACGCGCGCCACATCCAATGTCTCCCCCCCCCAAGCTTGAAAGTGCATTGGATGGGTGTATCGGGCAGTGTATTGGGAATATTGTACACTAATGCATTCGTTTCTAGACGTTTTGAAAGGGCAACCAAACAGGTAAGAATAGAATACGCTAGTGAACATGTTTCTGTTCTTTATGATACACGCCCCGCTACACCCTCCCAATACAATTTCGCTTGGAGGAGGGGAGGAGGAAGTGAGCGAGAATCGTGGCAAAGGGAATGTATTACTCCACTTGCTAATCAGTCAAATAATTCCCATTTCAGAGAATGTTTCATTACAGGTCGCTTGTACTTTACCCTAACCTCAGTGTATTTAGCAAAAGACCCAAAACAAAAATGGACATCACATTGAGAATGTAAAGTACACAAGATTATGAATTTTCAAAAACAATTTTAATCTAGATACGATTCCAAATTATAGCCTATTATATCTATCTTGAAAATTGATTAGTTCATTCTCTGAAAACACACTGGTGTTCAATACTACTGGTGTTCACTGTAGTTGAAATATACAAAATCTTCTTAGAAGGTTCCAATAAATTTATATGTAACACATCAAACGTTCAGTATATAACAGAGGCATGATTAACTAGAAATCCAGGCCAATACACTTCAAGAGCTCTGCAACCTGATGCAGGGAATTTTCAGTAGATGTCAGGCATGGCCTTAGCAGGCACACCCTCAGGCTGTGACTCCACTTCTCTCATCTCTGCCAGACACGAGCCTCCATCCGAGATTGATGATGCTCATGATGTACATGAGAATTTGCAGATTTTTGTGCTGGAGGATCAACTTTGAGAGCTGTGCTGAGGGTTGCAGCCCATCACACCCGCCCATCACATCGTCACGACCTTTTGCAAAAGCCAACAAGAGACTCCTTCAGAGGTGTCCTACGTGATGGTAGCCTTCACGTTTCATGTCCATTACCATGTCCGGAGCTTGAGGTTGCCGTCCCGATGGAGCGGTAGTCGAAGGACTTCGAGAATCCACCACCCCACTATGACAGCGACACAAGGTGCGACTGCTGGAAGGTCATATAACATACCGTACTGACGGGTACATTTGTTCAAAATAATTATTTTCATTCTCCCATCCATTCGATAAAAATTATAGTCCATATGAGCAATTCACGTGTAAAATTATGTGTAAAAAAAAAAGAATGCCCAAACTCTCGCTCTTTAATTCATTACTGAATTCGGATTCACTCGGACGAAGTCACTTCAAGAAAATGGCTCTCAGATCCAAAAACAACCAGACCCTCCTGCTCATCTCATACGCGAAATGAGTTCGCGTAGGAAACGGGCAGGATGGATCGGATGGCTGTGCGTGTTGGTGTGGAGCGGATCACTCGTGAGATCTGGCTGCATGTGGTCTGCTCCACTTGGACAAGCACAGTGAAGTTCGGCACTTCAAACTTTGCTTGTTCGAAGGGATGAACTTCAGCTAAGCATAGGACCTGAACAGTAGGCAAAAGTAGAAACACCAATTTATTGAACTGCCCCATTGAACGGCCACTAGAAAAATTCAAAATTCCCAAAAATTGGGAGAATTTAAGAAGCACTAAATTGGAATCTTAAAAGTGAACGAATGATCGAGTCAGTACGGTACGTTGAAAGATGAGGGTTTCTAGCCCTACTACCACAGCCATTACCAGATCACCGACAATCTCCAGGTCGAGATATCAGCGAGAGTGATGCAAGGCCTACTTTACACTGTACCACAGGAGAGAATTGCCAAGTTGCGGCCCTTCATGGGCTCATCAAGGACAAGGACTGAAGCCTTGCCGAGACTGGGAGCTCGTCCTGGCCGTGCTGCTTGCGAAGACACATGAGACAAGGGTGGGCCATTACCATGAATTCCACTCCCTCCATCAAAGAGAGTCAAAGCCGGCAGCTTCCTACTAGAGGCATGCCATGCGCATCAACACCCACCTCCGGACTCGTGGCAGGCCGCAGTTGTGAGCACTGAACACCATCATGATCAGGGTGCATCTGGAGCACTCTAGGCTCTTCTTTGACTTCGACCATGTTGCACTCTCCGAGATGCCGAAGCCTCTCCAACTCCTCCCCTAGGCCAACATTACTCTGTTGAGGAGAAATCAGCCAGGGAGGCAGCACACGCACATTAGGAGAGCCCGCTTGTTGCGGTAGTGACTACGACCCCTCTGGCACCTTTCTCCCAGTTCTCTAGCCCCCGTCTCTATCACTTCCTCCTCCTTTCCCTCTACCCTCTCTGGCCAAGCTTGAGGCACTGTAGGGGCCACATAGCGGATGAAGGGGGAAGAGAAATGCGGCAAGGGGCAAGAGCACCAGCCGGCAAGTAGTGGCAATAGATTTTCTCTTCACAACTACGGATATTGGAGAACTCACCACTACACAGAGTGCTAGAAGCCCCTTGCTTTGAGCAATATCACGCGCGGCCTCCAACCAATGCACACACACCAAGCGTTGTCTAGTCTCACACAGGGTGGTTGTGCCGCAACCATGATGACAGCAAAGACATCCGTGTTCTCGGGCAGCTGCGGAGACAGACTCTGGGGGATCTCTCCGTCATGAAGCTTTGTCACCTGCCATTCCTGTGCACTCTGGGAGGTACGAGCGTATTGTCACAGCCAAGTGGTCCACAGTCAGCTTGTCCCACTGTGTTTTTTTCCCATGTTGATGCTTGTTGAAGAGCTTTATTACAATGTGATGAGGGTGAACCTGACGAGTCACATATTTATGTTGTCCGTCATTGTTCGGAATTCTATGTTGAGCATCTAGCAGAGGCCAAATGCTTCATGGCCCGTTCTTCAGTGTTGATGAAATGTCATTAGGCGAATGGTATGTAGATCATCAACTCCGATGCCACCCATCGCACGATCCTTTGTTGTAGCGACTTCATGGTCCTCGGTCACATTGGGTCTGTTTGGTATCTTTCTTATGGGAACTGGTGAGTCCTTGCTTTTCCATGGTGTTAGGGTTATACGGTTCGATGGTTCGTCTGGCCCCTTGTACATTTCCGATGTGCTTTTTGGCCCTGCTCTTAAGTTGATCCTGTTCTTTGTTTGTGTATGCACCAGGATGGGTCTTCCTCTTGAGCACTCAATCGACTCTGCCACAGTGACTATTAGCGACACTCCTGCCATCATGCTCCATGCCTCAATTGTGGAAGTTTTGTATCATCTGTCCCTCTACACTCCCTCGGATTCCTCCCCTTTATCACCAACTGAGCGTGTTTTTGTCCCTGGTGGTTTATGAAGGGAGCTAATGAAAAGTTTATCGTGGCAATTTGTTCAATCGGGCTTAAACCCCTTCCCTTAGGATGGCTCAGATTGGGTTGTGTACGCATGGACTGTTGAGCATCCCTTTGCGCACTCATGTTAGATCTGCACACGTGTGGACATGCGTGCCATTGGGTCATCCCCAACTGGCTATAGAGCAGAGTGTGACAACTCGGCTGTGTCCATGCTCTTGATCCCTAATGCGGAGCAAGCCAGTGCCTGATCATCATGGTGTGGTGGTCCACCACTAGCAGTTGTGAGATAGCTACCACGGTGTCTCGGATGCTTGCTGGTTTCTTATGTAGAATATCTGCAGCCTCTAGGATTTTGTTGCTGGACTGGCCTTTGGCTTGATTTGCATTTTTTGGCATTGTGTGCCCACCGATTGATGCCGCACCTGTGTGCAATATTTGGCTCAATTCATACGGTGTTGCAATTGGATGCATGTGCATAAAGTTACAGCCAAAAGAATGGATATAGACTGTTTCAAGGACAAACTGACCCCACCATGTGTATCACCTGCCGTGTGTTGTTGCACTCATTTTTGACATGAGCTTGTCAATTCTTGTCCTTCTCTGCACATGAAGAAATTGAAGATGATTAAACTCTACGTGTCTCTTTTGACCAAAACCTTGTTCTTGTACCTCCTTTGCATGCAAGTGTGCCAATTGGCTGCATTGAAATGTCAACAATGACACATCTAGGATGGTTCACACCAATGGCATGTTCATGTTGTCATGTGAGTCGTCCCTATGTATTTGAACAGCTTACTGTGACCACTCGGCCGTGTCCATGCTCATGCAGACCCCTAATGCGGACCAAACTGGTGCTAGAGCACTGATGGTTGGTGGCTCCATCCACCTACAGGTGTCAGACAGCTACCATGGTGTCCCGGGTACTTGTTGGGGTGCTTTGCAATTTTTCTGCAGTCGCTATAGTTTTCTCACTGGACTGGCTCTTGAGCCCGATTTCCATGCTTTGCATTATGTGTCCAATGATTGATTCCAGACTTGTGGGTGTGACTAGTCCTAGTGTCTGGCTCAAGATTTTGCATCTCTAGGTTCAGACTGTGTTGCGTTTGGGTGCCTGTGCGCAGAGATACCGCCGAAACAGTGGTTTTGGGCTAGTTTTAGGACAGACTAACACTTCCGCGTGCAACATCCGCCGTGCACTGCGGCAGGTATTCATGATGTGTGCTTGTTGGTTGCCATTTCTACTAAGTTGTTGGAGCTTATGAGACTTTGAACATCTCCCTAGCCTAACCCTTGTTGTTCCAAGCACGTGCTTGCTTGCTAGTGCGTCAGCTGACTAGACAGTGTTGCCACGTGAGCAGCAGCAAGGCTAGGAAGCTTCCCCATGGTTCTCATGGTATCAGAGCAGCGAGGCATCCCCAACTGAGCTGCGCAGCAGAGACGCAGCAATGGCAGCAGAAATGAGAGTAAAAGCTAAAGCCACGGTCCTGGGAGGATCCACCAAGCCATGGTGACCCGCCGTAGCAGATTGCAACAGCGGAGACACCCTTACAACCATACCACCACGCCACCACCACGGGAAAGCCAAGGGATTTCCAACCCTCTCCAGCAGAAATTGGGGCATGTGATGTTGAGAAGGGGTCCGTGCAGGTTTTTGGAAACTTCACCCAGGACTTACCCACAACTGCCCTGGACGTGAGAAAGCGCAACTGCCCCATATGACCACCGTTTTTTGTGTGTAAGGACTTGTTAGAAAGCTTTTGCAATATCCTACCCACAGCATCCACTCCCACCTCATTCTGTGCCGTGAAGGGTCCAAGAAACGAAACAACGCTCTCATATCTATATTTTTTTCTCCAGATTTTGGACTGAAAAGAAAACAGCTTTTTTTTTAAATTTTTTTTTTGTGGTACAAAACAACTGCCATTGCATTCAGAATCCTCTGGCAAATAATTGCTCCAAATTTCACTTCATTTGGGCAACCTTCATGCTGAAATTCTTTTAGGTGATAGCTTTAGCACTAGCACTCGACCAAAATTTTGGCTGAAACATATTTCCCCAGCATTTTATCTCCTTGAGAAACGCCAACCGTTCTTGATTCTGACAGTATTGTCGTTTGGACCCATACACAGCAGCACCGATGCTGCCGGTCCGTGAAAATGGCAAGGGGCTAAGAGACCCGTTCTCTTCCTCCACTTCAGGCATCATGGCTCCACGGCCGCAGTCACTTGCAATCGACGAGCTTCATCGGACACATGATGAGATGTTCCACTAGCAGCAACATTAGACTGATGTGGAGTTACTGAGGGGTCGTTCTAAGACCTCACAGCAGACACCAAGAGGACCTGCTGGAGCTACGCCATCCATCCACTAGTCTATTCCCTATACAGCACCACGGACTCAGCACCCCTCATCACAGTTTTACACTTGGGATGAGGAGGAGATGGAGGACGACACACGTGAGGATGAGATTCGTGTCCTTCAGGAGCGCATTCTTGAGCTGCGTCTGGAGTCCCAACCTCTCACCCTGCCACCTTCTCGCCGTCACGACCAGTCATATCGTTCAACAGTGCTCACATTTGGTGGCATTTCTCTCACTGGTGGTCTCCCTATACCTCGCCCAACATCTCTTGAGCCTGAGGTCGCCCTCCCCACGGGGCAGCGACTGAAAGACTTTGAGACACCTCTACCCCGTTATGATAGGTATAAGGGCTTTGAATGCTGGGAGACCCTATTTCAGGTTTGGGCTGACTCTAAGGGCGTCTAGCCCTACTACAACAGCCAGTACCAGGCTTGCAACACTCACCAGTCTAGACAGCAGCAAGAGCAATGTACGCTGTCCTCTATGCCATATTGTAGGAGATTGTGGTCAAATTCTGTCCCTTTCTAGACGAGACCGGGATCGGGACTGGAGCAGACCCACACCAGGGCTGGAAGCTATTCTTGACACTACTTGCTGCGGAGACCCATGCCATAAGGGCGGCTCGACTGCACGAGTTCCACTCCGTCCGCGAGGGTTCCACGGAGCTAAAAAAAGACTATTAGAGACGCACCATGCGCCTTTACACGCAACTTGGAACTCGTGGTGGGATGCATCTGTGGGCACTCGATGCCATCATGATGGGGGTACACTTGGACCTATTAGTTATGGATCAGTACCAAACGGTGGCCTCTTGCCTCGTTGCACATTCACCTCACTGATGCATGTTACTGACCAGAGAGAGACAACGGTTTTGGCTGCTTCATCATGGTAACATGGCTGCACGACGGGCCACCCCTTTGGATCAAGCGCCAAAGAGCTTCACAACCTTTGCATGATCTTGTGCCTTACCTACATACATGTGCCTCATGCATGTGTGCATGTTTGTTGCAAACTGAGTTGGGTGCTCACCCAAAACTGGTTTATGTTGGCTTCTTGATAGGAGTATGCCAATTTAAAGGATAGGTGGTTTGAATCCACCACACTCAAGGGTAGCAAGCTAGAGCGAGCTCGCTGCTCGATTGTTCGTCCCCAGCTGTTAGCACCTTTATGACTTGTGACTTGCTCACTTGATCCGTTCCAACTTCCACAGCAAACATCCATGGCTTTGACTTGCCACTTGCACCACGTGTCACGATTTCTTTTCTAATTATTGTTAGCTTTTGCCTAAGCTGACAGCCTTCTGGTATCAGAGCACATGACTAAAAGACAGATGGCGGATCACTCCGCCGTCCACAGATCCTAGGCCAAAAGCGCGACTGCCACTCTCGACATCGTGCATCCACCCCACTGCCACTGGCTTCTCGGCTCTCTCCTGAGCAGCACAAGGGGAGGAGGAAACACCCATCCCACTTCTCCTAAGCCGTCCCTCTCCACCTCTCCTCCCGTCTACCTATTGAGGACCAAGGCCATGCCTTTTGTGGCAACAGACATCGTGGTGGCGGGAGGTCCAATCTGGGCTTGCATCATGCACCTTCCCTGGACAACATCCTCACCTCTAGGTATTGTCATTCAGGAAAATCCGTAGCTCCCTTGATGAAAGCAGAAACCTCCTCTCTTTTTCTCCATGGTGTGTTGAGTGCACCAAATGACGCCACCAACGACGTCCGGTGGTAGCAAATGCCGCCAGAAATGGCAGCTCGTGGCTTCAGCAACGTCCAATAACAATCTTCCATAGGACTCTCGCAGCACCTCAACAGCAGAACAGCAGAGCAGCAGCAGCGAGCTACTGTTGTATTCCCCACAGCATCAATAATAACAGTAGCAGAAACCTCAGTAGTGGCCAGCTTCCACAGCCAGTGCTACAAAAGCAGCAGGACGTATCCGACTACACGGACGCTTACACTGCATCAGCAGCAGCAACTGCCCAGCCACTCAGCACCACCGCAGTGGTGCACACAACCACGATGGTGCAATGCGATGTTCTCAGCACAACACTAGTTGGAGGGTACTAAGAGGAGCGTTCAAAATGTTAATGCCACAAGCTCCAAAGTGAAGCTCCTGCTGCCAAGACCACCTCTATATCATCATCACAAGCTATCAAACAGGTTCGGATAAGCCCCCCTCTCTCAAACTCCACCCAGGGGTCTAGCAGCTGCACCACATCACGAGGTGGACGTTGCTACGGCATATTTGTACTATGCATTGCATCATGACACTGTTCATCTCACACACAAGGTCACAGGAGCTGGATCGGTTTTAATAGACTTTGTTGCTACGACTGCCATCACACTTGTCGCCGCAGCTCGGGCTTCTCGCACCCCAGCCTCAACTTCGACAGGACGTGCTGCTGAGTCCTACACTGAGGCTGCGGTTGTAGCCGGCCCTGTCACTGCCGCAACTACAGATTTTGGCACACACATTGCTGCAACTGCCTCCACTAGTTCCTCTACAATGGCCTCTGTAGCATCAATCGTATCTACAGGCGTTTTGGCCATTCGTACCTCCACATCAGTCACTGTTGCATCTACTACATTTATATCATCTACCATCAGCAGCATCGTCACAGTGGCCATCTCTGTAGCCGTAGTCCTCACCACCTTGGGTGCTGTCCTTACCATCAGTGCTCTTGTCCTGGTGGTCCCAGTTGCTTCCACTGTCTATTTTTTCTCTGCACTAGCAGCTATTGGTGTCCCACCACTTCTTGCCTTCTTGCACACCCTTCACCTCCTCCAGCCTCATGAGGATTCTTTTACCTGAATCTCTCCATCTGGTGCTCTGCCTCTTTGTTTCCCTCCTCTGTGATGGCTTGCTTGTCGAACCGGGGACGGGCTATCCTGTAACACACTTCATATGTGCCTAAGGCACTCCCAGTTCGCCTACGCCCATCGGGAGGGAAAAAATCTGCCAAAATTTGTCCAGCAGGACCTCACCATTATCACCATGCCTGGTGATGACGAGTCAGTCATAGCAGACATGCAACGCCAGCTGAACCTCACGCACAAGGATCAATGGGAGGCTGAAGATTACCTCAAGGTTACCGATGATAATTGCGCTGCCTTTCCTGATGAGGTTGCCGCCATTGTGCTTAAGCGCCTCCCTGTTGTGGCAATCCCATCTGCTACTCCTAATACTGTCAGCACTGCTGGTATCACTTCCACACCATCCGCTACTAGCACTACTGCCACAAATCCTGCTGATAAACCCTCCTACTGCCAACCCCACCGCTATCTCCCGTCAGCATGACTTCTTTTTCTAGCCTCCTGTCCTGACCGTTGGACTGGCTTTCGCCTCCTAGGTAACTCATTTTAGTGCCTGGATTTAGGGGGAATGCTTGTGGGAGTACTATTTCCTAGCGGTCCTTCCTTTCACGCCTATCACTGCTGAGTCCGCTCGTGATGTCCGTGTCCTCATTGCCATTGCGCCAATGACACTTGTCGGTGATGTCCGCACCTATAATGCTGACCCCACCGTTCAGTGATTGCTGATCCAGTCGGTGCGTATGCCATGCTTCGTCGTCATACCACCATCACTGGTTATGTGGATCAAAGTATCCTCACCGTGCAGTCCGATACCCTCTTGATGTGTGCGGACAAAACGGTTGATGCGTATTGGACACGCGGGCTCAAACTGCTTTGCGAGCTTGGCGAGGTTGTGACGTGTCAGCTGTCGACTGGGCTCACCGTGGTCAACAGGTTGATTCCTAACCTGTCCGACCTTCTCCGTGATGTCAAGGCTGATGAGGTGCAACGCCTCGCCTGAAAGCCAGTGCCTCCCATGTCCCCACCTCGTGTTGGTGCCCTATGGGACTTCACCACTGAGAGGCTTGCCGCCTGGTGGACCAGCCTCAAGAAAAAAAGCGCTTTCACCATACGGCAGTTGTCGGGGTGGCCGCTATCACCACTGCCGCCTCTTCTCCTTCCACTGCCGTTATATCCTCCTCCTCTACCTTCTCTACATCCTTGACCTCTATAGCCATAACCGTCGCCTCTCAGGACCGTGGATGTGGAGGGGGTCGTGGCTGATACAAGGATAAGGCCAAAGTCACTACATTATCTCACATTCTTGTAGAAGTGGTTTGCTGGAATTACGTCTCATCTGAGCATTCTACTCGTACTGTCTTGCGTCCCCTGACAACCTATGCCTTGCACGCTCCATGCGTGCTCACTGGGCGTGCACCAATGGCGCTTCCTCTTCTTCCGCCGCCAACTACATCTTCAGCACCTCCTCTCCATCCACCAATTCCTCTTCTTTGTAGGCCTACTCCACTGTCAACATTCTCTCCGCTCCTCCATTGGTCCAGTATCCCTGGGGTTGGCCACCATCCTATGGGACGCCCGTCTACGCTAGACCACCTTCCCCAGCCTATATTGCTCATCCATGGTGTCCTCCTTCCTTGGGGTCCGCCGCTCCGTCATCTACGCCATCAGTCGATGGAGAACATTCTTCTCTCCATTGCATTCACCTTCGCGATCGGGGAGGTAAGGATATGACTTTGTCAGCTAGAGGTCTTTGCCTATCACACTCACATTACCCTTTGTTGGGACCTCCCAGGTCATGTCCTCGGGTTGCCGCCTGCCCGTGTTTAGTGGATTGAGCATTGGCAGTATGTTATTCTCCCTCGTTGTCTCAATGTATGTACCTCGTCTCCTCCCTCTATTGATACTGTTGCAACCTTTGGTGTTCTTCTCCATGTCCTTGTCTCCGGTCGCTTCTGGGCCCTCAGCACCGGAGCCATCCATCACATGATGCTGATCTGTTCCGCCTTTGTCGCATTGGGCCTCGCCGGATCCGCTTGTTTTGTGCACACTGGTTCCGGCTAGTTACTTCCCGTCGAGGGTGTTGGCATCGTCCGGTTTGTTGGTCCCAGTGGTGTGTTGGTTTGCCTGACGTTCTATCCGTGCCTCACTTGGAACTTAGCCTGCTTTCAGTGACCTTCCTCAATGATGAAGATATGGATTTCTTAGCTAGTCGAGGTGTTGGCAGTGTCCGTCTTTGTCCGATTGCACTATTTTGCGAGATGTTAAGTGTGACAAGATTTACCGTATGCCTCTTCTTGTCCCCTCTGCTTCCTCTGTTGGCTCTTCTTTCGCCCATGTCGCGTCCTCTCTCTCTCTCTCTCTCTCTCTCTCTCTT
>SZWC01000290.1:410494-424010 GCA_023375785.1 Penium margaritaceum | reverse complement strand
TTGTTGGAATGATGCTCCTCACCATGGCAGGAGTGACTCCAAAAAGGAACACCAAAAAGACAAGCCTTAGTGGCTTAGTGGTTAATGGTGTCCACCTCTAGAGGCAGGGGCCCGGGTTCAAGTCCCACAAGATGAAATTCTGCCCTGCCTCAAGGGAGGTGGAAAATAGATGCCAGGAAGCTAGCTCAACCTCTAGAGTTCCTCTTTAAGTTTCTAGAAGGCCAGGTGAGGGTCCAGGAAGGTGGCACACCTTCTAGAAGGGGTAACTTGTCCTACAAGGCATCTAGAGGTGTCTTGGTCTTCTGGACACCTTCCCTCCTACTAGAAGCAAGCTGAGGAATCTAGGAAGGGGCAGAAGCTTCTAGAGGAGGGAAGGGATGCCTTCCTAGGTGGGAAAATGACAGCCTACCAAGGGCCACTCTAGAAGCCATAGAATCTGCTAGGAAGCTTCAAATCTGGCATGCTTTGGTGTTCTGGAAATCTTAGATCAGTGGCTATAAAATGCCACTGCTTGTGAGCCTTGATTAAGTGTAAATTCCTAGTCAATTGAGGCCAAAACTATTGCCACACTCTCTGACCAGTTTTCTGCCATCCTTGGAACCAGTTGCCTCCACAGTTTCAGTCTCTCCAAAAACAGTTGGTGGTGTGAACCAGCCACTGCTAGGGACCCTCCAGGGTGCACACTCACCCTCAGGCCAACAAAGGGTTATGGGCCCACGCCTCTAAGGGGTTCAAAGCCAGCTTGATTTCATGCTTCCAACAGCAAGAAATGGCAGCCAGCAAGCAAGAGAGCAGCCGCGCTGTCCTTAAGTTTGATGGGACAGGATTTGCCTTGTGGAGGTGGCAGTTTAAGGTCTTCCTCGACGACAATGGACTGCTTGAGCTCGTAAAAGGTGATGAGACTGCTCCGCCGGAGACTGCAATGGCTGAGGTGAAGGAGGCATACAAGAAGCGCAACAAAAAGGCGTTGGCGCTCCTTGTGTCTGTGTTATGCCCACCACAACTTGGGCACATCCAAGGATGCACCTTGGCCGCAAACGCATGGTCAAAACTCTGCTCCATCTACCAGTCAAGCAACCTTGCCAATCAGCTCTTCATCTTCAAACGGCTCGTCACCCTCCGAGCCAACGAAGGCGAAAACATCATGGAGATCATGCAGCAGATTGAGTCGCTCGCAGCGGAGTGTGTGGCCACTGGTTGGGGGGTCGACTCTCAGTTGCAAGCTATGATCCTCCTTCTGGCCTTGCCAGACAGTTGGAGTCCCATGATCACAGTCCTTGGTGGCTGGCCTTCCGACGAGCTGGAGTACCCGAAGGTTGCTGAGTACGTGCGCAATGAGTGGATGCGACGTGGCGGTCGAGAGAGTGCAGCGGCATCAAGTTCAGCTTACACGGTTCATCCTCAAAGTGGAGGCCGAGGCGACAAGTGGAAGGGTGCCAAACAGGGCACCAAGAAGGGTGACAAGAAAGGGGAGTGCTTCAACTGCGGCAAGGAGGNCGTCTTGACATCCATTTGGTGGATCTCCATGTCCTTTGCGGCTGCCACCGCGAGGATCGTCCGGATGCTTGTGAACTTGGCGACGGGCGCGAACGTCTCATCGTAGTGTTCGCCTTTCCGCTGTGCATACCCCTTCGCCACTAGCCACGCCTTATACTTCTCCACCTTGCTGTCCTTGGTGAGCTTCACCTTGAACACCCACTTGGAGCTGATCACCTTTGCCCCCTCAGGCCGATCCACCAACTCCCAAGTGCCGTTCTCAGCAAGGGACGCAAGTTCAGATTTTATTGCTTCGCCCCACTGCTGCTCGTCAGGTTGTGCAAGCGCCTCTTGCACGGTTGTTGGCTCCGTTGCGACTGCCATCATGCACCACGCCATGCCGACCCAGCGGCCTGTGCTCGCGTCATACCGCTTTGCCGCATTCCGCTGCCTCCGACTGCAACGCGACGACCTTGGCGACACTAGCTGCTGGTCCTGCTGCTGCTCTGCTGCAACATTGTCCTCGGCCGCTGGCTCCCCCCTATCGGCTGCTGCGTCTTGCGCTCCAGCGGCACCTGCACCTGCTGCATTGCCCAATTGCGCTCCAGCACCGTCATCCTTCGAAGACCAGTCATCGACCTCTGAAGCCGCTGGCTCCTCCTCATGCTGAAGGAGGTGGAACCACTCCTCCTGCTTTGGAGAGTGCGTTGTGTCAATTTTGTTGCTACTGCTGTAGTAGCTCTGTTGCTCATCAAACGTGACGTCGCGACTGGTGATTACGTCTTCTGTCCATGGATCAAAGAGGCGGTACGCCTTGAGCGCACTCTCGTATCCGACGAACGCGTACGCCTTTGCACGCGGGTCCAGTTTGAAGTCTTTTCTTTGCGCGGCCTGCACCAACCGTGCGCCTTGCACCCGAACGCCTTCAGGTGCACCACGCTTGGTGTGTGTCCACTCCAAGCCTCCTGCGGCGTCTTCCAGCCGCCCTTCCCTTTCAGCACTGCCGTTGGGGTGATGTTGGTGATGTAGCACGCCGTACTCACGGCCTTGGCCCACAGGCTCCGTGGCAACTTTGCATCCACGAGCATTGTCCGTGCCATGGTGAGCAGCGTCTGGTTCATACGCTCTGCCACGCCATTAGATTGAGGCGTGTACAGAGTGGTCCGCTGCCACTCAATGCCCTGCTCCTTCAGCCACCCTCCACAGCCCACATGCTCGACGCCATTGTCGTTGCGTAGCGCTCTGACCTTGCGGCCAGTCTGCCTCTCCACCGCTGCGACATACTTCTTCAGCCGGTCCAGCACATCGCTCTTCCATTTTAGAAAGTAGAAATAGAGTTTTCTGCTGCAATCGTCGATGAAGGTGATGAAGTACCGCGCGCCTCCAATGGACGGCGTCTTAATCGGTCCGCACACATCACTGTGCACGACCTCAAGCAGGTTCTTGGCCCGCTGCTGTTTGTCGTCAAATGGCTTGCGCTTCGCCTTGCCCATGATGTAGAGCTTGCACTTGTGATGTGCGGAATCTGCTGCGGGTTTGCTACACCGGTGATGTTGAGGCCGTGAACCATGTCGCGCTTCACCATCTCCTGCACGACTACGGGCGACGAGTGTCCCAGCCCCCGATGCCACAACTGCAGGTCTGCTCCCCCGCCTTTTGCAAGGTTGACGACGCGTGCTGGCGGATCTACTGCATCTGTTGCCAAGGGGATGACCTTGGTATCAACGATGTAGAGGCCTCCCTCGCGCTTCGCCTCGAGCACAACCTTGCTACCGCCGTCCATCCGCAGGACTGCACCTTTCCTACGGAAGAGCACTTCATAGCCCTTGTCTGTCAAGCGACTTACACTCAAAATGTCAGCCAGGCCCGGGACATGTTGCACGTTTTGAATAACACACTGCACCTTTTTACCACCAACCGACACCTCCACGTCCACATCACCTTGGCCAGCCGCAGGTTCGACCTTGTCGTTGGCTACCACCATGGACTTTGCAGACTTGGTGTAGTTGATGAACCCCACCTTCTCGACTTGGGTATGCTCCTCCGCACCTGAGTCAAGGCACAACCGGTTGGCGCCCTTCAGGTCGTGGTTCTTTGTGCCGTTGAGGAGCGCTTTTTTGCCTTTGGCGCCCTTGCCACCGGCCTGTGCCTCCTCTAGACACTCCTTGGCCCAATGGCCCTCCTTGCCACAGTTATGGCATTCACCCCTCTTGGCGCCCTTCTTGCCGCCGCCCTTACCGTCGACTTGCTTGCCGCTGCTGCTGCCACCCTGCGTTTTGGTGACTAGGGCAGTTTAGGATGATGAGGTCTCGCCACTGCTCCGACGGTGCACCTCGTTGCGAATGTACTCGGCGACTGCGCCGTAGGTGAGTTTATTGTCCTCCCAACCTCCTAGCACGGTGATGAGAGGGCTCCAACTGTCGGATAGAGCAATGACGAGTGACATCACCTGCATCTTCGTGTCAATTTTCCACCCCACATCATTGCATTATGAGGCAAGAGACTCGATCTGTTGCATGGTGGAAATGACGTCCTCACCCTCCTCGATCCTCACCGTCAAGAGTCGCTTCATTCCGAAGATCTTGTTGGCTAGGGATGTTGATTGGTGGATGGAGCAGAGCTTCTTCCACGCGTCAGCTGCCAGGTCACATCTGTGGATGTAGCCCCGTAGAGATTCATGTAGCGCCGACAACAGGAGCATCAACGCCTCTGTGTTCTTCCTCGCAAAGGCCGTCTTCTCCTCGTCCGTTGCGCTCGCATCTTGAACCTTCGTGCCCGTCATGAGCTCCAGCAGTCCCTTGTGCGTGAGGTAGATCTCAAAATGTCACTGCCACAGCCCCAAACCAGGACCGCCCATGTACTTTTGGATGGGCGAGGACTCTTTCTTCTGCGCCATGTTGAACTTCTGTAATGGACAGTCTCAAAGTGCGACGGCGACGTCGTTCGGAGCGACACTCCCGTGCGTTTGCGCAAACCGTGAACGTCTTGGTAGGCAGGTCAGGGGTGTGGGCCCATAACCATTTTTCAGGAATGCTGTCCTGGCATGCCCTGAACACGACTTCTTAGTGCAGAGAGAATTTCAAGGGAGGTGTGTGCTGTGGGTCGCCACAATACCAAGGGAGCAGAATTCTGGCAGAATGCAGATTACGAAACTGTAAAAGGCTGAGAATCATTAATGGTTATTTATTTTGGTGATATTACATCAGATTCTTATAGCCTGTAATCTGAGCTTTCCAACGCATCCAAGCACGCCCAAAACGGAGCAGTATAGCCCCTGCTATGCCCATCCAAGCAACCCTTGGTGGAGCCGCCTTTGGCTGTCGTCGATGCGAGTTGTTTCTGACATGAGCCGACGACGGCTCGAAGTGCCTTTCTTTGATTGAAAAGTCAAAAGGTGGCTCGCCCTGGTCCAGGTGACCTCCCTGGTCGCTTCCTCTAGGGCCTTGGGGTCTATGGAGCCAGTTGGAGCTGAACACGGACCACCAGCGATATAGTATCCCGTCACCCCGGACGGGTACCAGATTCCACCCGTCGCACCACCCGAACTTTGGGTAGGGCTAAGTTTCTGAATTCTCAACCAAATCGAGCAACTGAAAGCTCGAAATCGCATGGAAAAATCCAAAGAGTCCAAATTTTCTATCAGATTGGACATCCAGCCACTCTCTATTGATCGAACCAGGAAAACGGCAAACAACATCCATGACAGGGGCACTTCTTAACACGTATTTCGAGTGAAGCCGAGTATGTTGCTCTTGCTTCAGGCACCTGTGAGAGTGTCTGGCTGTGCCAAGCACCAGGAGCTGACAAATTTCTGTACTCATGTGATCCTGATGATCCATATCACCACCGCTGCCAAGTGAAGCGGCTGCGCCTGCTGTAACCATGTCACTCTTGAAACGGCTTCCTTCAAGAAGGCGACAAATACCAATTATCTTTTTTGCACCCAGAGTGAGATGGATCGTTGCTCTTACCCTGACTCCACTTCCAGGTATCTACGTCCAGTAAAGTTGGTCCATTGGCACCTTCTTGGTCCCCTCCCAGTCAAGTCCCTCTCACATTGGGGTCGATATATTCTCACCTTGACTGATGACTTCACCCGGATGCGGTGGGTCTACACCTTCCACCACAAGACCAATGCCACCCTGGCGATCCGCTTGTGGTTGATGATGGCTAAGCGTCTGTCTTGATATGCCCTTCACACGTTCCACTCGGATCGTGGTGGTGAGTTCTTCGGCAAGATGGATGCCAACTTTACGGAGCACGGTATTTTTCACAAGCTATCCACCCCTACTACACCACAACATAACGGTGTCTCCAAGCGTTGGAACTACACCATGGAGGATGCAGTCCGTGCCATGCGGTCTAAGTGCGGCCTTCCAAAATATATTGTATTTCAGGGCTTCTTGTACAAGACGTGGGTCTGGAACCGCTTGACGCATGTTCCTCTTCCAGACCATCTCACACTGTACCAGGTTTGGTTCAATCATCGCGCCGATCTCCGCCTCGCTCGCATCGTGGGGTCCATCGCCTGTTTCTGGTACACCGCAGACCAGCAGGGGTCCAAGGTTTTACCTCGAGGTCACATGTGTGTCTTCCTTGACATCTTCTTGCATTCAAAAGCTTGGTGCTTATGTGACCCTGCTTGCCATCGCATTGTAGAGTCGTGAGACGCTCTCTTCTTTAAGGCTCTCACCTACCGCAACCTGTCCAACATTCTTTCCCTGGCTGTCGACCACGTTTTCACCTGTGTTGCTTCCCGGTAGATGGAGGTCTAAGCCTGCAGATGGGTTCGTCCAGGTCTCCTCACCTATAGTCGGTCTCTGGCTGATAATGATCCTGTCATCTTGGCTGTGGGTCCAATAACCTCTTTAGTTTCCTCCAGAGCAGTTGATTTCCTGCCTGTGTGAATATCTCCCACACATGATTTTGTGCCAGTGTTAGTCCCCTGTGGTACACGTGGTCCCGTGCCAGCATTAGTCCCCTCTGGCACACCAGATCATGTGCCCATGTTGGTCCCCTTTGGCACACCTGATCCTATGCTAGTGTCAGTCCCCTCGGGCACACCTGATCATGTGCTTGCGTCAGTCCACTCTGTCACACATGACCTCGTGTGAACGTCACTTCCCTCTGGCATACCTGATCCCGAGTCAGTGACATTGCCTCCAATCACACCTACTCCTATGCATGCACCTCTTTCTCCTGCGGTTGTGGCCCTGCATCCTACTTTGAGCCTGAGGTGATCACCTCAACATAGGGCTACTTTTGTGATCCCGGTGGTCTCATCCGACCACTGGCCTATAGGGCTCAACGTTATGCTGACCCGGTGCTTAGACGCCCGACTCAAAGTGTTCGGATTGGCGAGCTTGACACGAAGGTAGTTCGTCTGAGTGTCCATGCAGCCTACACAGAGGTGCATCCAGCATGTCCTGTCGGGTACGAGTTGGTCTCACATGAGTTCTCGATCGCTTGCAATGTCACAACTAATCTTTTCCTTGTCACACCAAATCCCTTGGTGTGCATTTCGGCCACCCAAAATTCTCCCTTGATAACGCCTGATCTAAGCACGTTGAAGAAGGAACTCTTGGCTGACGGTGCAGAGCTATGGTGTGCTCCTTGTGAGGATGAGCTAAAACCATCTGTGAGCACGGTGTCTATGAGCTTGTCGACCTCCCGCATGGACGGAAGACTGTACACTCCAAGTGGGTCTTTCGCAAGAAGGTGAAGTCTGACGGCACACTTGATTGCTACAAGGCCCGCTTGATGGCCAAGGGGTTCTCACAGGTTGAGGGTGTAAATTTTACTGACATGTTGGCACTCGTAGGCCACATGACCACAACTCATGCTCTATATAAGGTTGTTGCTCAATATGAATCAGAGCCGCACCAGATGGATGTGAACGATGCGTTCTTCCAGGGGAGTCAAGAGGAGGAGAGCTACATGGTCCAACCACCAGGCTTTGAGGTTGATGACAAGGTATGTCGCTTGCTGAAGGTCTTGTATGGCCTAAAGCAGTCAACCCGGTGTTGGAACCAAGAGACCAGTAGCACAATAACACATGTCGAGTACGTGCAGAGTGACGCCGGCCCGTCCCTCTTTCTCAGACGTACAGCTGAGAGCTTCACTATCATCCTAGTCAACGAGGATGACCTCCTCATTGCGCCTCCTTCGATGGAGGCTATGAAAGAGGCCAAGGCAGTCCTTCAGGCTGCCTACCAAATGAAGGATCTTGGTCCTACAAATATGTCTCTTGGAACGGAGATCATATGTGATTGTAGGCGATGGAAACTCTTGCTCCATCAGGCAGTTTATGCTCACATTGTGGGGGAGCCGTTTGCTGACCTCCACTTGGTGCAGTTCCCACAGCCGCCTCCCCATCTTACCTGACAGGCAACATGCCCTCAAGGTGGATGATCCAGCACAACTAGGGGAGACAGTGGACATGACCCTGTACTTGCGTCTCATTGGCTCTGTGATGTACTTGGCCACTGCCACACGACCTGACATTGCCTTTGCCGTCAACCTCCTTGCACAGTTCTCGTAGTGTCCTCGGGCGAGAGCCGTTCACGCGGATATACGAGTGGTGCAGTATGTGGTTTCCACACGGTATCTTAGACTCTATTTCCAACGGCAATGTTTGATGGTAGTCGACGGCTCCATAGACAATGACAGGGCATGTAGCCCTAATAAGCACAGTCAGACATGCTACGAGTTCCTAGTGGGTAGTACCGATTTGTCATGGCGCAGCCGCGAGTAGGGTTGTATCGCATGTAACCTCTAAAAGGCTGAGTATTTTGTGCAAGGGGCTGTTGGTTTTCGTCCATCTCTCATTGTACTCTGTTGTGTCCTCCCGGCTTGTGTACATCGGTGTGCAGATGACTGACGGCGAGACTTGACGCCGCTGGAGTGTCGCTCGGTGGAGCCGACGCACGCTGAGGCCCACTCATCTTTCGTTGGAGCCACCTCCCTCGGGCGATGCGCTCAGCTCCATCGGCAGGCCTCCTCGGCGGTCGGGCCGCCGGCGGTCACTGCCGCTGCAGATGCTGTCTGCATGCACCTAGCGTTGTGTCTGGTTGTGGCATTGCGTCTGCAGCATCATGCGGTGCCTAGGGTCCAGGTCTCCTGCGGTATGGCCCTGTTTGGCATTGCTGACTGTCGTAGGTACTGCCTGGGTTCGGGCAGCCATAATTCCTTGCTGCTATTTTTCTAGCTGATTCTGACCACACGATTGTGTTCCCAGCGTCGGTATTATGGTATGATCCAGCTTTCCGGCAAAATGGACGACGTCCGGGTTTTGGGCTGTCGGGCGTCTTGCAGGGCTCACCGAGAGAACCCTGCCTGCCAGAAAATAGGTCTAGGACTATTTTCTGATTGGCTGGTTAGCTGAGTAACAAATTCTACACTAGTGGGGAGGAGCTAGAACTTGGAGGGGTCTCCCATTGTTGCTCATTCTTCATTCCTAATCAGTCACTTTCAGTTTTCAGCTATTTTCTGGCGCTAACACTGGCGCGCGCATTTCTGAGTAACAAACCCAGAGCTTCCAGACTTAGACTATAGAGTAGCAGACTGAGGGGCTAGCAGACTTAAGCAACAAGCGTGGAAGCCTGCACGCTGCATCAACAACGCCGCTGCCCCAACCTGCTGCCTAGATTTTCTAGCTTGAATCCCGGGATGCCCTCTTCTTCGAGGACCTGTTTCCTCGCGACCTCATTCGCTCCGGCTCGTCCGTGTCTATCCCGTCGCGTGGGGGAGTAGTGAGTCTGTATTCCGTCCTGCCGCTTCCGGGTGACACATCCCATAGTCCCTATGACCCAGCAGCCCCAGTCGCGTCCGCTGGTCCCTTCGAGCCGGTAACCCCAGTCGCGTCTGCTGGTCCCTCCGGACCAGCAGCCCCAGTCGTGTCCGCTGGTCCCTCTAAGCCGGCAGCCCCAGTCGTGTACACTGGTCATTCTGAGCCGGCAGCCCCATTTGCATCCGCTGGTCCCTCCGGGGCAGCAGCCCCAGTCGTGTACACTGGTCCCTCTGAGCCGGCAGCCCCAGTCGCAGCCGCTGGTCCCTCCGAGCTAGTAGCCCCAGTCGCGTCCGCTGGTCCCTCCGGGCTAGCAGCACCAGTCGCGTTTGCTAGTCCCGAAGAACCTGCAGCCCCAGTTGCGTCCGATGGCCCCTCCCGGCCAGCAGCTCTAGTCGCACCCGTTGGCCCCTCCGGGCCAGTAGCCCCGGTCGCATCCGCCGGCCCCTCCGGGCCAACAACCCCGTCCGTGTCCATTGGCCCGTCGGACTGAGTGCCATCGCCTACCTTGCCACGCTACACACGTGGCCCAGGCGGCAGCCTCTGACCTAGACCGTCGGTGAGCGCGCAGACCGTCGCATCGCGCTCCGTGGCGCCTCGACCCCCCGTGGCCCCACGTGTCTCCTTGTTGGAATGATGCTCCTCACCATGGCAGGAGTGACTCCAAAAAGGAACACCAAAAAGACAAGCCTTAGTGGCTTAGTGGTTAATGGTGTCCACCTCTAGAGGCAGGGACCCGGGTTCAAGTCCCACAAGATGAAATTCTGCCCTGCCTCAAGGGAGGTGGAAAATAGATGCCACGAAGCTAGCTCAACCTCTAGAGTTCCTCTTTAAGTTTCTAGAAGGCCAGGTGAGGGTCCAGGAAGGTGGCACACCTTCTAGAAGGGGTAACTTGTCCTACAAGGCATCTAGAGGTGTCTTGGTCTTCTGGACACCTTCCCTCCTACTAGAAGCAAGCTGAGGAATCTAGGAAGGGGCAGAAGCTTCTAGAGGAGGGAAGGGATGCCTTCCTAGGTGGGAAAATGACAGCCTACCAAGGGCCACTCTAGAAGCCATAGAATCTGCTAGGAAGCTNAGTTTTCTGCCATCCTTGGAACCAGTTGCCTCCACAGTTTCAGTCTCTCCAAAAACAGTTGGTGGTGTGAACCAGCCACTGCTAGGGACCCTCCAGGGTGCACACTCACCCTCAGGCCAACAAAGGGTTATGGGCCCACGCCTCTAAGGGGTTCAAAGCCAGCTTGATTTCATGCTTCCAACAGCAAGAAATGGCAGCCAGCAAGCAAGAGAGCAGCCGCGCTGTCCTTAAGTTTGATGGGACAGGATTTGCCTTGTGGAGGTGGCAGTTTAAGGTCTTCCTCGACGACAATGGACTGCTTGAGCTCGTAAAAGGTGATGAGACTGCTCCGCCGGAGACTGCAATGGCTGAGGTGAAGGAGGCATACAAGAAGCGCAACAAAAAGGCGTTGGCGCTCCTTGTGTCTGTGTTATGCCCACCACAACTTGGGCACATCCAAGGATGCACCTTGGCCGCAAACGCATGGTCAAAACTCTGCTCCATCTACCAGTCAAGCAACCTTGCCAATCAGCTCTTCATCTTCAAACGGCTCGTCACCCTCCGAGCCAACGAAGGCGAAAACATCATGGAGATCATGCAGCAGATTGAGTCGCTCGCAGCGGAGTGTGTGGCCACTGGTTGGGGGGTCGACTCTCAGTTGCAAGCTATGATCCTCCTTCTGGCCTTGCCAGACAGTTGGAGTCCCATGATCACAGTCCTTGGTGGCTGGCCTTCCGACGAGCTGGAGTACCCGAAGGTTGCTGAGTACGTGCGCAATGAGTGGATGCGACGTGGCGGTCGAGAGAGTGCAGCGGCATCAAGTTCAGCTTACACGGTTCATCCTCAAAGTGGAGGCCGAGGCGACAAGTGGAAGGGTGCCAAACAGGGCACCAAGAAGGGTGACAAGAAAGGGGAGTGCTTCAACTGCGGCAAGGAGGGCCACTACGCGCGCAACTGTCCCAAGAAGAAAACATATCGGTCGGAGCGGGGCGGGAAGAAAGATGAGCACGCCCTTATGGCGTACAACTCCACCAACTTGAAGGATCCGGGAGTTGCCGTCATCGACTCCGGATCAGGCCGCCACACGCAATGCAACAGGGCGGCATTTATCACCTACGGCGCCTCGGAGAGACGCATGACGGTGGCCAATGGAAAAACATAGGTGGCCGCCGGTGAGGGTAACGTCCGCATTGAGTCAATTGTGGATGACAAACATGTCACGAGCACAATCCATGATGTGCTGCATAGGTCCAACTTTGGGGCAAACCTGCTCTCCGTCAGCCGCCTTACCGACAAGGGACTTGAGGTGCTCTTCACAAAGAAGGAGGCCGTCATCCGCAAAGAGGGCAAGGGTGAGGTGATTACGTGTGCCAAGAGGGAGGACGACTTGTACCTACTACGCGCAAAGATCCTCAGCAGCGGGGCGGGGTCCAACGCCGCCAATCTTGCAACGAAGGATGGAGAAGACCTGGACCTATGGCACCGCCGACTCTGCCACATTTCTCCATCGACAGTGAAGGAGATGGCTAAGAGGGAAGTGGTGCGGGGTCTCCAAATCAGCGGCCTTGATGGAACCAAGGAGACCGTGTGTGAGCCATGCATCATTGGCAAATCAACTCGGCAGCCGTTTGTCGCCAAGGGGACGCGTGCATCGGCAAAACTGGCCGTGGTACACACAGATGTGTGTGGACCGCTTGAGAGCTCCATCGGCGGAGCTCGCTACTTCCTCACCTTCATCGATGACCACAGCCGGAAACTCTACCTCTACCCAATGAAGCAGAAGAGTGAGGTCCTTGCGTGCATGCAGGAGTTTGTGGTTGATGTGGAGCAGCAAACAGAGTTGAAGGTGAAGGCGTTCCGGAGTGACAACGGCGGTGAATATGCGGGGTGCCTTGGGTGGATGAAGAGCAAGGGGATTGAGTGGCAGAAAACAACTCCACACTCCCCACAACAGAATGGTGTCGCAGAGAGAGCGAATCGCACAATCCTTAACATGGTGCGATCCATGTTGAGCGACGCCGGCCTTACACAACGGTATTGGGTGGAGGCGGCAAGGACAGTAGCGTACATCATGAATCTCATGCCGACCAAGCCGCTGAAGGACAAGGAGAGCAAGGCGTGGAAGACGCCACAAGAGGTGTGGAGTGGGAGGAAGCCGGCAGTGGGTCACCTCCGCACGTTTGGGTGTGTTGCATATGAAATGGTGCAGGCACGTGAGGGACGGAGAAAGCTGGACCCGCGTACCCGCCGGTGTATTTTCCTTGGATATGAGAGCGGAAGCAAGGCGTACAGGCTCTTTGACCCAAGGAGGCAGCAGATTGTGCAGAGTCGCGACGTCACGTTCGACGAGAAAAGTCGTTGGACAGACAAGGAGGCAGGTCTCTCCAAGAGGGGGGAGTGGATGCCACTCCTTGAGGGGGAGACGCCGGAGGACGTGAATGAGGGTGACATCCTCGCATCACCACCAACCGGAGAGCATCGCCTGAGGGATGGGCGAGCGGCAGACTTTATTCCGGCCAGTTCGGATGAGGAATCCGAAGCACCGGAGATGGACGTGGAGGTGGGGAGTCGACAGATGTCTCCAAGGTCTCCAAGAGAGGGGGAGCAGGCGCTTGGAGAGGATGGCGCCAAAAGGGGACAGCAACAACAACAACCGCCTCAAGAGCCCCGCACGAGTAACCATGTGCGAAGAAGGACAAAAAGGTATGATGCCGACAAGGGCATTTGGACTGGGTTTGCACAAGCCTTCTTCACGCAAGAGGAGCCTCAATCTGTAAAGGAGGCACTGCAGCGGAAGGATGGGGCTGAGTGGGAGGGAGCAATAAAATCTGAGCTTGCCTCCCACGAGGAGAACGGCACTTGGGAGCTGGTTGACCGGCCGGAGGGCGAGAAAATCATCGGCTCCAAGTGGATCTTCCGGAAGAAGCTCACAAAGGAGGGGAAGGTGGAGCGGTACAAGGCGCGGCTGGTGGCGAAAGGATATGCCCAGAGAAAAGGGGAGCACTACGACGAGACCTTTGCACCAGTTGCCAAGTTTGCCTCCATCCGTACTATCCTCTCGGTGGCAGCGGCACGCGACTACGAAATCCACCAAATGGACGTGAAAACCGCGTTCCTCAATGGCGACCTGGACAAGGAAGTCTACATGGAGGTGCCAGAGGGGGTGGATGCGCCGCAAGGGAAGGTGTGCCGGCTTCGCA
>SZWC01000290.1:399719-410344 GCA_023375785.1 Penium margaritaceum | reverse complement strand
GGCGCTCTATGGACTGAAGCAAGCTCCGCTCATGTGGTACCTCAAGATGGATAGTTTCATGGGTGAGCTTGGCTTCAAGCGCTGCGAGGCCAATCACAGCATGTACGTGCGTAATCAGCCAGGACTCCACCAAATTGTCGTCCTCTACGTGGATGACCTCATCCTTGTGTCTTCGGATGAGGGGGAGCTCAAGAGCCTGAAGCAACAGCTTGGTGGCCGGTTCAAGATGACAGACATGGGCGAGCTTGAGTACTACCTAGGCATCGCCATCAAGAGGGACCGCAAAGCACGCATGCTGGAGATGGGTCAAGAAAAGTATGTGCAGGAGGTGCTCCGCCGCTACAACATGGAGGAGTGCAACCCCATCGGCACACCTATGACAACGACATGTGAGCTGAGCTCGAGCATGGGCCCGAGCACGGAGGACGAGAAGGCGGAGATGGATGAAGTACCGTACCAGTCCGCAGTTGGCAGCATAATGTATGCCATGGTGGCGACGCGGCCTGACCTTGCCTTTGCTGAAGGACAAGTGAGCCACTATGTTGCTGATCCGGGGCCGCTACATTGGCAAGCGGTGAAGAGAATCCTCCGCTACTTGAAGGCAACGACACATTCGCGACTTGTGTTTGGAGGGGGAGCGCAAACTGACTCCCTCGAGTTGGTTGGCTACTCTGATGCTGACTGGGCAGGTGACGTTGATGACCGCAAGTCAACATCAGGCTATGTTTTTGTGCTTGTTGGTGCAGCGGTGTCTTGGGCAAGCCGGAAGCAGGACAGTGTGGCTCTATCCAGCACTGAGGCGGAGTATATTGNGCTCGCGGAAGCCGCAAAGGAGGCACTATGGCTGCGGCGATTGCTCAAGGAGATTGGGGTGCCGCAAAAGAAGCCAACGGCACTCAATGTTGACAACATGAGTGCCATCAGCCTGACCAAGAACCCTCTGCTACAACGGAGGACCAAGCACATAGAGATCCGGCATCACTTTGCACGAGACCTCGTTGCAAAGGGTGATGTGGTGCTTGTGCACTGCGGCACAAAGCACATGCTTGCTGATGCCATGACAAAGGCGCAACCCAAGGACAGGCATGATGCTACTTGTATGGAGCTTGGGCTTTCCCAAGCCTCTTGAGTTGCAGGCTGAGCATGGACAACTGCCATGGGTGACGCGCAAGGGGGAGATTGTTGGAATGATGCTCCTCACCATGGCAGGAGTGACTCCAAAAAGGAACACCAAAAAGACAAGCCTTAGTGGCTTAGTGGTTAATGGTGTCCACCTCTAGAGGCAGGGACCCGGGTTCAAGTCCCACAAGATTAAATTCTGCCCTGCCTCAAGGGAGGTGGAAAATAGATGCCAGGAAACTAGCTCAACCTCTAGAGTTCCTCTTTAAGTTTCTAGAAGGCCAGGTGAGGGTCCAGGAAGGTGGCACACCTTCTAGAAGGGGTGACTTGTCCTACAAGGCATCTAGAGGTGTCTTGGTCTTCTGGACACCTTCCCTCCTACTAGAAGCAAGCTGAGGAATCTAGGAAGGGGCAGAAGCTTCTAGAGGAGGGAAGGGATGCCTTCCTAGGTGGGAAAAGGACAGCCTACCAAGGGCCACTCTAGAAGCCATAGAATCTCCTAGGAAGCTTCAAATCTGGCATGCTTTGGTGTTCTGGAAAGCTTAGATCAGTGGCTATAAAATTCCACTACTTTTGAGCCTTGATTAAGTGTACATTCCCAGTCCATTGAGGCCAAAATTATTGCCACACTCTCTGACCAGTTTTCTGCCATCCTTGGAACTAGTTGCCTCCACAGTTTCAGTCTCTCCAAAAACAGTTGGTGGTGTGAACCAGCCACTGCTAGGGACCCTCCAGGGTGCACACTCACCCTCAGGCCAACACTCCACCACTCCCACGGTTGTGAGTGGGGACCCTGGTACCAAGGCCCTCGGCTTGACCACCTCGGCCATCATTGCAGACCTTCACCCGGGCTCCGTACTGGGCTACGCCATGCTTCATCACGAGCATCGGCACGCTTTTGTGGCTGCACTCGCGCGCATCCCACCTGGGGCTCGAGATGCACACACTCTCTTAATCCGCTCCACAGCATGCCCGGAGGACCCAGCCACCCTGCGCAAGGCACGAGCCTCTCCTGAAGCCGCACACTGGGACGTTGCCTACGCCAATGAGCTCGCCGCTATCCGACAGCACCATGTGTACGACCTCGTCGACCTTCCTCCAGGTCGGAAGGCCATCGGCGCCAAGTGAGTCTTTCGGCGCAAGTGGAAGCCCGACGGGTCCTTGGACAAGTACAAGGCCCGCCTTACAGCCAAGGGGTTTGCCCAGATTCCTGGGGTCGACTACGACCAGATCTTTGCTCTAGTTGGCCGGTTCTCCACTGGCCGGGTGCTCTTCAGCCTGGTCGCCTAGCATGGGTGGGAGCTGCATCACATGGATGTGAGTAACGCCTTTCTCCATCGTTCACTGGAGGGTGAGGAGCTCTACATGGTGTAGCCCCCAGGCTTCGACGATGGCTATGGGAGAGTCTGGCGACTGCGTAAGGCCCTGTATGGCCTGAAGCAGTCGCCTCGGTACTGGAACCAAGAAATCAGCTGCACGCTCCTCCGTGGTGGGCTCCAGCGTAGCACCGCTGACCCTGCACAGTTTGTCAGTCCGCGAGGCCAGACTTTTGCCGCTGTTCTGGTCTACGTCTCCTTATTGTGTCGCCAGACACGGCTGCCATCCAGCGTGTCAAGGACTTGCTGCACGCCGCCTACCAGATGAAGGATCTCGGATCTGCCAGAGTCATCCTGGGCATGGAGCCCGAGCATGATCGCTCCCAGGGCGTCCTACACATCCACCAGGCCGCCTATGTGCAGACGCTGTCCACTCGCTTTGCGGAGGACCTGCCACTAGTGCCGAGCGCATCCTCACCCATGTCACCCGATGGTCAGGTGAAGCTGAAGAGTCCTGACCCAGCTGTTGTGGGGGAGCCAATTGACGTGACCACGTACCTACAAGTCTTCGGGTCATTGATGTTCCTGGCGACGACGATACGCCTAGACATTGCGTTCGCCGTCAACCTCCTCGCCCGGTTTTCTCAGGAGCCATGTCACCTCCACTACGAGGCCGCGATCTGAGTACTGCACTATGTCGTCTCGACTCTTCGGCGAGGTCTCATGTTACGCCATCAGCCGTCTGTTGTCGCAGAGGGCTACACCGACAGTGACTAGGCCGGGAGTCCAGATGGTAAGAGTCGCACAGGTAGGATCTTTCTGATTGGTGGAACAGTTGTGTTCAAGCGCAGTGGTAAGTCGGGGTGCATTGCACGCAGGCGCATGTGAGAGTGTGTGGTTGCGTCGTCTGTTGTTCGAGTTGCTTCAGTCTGTCACATCCATCATGTTGCGTTGTGACAATGAGAGTGCCATGGCCATCGCCGACAATGACGGTGTGCATCACACACACACAAAGCACATCAACGTTGAGTATCACTATGTGTGTTTGTTGTTGCATGACGGCAGCATCAGCATCGTGTGGGTTGAGACAGCACGGTAGTTGGCTGACTTCTTGACCAAGGCACTGAAGCGCGACTCGTTTAAGAAGGCTGTGAGTTCAGTCTGCGTGCGTCCGTGAGTGACTTTCTCTATCCCTGCTTGTGTTTCTGCTTGGCCTGGGGGAGTTTGGTCGTTGACTGTGTCTCTGCCCGCACATGTGCACTATGCCTGTGAGTCATGGGGGAGTGTTGGTTTTCGTCCATCTCTCATTGTACTCTGTTGTGTCCTCCCGGCTTGTGTGCATCGGCATGCAGATGAATGACGGCGAGACTTGACGCCGCTAGAGTGTCGCTCGGTGGAGCCGATGCACGCTGAGGCCCACTCACCTTTCGCTGGAGCCTCCTCCCTCTGGCGATGCGCTCAGCTCCATCGGCAGACCTCCTTGGTCGTCGGGCCGCCGGCGGTCACTGCCGCTGCAGATGCTGTCTGCATGTACCTAGCGTTGTGTCTGGTTGTGGAATTGTGTCTACAGCATCATGCGGTACCTAGGGTCCAGGACTCCTGCTGTATGGCCCTGTTTGGCATCGCTGACTGTCGTAGGTACTGCCTGGGTTTGGGCAGCCATAACTCCTTGCTGCTATTTTTCTAGCTAATTCTGACCGCACGACTACGTTTGCAGCGTCGGTATTATGGTAAGGTCCAGTTTTCAGGCAAAACGGACGACGCCCGGGTTTTGGGCTGTCAGGCGTCTGGCAGGGCTCACCGAGAAAACCCTCTCTGCCAGAAAATAGGTCTATGACTATTTTCTGATTGGCTGGTTAGCTGAGTAACAAATTCTACACTAGTGGGGGGGGGGAGCTAGAACTTGGAGGGGTCTCCCATTGTTGCTCATTCCCCATTCCCAATCAGTCACTTTCAGTTTTCAGCTGCTTTCTGGCGCTAACACTGGCGCGCGCATTTCTGAGTAACAAACCCAGAGCTTCCATACATAGACTCTAGAGCAGTAGACTGAGGGGGCAACAGACTTAAGAAACGAGCGTGGAAACCCGCACGCTACATCAACAACGCCGCTGCCCCAACCAGCTGCCTAGGTTTTCTAGCTGGGGCTCGGGCTGTTGAGGCGGTGACGCTGTAGCATTTGTTTTGTGAGTTGAGTTGGTTTGTGCCTTGAATCCTTCTGAGTTGTGACAACTCGAGTGCTCTTGCCATTGCATAGAACTCTTGTGTGTTTCATGCACGCACGAAGCACGTTGTTGAGCATCACATTGTGCATGATCTTCTGTAGCGATGGGTGATTTTCGTCATGTGGATCAACATCGACATGCAACAGACTGGCTTCCAGACCAAGGCACAAACGCGCGGAAAGTTCATGGTGGCCATGCGTTTTGTCGAACTTCACCCCTTGCCTAATGTTGGTTTGTGTGGCTTCCACCCGTCACGACCGACATAGTTGGTTTACCGATATACCCACATTCGGGGTATATGGTAGAGGAGGGCGTGACGACACGACGGGCCTCCGGACTGCACCGAGACTTCTCCAGCACCTACGACAACGCCAGCAAGACGCGGTCGATGCGTTCCGACAGCCATGTGGGCTTGTCAGGAGGTAGGAGAGTTTTCTCGTTGGGTTGAGACCCACGCACCCGGTGGACTGTACCGGTGCGACGAGGACACCCGATGGCTGTTGTGGGGCTTCCGATGTTCAGAAAGCCGTCTGTGATGTCTGGACGTTGATTCCGAGACTTTTTGACACTGCTCATATTTTCTCGGTGGTCGAGACCCCGGCACTAGGAGAGCTGTTCCGGTTCCTCGAGGAGACCACCTTTGTTGCTCTCATGGTGTATGCAGTGTGTTCTCCCTGTTGACTCATTAAGGTTTAGCAGGGGTGACGGGGCCTGGTGCGGCTAGCTACCGGCGCCCCTATATAAGCCCGCTAGGGGCTCATTTGTAAACTCTCCTTGTTCTTTTGTATTCAGCGTTCTAGACTTAGCCAAATTATTGCCGTCATGCATCGCACTCAAACACAAAGCAGATGTTTGTTTTTGCATGGGCCTGCATGCCCTAAAATACTTCCAATTTGGTATTAGAGCACAGGTGGACGTGTGAGCAGCAGAAGTAGCAGAAGTGGGCAGAACGCAAAGAGAACACGCCACGTGGCACCACGCTGGCAGCAGCGTGAGGGAGCACGAAACGACCGCACGTGAACGCCAGAGGGGTGGTGAGCCACGCAAAGCAACATTAGCGACTGCGTCCAGCTCTAGCATTCTTAGCAGCTGCACAGGCGGCAGCAGCAGCAGTAGCAGCAACCGCTTTGCGACGCAACAGCAGCAGCAACAGTAGCTGCAGCAGCGCATCAGCCGGTGCAGTAGCGGCATCACTAGCAGTAGCACATAGCAGCAGCAGCAGCAGCAGCCACTGCAGCAGCGGCGGCAGCAGCAGCAGCGTGCAGCAGCAAGCACCAGCGGCGACAGCAGCAAGCGGCATCCGCGGCAGCAGCAAGCAGCAGCAGCTGCTACTGCACAGTTTAGCAACAGCAGCAGTAGCAGCGGAAGCAGCGGCGGCAGCATCAAGCAGCATCAGCAGTAGCTGCTGCGCAGAGTAGCAGCAGCAGCAGCGGTGGAAGCAGCAGCAGCAAACGTAGCAGCTGCACCCGCCGCTGCAGCTGCCGCTGCAGGAGGGCCTCGCAGCCCTCCTGTGAGGGCCCCCGCCCCCTCGGAGTGGTCCCCTCAACCCCCATCAGGGGGGCTGTCCGAGGGGGGCCCCGTCGGCCCCTTTCGTCCCCCTCCCCTCCTTTCGAGGGGGCCCTCGGAGGATCCCGTCCAGCCCCTCCGAGGGGCCCCTCGGAGGGGCCCGTCGGCTCCGTCGGCCGACGGACGGAGGGAGGGGCGGACCCCCCTCCCCCTCTTACCTCCTCACTCACTCGCTCGCTCGCTCACTTGCTCGCTCGCTTTTTTTTTGCGAGCGAGCAAGGAGCTAGGGGGGGGTGCGACCTGACATCGCCCCCTCATTTATTCATCCCCCCCTCCAGCCTGACCTGCCCCCATTCTAGGGGGCAATCCAAAACCGGGTGACGGGCAAACCCAGGGTAAGCAGAGAAAACAAAAAGGCGACAAGGAGTTAAGTTAAAAAGAAAGGGGTGGGGGTTGGGATAGAGAAGAAGATAGAGCAAGAGAACAAAAAAATGGCGGGTGAAGGCAAACAAAAAAAAGGGGGGGGGCTGAGGGCGAGAAAAAAATTATTGTGCGAGGCCATAGAACATCCCGGCATATTACCGGCACCTACAATAGCAGGAGCCACTGCAGCAACAACAATTTCCGTAGCAGCAACAGTGGCGGTTGCAGCAACGCTTCCAGATTCGCCTTCCCAACCGCGAGCAGATTGTGGTGTCACCGACGATCTCCACTTCGAGACGTGTCCTGGACCGACGTCTCCCTAGGGCCCGTGGATTGGTGCGCGCACTTCACTCCGTAGGATCGACGGCACATTGGAGTCTTTCCATCTCCGAGGGCTTGGTCGTCTAGCTCTTGGAGCAGCAGCCACACCTGCAGCCGCCATCCCTTCTCGTCTTGGAGAAGTCTTTGCTCTATTAGTGGCAGTAGCATTAGTAGCCGCAGTTAGTCAGACTCTAGTCTCCGGGCGTACTATGGTAGTGCAGCTCGTCCCGTCTGGTCACGTTTGCTGACCCGGACGCCGTGACCTCCAGGAGTGACAGTACCTACTGGCCTCATTCTCTCCCGCGGCTTGGTGTTTACCACCGGGAGTAGGTGCCCTCGGTACCTATCCATCGTCCAGCGCACGAGATGAGTGCGCGGACATCTGAGCAGGCGCCCTGCGCGTTTGCATGTTACTACTGTGGTGATGGACGTCATGGTTGGCGTCGCTGTTGGACGCGCCCTCCCGGCTGGTATCCACCTTGGCTACAGCCTCGTCCGAGCCTACGTCCTCCACAGCATAGGGATCTGCCGACGTTTGTAGATCCTCGAGCTGGACCTGTGGTGAGCATATTCGCCGAGATTCATGGCCTGCGGCAGACGGTACAGCGGCTTTGTGACCTCGTCATCACTGAGCGTGCTTCTGCTACTAGTTTGTCGACGGCCTCTTCGACCACATCTCCTTCATCCTCTCTTTCTTCCTCATTTGGTGGTGTCCCTTCAGCTTCACCTGTCGGCCTATCCCAGGCTGCCACCATCCTCTCGATCCTCCACTCTCCTACTACCACGACGCCACCTTGCGATGACATGTCTTCATGTAGTCGTTCCAGTCGTGTGTCCCTGCGGCGTCGGCGTCAGCGTTCCGCACGCCGTACTCGCACCGGTTTTGATACATCCTCCACCTCCTCGGCTTCCGTTGTTGTACCTGTCGAGGGGGAGCGTGGTCACCGTGCATTGCCTATTGTGACCGTAGCGACAGGATCCGCACTCGCGCCAGGTCGTGGTGCCCAAGCATCCGCTCAGGCAGACTCAGATGATACGGTGACATCACATGGCGCGGAGTCTGATCCCGACATGGCGTTCACGGTGGAGACTTGCCTGTCATCGTCCGGGCTGGATCCAGATCTTCCACAGCAGCACGTGACATCAGGAGGAGCGCAGGCACGGCGTCCCTGGACGGTGCCACTCGTGGCTCCGTTCGGTGGAGGCCCAGGGGTGGCACAGGAGTCCCGTACGGATCGGGATGCATCTACCGGACTTTTGGGGGAGAGTGTGCAGACGACTCACACCAGTCCGGCAGATGTTAGAGTACTTGGGACGTGCATGTCATCGAGGTCGACATCTACGCTGGGGGAGCAGCCGGACATTCTGCACAGCAGGTTGCATCAGGAGGAGGGCAGGTCCCGTGGCCTTGGCGGTGCCACTCGCGACTCCAATCGGTAGCGACCTGGCGGTGGCACAGGAGTATCATACAGATCGGGATGTCTTGTAAGCATTTCCAGGGGTGTTGGCGCCTGGAACTCACACCAGCACGACAGCGGTCGCAGTGCATGAGCAGAGTTGGCCGGCTGGTCTTTTAGAGGTTGAGGCATTCTTGAGAGCAGCAGTTCTGAAAGATGTCGCTGGAACATATGCTGCAGCAGACATAGCAGGCTCCACCGTCTCATCTGCGCTACCTAAGGACCAGCTTCAGCGTGAGGAGTCATCCATGTTCCTACAGTCTCCGGGTTCCCGTACACACGACGGAGTAGCGACATACATGACGGAGTCAGATGGTGGTCCTCACTCTATCATCGAGTAGGTGGCAGCGACCAGCCTTCCCGGCGAGAAAGTGCGTGAGCGCCAGCTGCGCTTGCTGGTCGCCTTGATGGGCATTGTCGAGCCGGAGTCCTGCACACATGTGTCCACTACGGCGGCAGTTGAGGACAGTGGAGCAGATCCGTACACGCGGATGGAGTCACCTCGACAGCAGGAGCTGAGTCCTACCCCCTCGTTTTCACCTTTTGGTGACCCTGCTGATCACATCGACGCTGAGAGTGGTAGTATCTGCACGGAAGATATTTCTACATGCTCCACGGACTCTGACGACTCCTCCTTTTCATTCTCACTCGGCATGCGACCGCTCACTCCTCGCATGACAGACACGAGCTGTGATGTGGATACCACAGCTGCAACTGTATCCGATGTTCTAGTGTCTCAGCACATTGCGAGCTTGGTTGACCCCCAGGAGGATGCAGCAGCACCAGTTCCATCGTCTTTAGCAGCAGAGATGCAGATGGCGCTGTACTCACGAGTTGTGCAGTCTGCATGTGCAGCATCCAGTGAGGCAGAGTTTATCCTACACCAGGTCGACATGGGCCACCTCGACATGTCCGAGGCAGATTATGATGATCTGCAGGAGCGTGTAGTCATGCTAGAGCGGGAGATGATGGCAGTGCGTGAGAGATTCTCATAGGAGGGGAGCATCACTGCTATTGGCAGGAGCTTTCCGCCAGCAGCATCTGGCACACCTATACTCGAGGAGGATCTTGTACGAGCTCCGAGTATGACGTCCGTTGGAGACACTGTCATAGGAGAGGTGAGCGTGCCTTCGGCTTCCGCCATCCTCGCTCCTGTCGACCCCATCATCACTCCTCCTTCTTCTACTACTGCCATCACGCACCTTCATCCACTCACTTGCCCCATCGTCATCTTCATCCACGAGTGGTGATCCGGTTCGTCGCTCCAACTCTCCTCTTCTGACGGTACACCTATGTGCCTCAGGGTGCTCTATCCCGCCTCGGAAGCCAGCTCCGCCACTTCATCCACGCTTGCGTGCTGCTCGCCCATTCCCCTTCCTCCGTCGTACACAGATGCATCGCGGTAGAGAAGAGAGAGGAGAGACTGTGAGTTGGGACCCTTGGCAGTCACGTGAGGACTGGTACATTCCAAGTGATGTTGCAACGACGTGAGGAGTCGTAGCCGGAGACACCACTTCGTCTTTGAGGGCGGACGCCGACTCGCACGTGACAGGGGGGGGCTATCTCTGCATGATGGATACACCACATGACTCATCGCCCAGGATCTATTCAGCTACGACATCAGCATCTCCATTGAGGACATCGCTACCAGGTTCATCTGCCCAGGGGGAGTGTTGTGTGGACCTCGACCTGACGTGACGTCATGGGAGATGCATGGCGAGGTCCATGCTCAGCTATGAGCATCTACAGCATCCGGCATGTGGCTCATGCTACATGCCTGCACAGCTGCATGTGGATGATAGCACACTGTTGGTCGAGACCCGGACACTTGGTGGGTTGTACCAGTGTCACGAGGAGACCATGTGATCGTGTGTCTTGGTGTGTGTCCATACTTTGTGTGGCATGTGTATGCGAGCTGGGTCGCTCTTAGGGGTCGAGACCCGGACACGTGGTGAGTTGCACCCGTGTTACGAGGAGATCCTCCCATGATCCGCTATTTAGATGATGATGTTGTTGTGTTGGATTGCTCGTAGCGGTCTAGACCCGGGCACTGGTACCGCCAGTGTCACGAGGAGACCCGCTTGTCGCCTGACATGTGTGTGATGTGCATTACACTGGTTTGTGCACGTGTGCATCACTCCTCTCATGGTCGAGACCCAGACACTTGGTAGCATTTGCCAGTGTGTAGGGAGACCTTAGGTGGGTTGCACAGGTGTGTGTGTGGTTGCCTGGTGCATATTGTGGTTTGGCATACGTTGTTG
>SZWC01000290.1:329181-370465 GCA_023375785.1 Penium margaritaceum | reverse complement strand
GGGGGGGGGAGAAAGTCAAGACGATCGCGGGCGCGAAAGAGGCTACTGCAGAAGTCCGAAATGCGGTGCAGAGAGGTGGCCGAGAGGGGCGGACTAGGTGCGGCCGGAACTAGGAGCGATGGTCTCCGTCTGTACTAAACTCTTCAGGATGTCGTCGCCGGGACAAGCGGCGGCGTGCCACTCCGCGCTCTTCAGTCGGCTGTGAGCCAGTTTGAGCTGATGTGTACTGGGTTGAAGAGCGCTGACACGGTTGGAAGGGAGAACGAGGGCACTTGCGTGCGGCATGCGAGTAGTGCTGCACCAGGCCGACGTGGAAAGGGTACGGCGACCCGCAGTGAGCTCCGACGAAACTTTCACCGTCGTACCGACCACGCCTGCCTGCCTGATGCCACACTATCGCACGAGCGACTGCGCCCAGGCTGCTGCGCCAGCAAGGCCCTACCACCGCGATGGCAACGGCGCCGTCGATAGGGGAACGATGGCGGCAGGAGCTGAAGGGTCCATTCTCAAATCTAGCTACGATCACGAATGCTCATGTCTGAGAACTAATACAATGAGGATTTGCGATATATGACAGATTTTCAGAGCTCTAAATTGCGTCATACACGTTACACAAACCAGAATACAGATTACCAACACGTAGAAGTTCTGAAAGAACTCTCAATTCCAAAAACTGAAATGTAAATCAAAACTAATTATTTCTTAAATATGATACGGTTGGTCAAACATTTTGGCACACTTATCCAATTTTAAAAACAAGAATGAGGCATACTTAAAATCTTGATACGCTTGCAATTCCACGTCTTGATTACCTACTTTGGAAGAATCCTTCATTCAGCTAGATAGATTTAAGAATATTGAGGCGTGTTCCTATGAAATCCTAGCATCATTAAATAGTTTATCAAGCGGTATGAAGACATCAGTATGATTTCAAATCATTTTGAAAACGTTTTTGGAGCTTTGTCAAAGCTATTTCAAACATGTCAAAGAGCTAAACAAAGGTTGGTTAATTTTTTCAAATTAATCTTTAAAAACTTCCACGCGGTGACCCATGAATGTAAAGACAGAAATTCCCACTTATCCAATTCAATGAGGTGTGTCGGAAACAAATGTAGCACCAGTGTTTGGTGTATCTCATCCTAGATGTTGCTCATATCTAACTACTTTGTGAAGGTTGTTAGTACGTGCCTCAAATTATGAAAACCTACAAGAGGCGTGGGTTCTTTGCCATAAACTAGAAATGAAAGTATTTTACGGGAAGCTACAAAGACCAGGGAATCGTGTCCAAGCTCACTTGTTAGTAGTTTGACTTCTAAATCAATTCCATGTGAACGCTAAGATTTTGGAGTTACATTTTGATCATTTGAATTATCTTCTTAGTCAAACGATAAGTTTACGTATGCAAATTTGAAAATTACTAGGTCCATCTATTAAAGCACGCCGTAGGCTCCCGCCACGATCAACAAGGAAACATCACATAATGGTCAAATTGAGAGGAAAATAACATCAAAACCCTTTGTGTGAAAATAATACCAATCATGCGGTCCACAACAATATTCTACGATGTCTCTATGGATGCCAATAGTAGTTCAAGCAAAACCATGAGTGTGACTCATCTCTAACTATGGTAAAGACACATATAACACTTCATCATGGAAATTGGGCTGTCACCTTACACCTTATCTAAGAAGTATTACTTTATGTATGTTCTCACATTCCTTTCCTTGCCCAGTTTACCAATTGCAAACTTTTCATGGCACTCATACAAAGTCTTATTATTCTTTTATTTGTGCATTTTCAAATTGAAGGATGAATCATAATTGCAAATACAAATTATGGAACATCATCTTGATTTTTCATACCTATAAGAGTGCTTCTAACCATTAATAAGAAAATTTGTACAATATGAAAATAAATAAAAATTACCTTAACAATGATGCATTTTCCCTTCAATCAAATGTCGACTTTTATGTATACTATAAAATACTAACTTTTGAAAATGAATACAAGTAGCTAAGTCCAATTGGCTTATACAAATTTTGGATTTGACTACATCTTGAGATGTTTTGAGTACCTAGCGTTGGATGAAAATAATTCATAGCCACTACTTGAAGTACTTACTCCACTACAAATACAGTATGGCTGTAATGACCTTATTTTGAGCACTCCATAGCTTAACTCAAGCTTGTGCATCTTTCTTTATATGTGCGTATCTTGTTGTTTTCCACCCCCTTTCTCTTTGAAAAAGCCATTTTTATCGCTAAATTGTATCCATCATTGGCCATGGAGTTGTCCACCACAAACTTTTCTAGTCGTTGTTGGAGTGAGCGATAAATGCGCTGAGCAACAACTTTAACATGGTGCATTTGGATCGCCAATCCAAGGTTTGTGCGTAAAGTTGAGAATTTTCATCCGTAAATACTCGAGTGCGGCTCGGCGAGGAACTTTTTATGTACAAGCCAGATTTAACTCTAGCATCCACCTCTAAAGAGGGAAAGGAGCCTGGATCATTGAGTGCTGCATGCACAAGAAGGTTCTCCATGCTTGTTGGCCGAGGTTGGTCAGCAGCTGCGCAATACAAGCAAGCACTACTGGGCACTTGGCCCAAACCTGTCAAATTGGGGCTACACCTGATTGGATTACTAAGACCACTTGCATCAACACATGTAAGCAAAGCTCTGGATCAAGAACCACTCTACATCAGGTGGTACATGCACGACTCAACATTGCATCAACTACCATATGCATGACTTACCAACTACTTTAGCTACTAGATCCACAACTCAGCAGTTGTATGTATAGCTTAGAGTAAGAAACGCCTTATGTTACTAGCAGCATGCGTAACTCAACAACAAGGACAACTGCCAAGTTGCCAACCTTTAAGAAGCTTCCTTACCGAGGATGTTAAGTGCCTTAGACTGGGAAGATTTCTTGAGGAGGAAGCTATGACCTTGAAGAGGACGTTTCCTCTAGGCACCAGGGAGTTGGTCAACTTGCCAAGATCCCAGTATAAAAGCAAACTAGACTCAGTCAGTCTAGTAACTCTATTGTTAACTCTAGCAACAAGTCCAACAACTCAGAAAACAAGTCCAATGCCTCAGACGAAGACTCTACAGTCGTTCTCATCTCTAGACCCCGGTAAGCCCGGTAGTAGTCTGCCAACCTAGGTAGGAGGACGCCCCTGACTACTAAAACCTTACTACCTTGGTCTCATGGCCAGACTATGTGCAAGACTCCAGCTCCCTAGCCTGAGCTATCTTACTTGACGTAGCCCATCTGTGGGTCAGGATTTTGTCTAGGCGTGAGAGCCTAGATGTGCTTTACAGAGTTGATTCCGCTTGAACAATTGGACGGTGTTGGAGTCTCCCTTTGACGACCCATTGTGTCCTACATGAGAGAAACAGTAGCTTCGGCTATGGGAGGTTGCTTCTACATGAAGCAACCTCGGTGGTGGGTGGGCAAGTGAACCTAGCCTCAGCAAATATAATGGTTCTTGCTCCACCCTACCATCTCCAAAAAGACAAAGGCCTCAAAAAGACTCGAAAATGATAAAAAAAAAGAAGCATTCTCAGGGCAATCCTCAACCCATTCTAGCCCCATTTCTTATAGACAAATTCCCAGCGACTGGAACACACCTGAAAGCAAGCCGGAAGACTCTTCTAACAGCAAATTTCTTCTCGCACAGCTAAAACCTCCATCAATCACTCATTTCTCCACTCACCAAAAAATGCAACAGTCCCCACATCCATCAATGCACCTATCGAGGGGGAGTGTTTGACTGAGCGATAACAAGACTGAGTGATGACTTAGACATGGTGTAGTGGGATCCACAATCGGAGGTCTTTCAGTAAAGTTACGGATTTTTATCCGTAAATACTTGAGTCCGGCTCGGATATGATTTTTTGATGTACAAACCAGATATACTTCTAACATCCAGAGCCAAGGGAGGAAAGGAGCCGAGATCATTGAGTGTTGCATGCATAGCAAGGCAGTGCATGCTTGTTGGCCGACCTTGGTCAACAACTACATAATGCAAGCAAAGACTGAAGGGGACTTGGACGAAACCAATCAAGGTGAGGAAACACCTGACTAGACTACTAGGATCGCTTGCATCAGCACATGTAAGCAAAGCTTTAGATCAAGGACCACTCTAAATCAGGTGGTGCATGCACAAATCAGTATTACATCAACTACCATATACACAACTCAGTAGGTGCATCAGCTACTACATGCACGACTTAGCACCTGCATGTAAAGTGAAGGGTGGGGACTACTTTGCGTCAGCGGCAACATGCACGACAAAGTAGTAAGGTCCACTGCCAAGTTTCCAACCTTTAAGAAGCTTCCTTAAGGAGGAAGCCCCGTACCTTGAAGTAGGAACATTCCTTTCATAAGAAGGTACGACCTTGAAGCATGACATTTCCTCTAGACACGAGGCAGTTGGTCAACTTGCAAGAATCCCAATATAAAAGCAAACTGGGCTCAATCACTCTAGTAACTCTACTAGTAACGAGTGAGTAAGAACTCCAACAACTCAGCAAAAAACTCCAACACCTTAGATTCAGAATCTGTAGTTGCTCTCATCTCAAGACCGTACTAAGCCTAGCAGCAGTTTGGCAGCCTTGGTAAGAGGACGCCCCTGACTACTAAAAGGCCTAACTACCTTGCTGTGGTGGCCAGAATATGTGCAAGACTCAACCTGCCTAGCCTCAGCTATCTTACTTGAAGTTTCCCAGCTATGGGCCAGCTGTTGTGTCTAGGCGTGAGTGCCCATAGTTGGTGTCTAACCTTAGCTCTGCTTTACAGAGCTCATTCAGTCTGAACATTTGGACTATGTAGGAGTCTCCCTCTAACGACCCAATGTGTTTGGCAGTGCTCTGTCAGCCTGGTTAGGAAGGTCTAGAAGCAGTGTGTCTTTCTGAAGTTCCCCTCAGTCAACCCGGTAAGCTTGAGAGCACTTTGCCAGCTTGGCTGGCAGGGTCAGAAGTCCTCTAACAACCCAATAATTCTGGTAGTGGCTGCCAGTGTGGAGAGGAGGCTATCTTGACAAATCAGAGGCCATTGAACTTGAAATTATGGTGACCGTGCTTAGACCCTTGCAACGACCCCCTTGAAGGCCTAGTAAGGTGTTGCGTCCTTGGATGGGGTAGGTTGTGTTAGAGCATTGAGCTAAACTCTGTTTCACCATTGTTTCCCTGTACGATACTTGTACTTTATTGTGTTTTGATTACAAGTGCAATCCACTTCTTCTGCTTCCACACATTGGCGTACATGGTTTGCTTGCTAGGTACAAAGATCCTATAAATTGAGAAGACCCACTTGCTTTGTCAAAGCACGCAATGACTTCGTCATTACAGGCTCCAAAAACCCTAAAAATCTTCAGGTTGACACAAAAGATGAAGATTTTTCCAAGGCGTTTACTGATCCTTATTCATTCTCACGTCCACATCTCTAAGTCATTTTACAAGTAGATACTAAGAGAGGGAGAAGAAGAAAACCTAAAAACTGAATAACGTCTCAAACATTCTTAGATGTTGACTAATTTAACAACCAATTTTGCTTCTTTAGATGAATATTTTATTGCTAGTCATCAATCATGTACAGGAAAAACCTTGATACTATCTTTAGTAGCTTTTGCCATTATTTTTCTCATACGAAAACCAAAATGAGAATTTTGTTTCAAATTTTCAAGGTATGTACCTCTACGGCATCATGACTTCAAATTTCATAGTAAACGTTCCATCCAAAACCCAACCTAAAATACTACCTTACTCATCAGAATAAATTGAAAAGGAATATGTAAGTTTTAAGCACATGTATGTTTATGATGCTTATATAACACCCTTACTAAATTCATTCTTTAGATACACGTTATTCATGATGACTATATTATAATCAAAATATGGAGAAATTTCATGTTGAGAAGAGGTGGTAAAAACCTTCTTCCATTACAAATTATTGTGGCTCTTCATGAATATGTTGTGAAATGTTGCATGTTTCTTGCACATTTATGTTTTCTAAAAATCTCTCGAAAAAACAATTTGTGGTTTTCACCACAATATGGATATGCAAATCAAGCCTTGACGAAATGATTTCATTTTTCTCATATATAGGGTGAAGGTATAGTTAATCATCCCCATTTTATACACGCCACATCCATTGTATTAAGAACATAGATTTGGGTAATGTTTACGAAATTGTATTATGGGTGAATTGTATTGTGTTCACATGGAAAACAAATGGTACCTTTGTCTTGGGAATTTCATTTTATAATTTAAAAAAATGAAAAGAATATGATAGTGTGCGTGAAATGTATAATTCACATATATATGTCTGAAACATTCAAGGTGGGCTTTTTGTAAATACGATGTTAACTTCTCTATTCGTGACCTCGAACGAGAATTACTTTTATGTGAAGAGTTGTTTTGCTATTCCTCGATTTTGTTTCTACCTGCAACAAACTGTCGAACTCGTCCCCCCCCATCAGAAACCCTCGATTGTTTTTAATCATTTTACCTATTCTCTGTATTCCAGTGCAATTATTTATGTGCACTAGTGTATGAACTACACTACTGTAAGTTTCTATGTGTCCATAAGATACATGGACTGTATACACTCCACCAATATAACTTAACTTTTGGGGGAGGGGGGAGTCATCACCGGATCCCATCCCCCCCAGCTACACTTAACGAAGTGTAGCTAGGGGGTGTACTCCTTTATGTGATTAGAAAAAAAATTGTTAACTAATGAATGATTGCACGTTGACCATCGAGATAATACGATTGATGATTGACGATCAACGACTTTGGATGTAGAATCACAACTAATATGCACCGATACCCACCCATCTAACCCGTCGCTTGACCCCCTCCCCCAAAGGCTAGAGTGTATCGGACGAGTGTAGCTCGTTAGTGAATCGTTTTTCGAGTGGTGGACAAAAAATACACTTTTGTCTTTGAAGTCCATTGGTTTTTGACAGACTAGTGTCGTCGATCGTCAGTAATCAACGATCGGTGATATCATGTACATTAATGTTTTTTCTTTTTTTCAATCACGTAGACGGGATACAATAACCATATACACTTCCCTAATACAGTCTTACCAATAGGGAGAGGGGGGGAAGTCATCCGGAGTCCAAGCTTGCCCCCCCCCCCAGATAGGTCAAGTGTACTAGCTAAGTGTATCTGCACAGTGTATGGATGTTGTGTGATAATGGAAAAAAAAAAGTTCCACTAATGTATTTGCATTCGATCGCATCAATGAACACAACAAAACGTTCAACACATAGCCTGGATTCTCCTCCCCCCACCATGACCGATTGTATAAGGACTCTGTAACATTGTGTGTATTCTGGTGAACATAAATGTTTTTCACAAATTTATTCTACATTATAGTATCTTCTTACATGTCCATCACTTGTCTTTCCATGCACACACCATATTCATTCACCCAATACACTTTGATGATTTGGGGGGGGAGGGGGGCTTCATCTCCAGTTGTCCCCCCCCCCAAACATTAGAGTGTATCTGTGAAGTGAATATGGTTAGTGTATCCAGATTATGTGGTTGAAGAAAAAACACTAATTTACTAGGGGATTGTTTCTTGCTAAAACTCAGAAACCGTCAAAGCAAGCTTATCGACGATCACGATGGAACAAGCAGGATTTTCTAAACGTGTACAATGAAAGATTTCCGCATGTTCACCGCAAATTGTTGGAAAATGATTCTTGCGAGAGAGTTTTCCGATAGTGAAACAAGACGACTTTGGATTGGTCACCGTGTCGTCCCCCTCTCCCCCGACCTCCGTAGTCTATTTCAGCTAAAAACGGGGCGTGTATTGTGCAACCTAAAAGATTATACACTTGTGGACTTTTGCGAATAGTTGGAATGTGGGGTCCGGAACCCCCCCTCCCATGATTGATGGGAACGTGTTGGGCCCCTCCACCGTGGGGCCCAGCAGGTGCCGAGAAAAGCAAAGGAATGAAGTCCACACCCCTCGAATGTGACTTCGGGGGGATTCTGTAACGTTTACATTTTGGGTACAAGAATGGGCACTATCACGCCTTGCAATTCTGAAACCTTTCATGTATTAGTAAAAATGTATTTCGTTTACAACAAATTATAAGGAATGCAATAAAGCACTTCACCATGGATATTATTATGTGGTTTTTTGGGCAAACCATCTACCATTAAAATATACTTGCATGTCCATGAACACACATCATAAGTTGAGTTGTGTTCCATTTTCCATGAAGGTACTGTGAAACTTCCAAGGGTATGCATTTAGTATGTACACTCTATGACGAGTGTATTTTCTTTGGGTGATTAACTATAAATGGCAGGTCAGAAAGCCCATATACCCCTTATTCTGGACAATAACCCCATCCGCCCTTATGTTGAAATTATAAGCCCCATCCACCCCTCCGCCAAAACAATAAGCCCCATCCGCCCCTCAATTCGAACCATAAGCCTAAACCGCCTCTTTTTCGAAACAATAAGCCTCATCCGCTCCTATCCAAGATTAATTAGCCTGATCAACCCCTCCCTCAAATCGATGCCTATAATCTTGTACACACAAATTTTGTTTATGTTGGAAATGGTGCTAACTCATGTATCTTTTGTCGGATGGTGGTCATCAAGAAACACAATTCATTAGTTAGAGTGAGCGATAACAATGCTGAGCGACAGCTCTGACAGGGCATACTTGGATTGACAATCGTAGGTTTGTATGCGAAGTTATGGATTTTTATTCGTAAATTCTGGGGTGCGGCTTGACCAGGAGTTTTCTACTATATAAGCCAAATTAAATTCGGGCAGCCAACTCCAAGGGGGGAAAGGAGCCTAGATTTGTGTGTATCATGTACAATAGGGTTGTGCATGCCTCTTGGCCTTGCTTGGTCTGCATCTATGTAGTGTAAGTAAGCACTCCTGGGTACTTTGCCCAGTCCAGTCAGGATGGGACTACACCTGATTGGACTACTAGGACCACTTGCATCAGTACATGCAAGCAAATCTTTGTAGTAAGGACCACTCTACATCAGGTGTTGCATGCACGAATCAGCATTACATCAAGTACCACATGCACGACTCAGCAATTGCATCAACTACTTCATGCATAACTCAGCAGCTGCGTGTTGAGCCAAGAGTGGAGACCACCCTACGTGAGCAGTAACATGCGCGACTCAACAGCTGGGACCATTGCCAAGTTGTCAGCATTCATGAAGCTTCCTTGAGGAGGACGTTTTGTTCTTTGAACCGGGAAGATTCCTTGAGGAGGAAGCTACGACCTTGAAGCAAGACATTTCCTCTAGACAGAGGGTAGATGGTCAACTTGTCAGGATCGCGGTATGAAAGTAGACTAGACACAGACAGACCAGTAACCCAAACAACACCACCAACAACTTCAGCAACTTCTGTAGTAACTAAGAAAGCAACTCCAACAACTCGACCAGCGGTCCATCTCTACTAGATAATGCCTCAGACTAAGACTATGTATTAACTCTCATCTCAAGACCCCAGTAAACCTGGCAGCAGTCTATTAGCCTCGGCAAGAGGACGCCCCTGACTACCTGTATGCATGACTACCTAGAAGAAGTGGCCAGACAATGCCGAAGACTAGAGAGCAGCCTTGCTATGACTACCTCTCTGGACGTTGTTCATCTCTTAGCTAGGAGCTATGTCTAGATGTTGAGCATGTAGTTAGTGTCTAGCGTAAGCTCTACCTGTGCAATGTTGATCGAGTTTAGAAAGACTCCGTTGGAGTTCCCCTCTGTCGACCTAATAAGCCTGGCAACACTTTGCCAACTTGTCTAGGAGCGTCCTAATTCTTATGATGACCTACCAAGTCTAGCAGTGGTTGCCACCATGGAGAGGAGGTTGCCTTGACAACCTGGAGGCCATTTCAGCTGGAGCATGTTGACCGTGCTTAGACCCTTGCAACAACAGCCTTGACGGCCTAGGAAGGTGTTGCGCCCTTGGATGGGGCAAGTTGTGTCAGAGCATTGAGCAGAGCTGTGTTTTGTCGTTCTTTCCTTGTATCATACTTGTACTTGATAGTCTTTTTCAATTATAAGTTACAATCCTAGTCTTCGACTTTCTCACATTGGAGTACAGGGTTTTCTTACTGGGCACAGAGCTTCTAGAAAACAACAAGAACCCCTTGCTACATCAGATCACACTGTGAATTTGTCACTGCAGGCTCCAAAAACCCCAACATTATTAAGGGTTCTTCACTTTGAATAATTATTTCTCTCACGTTCCAAATATTTTGCATCATATTGGACAATAACTATTACTGTTATACTTTATGAAGAAGTCTAGCCTTCTCATTTTAGCTTTCTTGCATTAAAAAGAAACACAAATTGAAATTTTTATGTCATTGATTTGCATAAACTTATCTCGTCAAGATCGGTTTGTGCACTTTGAAGGAATGATCATAGCAGATATTGTTGTGAGACTATTTGTATTAGATGTTAGAGAAAGTTTGTTGGCTTCTTATCTCCAAGGGATTTCCATAAGAAACCGCCAACTCAAAAATGTATTGATTAGAACCAATAATAATGAATTTCTCTTAGTCAATGCCATCCACATCTGTAGCATTAGAAATGTTATATTTATGGAATTGAGTGCTTGATGGAGTAAAAGATATAATTTTGTTTTCTAGACCTAGGTGTCATTCTTATCAAGCACAATAAATGGTGCTTCAAAATATTTTAGTTCTTTAATTCCTATATTAACCTATTTGAGTAGATCATTACAAGAACCCCATAGTGACCCTTTTAGAACATAGTTTCTCATAAACATGATCCATTACACTTGTGTTGCAAAACATTACTTTGAATTTTCTTCTTATTAGCATCAAGGGGGGAAAGGGATTGTTTAAGCCTTAATTGTATGTCACTATATTGGTTTCCAAGGGGAATTGTCCCACATAATGTATCATCTAGCTTATCGCCCTTGCTATGTAGAATCTTATGAGATGATCATGCATTTTCTAATTTTATTTCTACATCAATTTCATTGCATTTTTCTGCTTTGTTGACCATCATTTTTGCAACTTCATTTTTTTCGATTAGTTGCCATGTTTCGAAGACCTATGAGAGGTTAATGACGTAAGGAAAATCACAGTACTGTTTCGAACCGCCTTTTAATCTTGATGCTAACATCATGTTAACATCACGAATGCATCAATACGATGCCTAATCTTCCTGTCCACTTCCAGTTCTTCAATTCGTTGGTGCAGCATCAAGTTGTCGAATATCCGTCCTCTCACCCGTGTTCATGTGGGATACAGATGGGTTTGCCGTCGCATAGACCGCAGGGCTGATTGGCTGATCGTTGGTCTGGATGCTACCGTTGTGGTACGGCCAGCCGCGCGCCATGCATACATGCTTCGCTCTCTTTTGACTTCTGCGAAGTAAAACTATTTACGCTTCTTCGTAAGTGTGGCCAAACATCTGGTTTCGCAAGTCAGGTTTTGTACAGCGGCTGTCTTCCTACGTGTACAGGAAAGACATTGACAATTTCGTAGTTGTTCGGAACGTGTAATCCTACCACATATTTGAAGTCGCGGTCGAGTGTGAACTCTGACATTCGGAACCGGCTTCGCACTGGAATCGTTTTTATTTTTGAAGCGATTCGCTCACGTGACTGGCGTCTCAGTCACAGAAACATAACTTCTGGATTTCAGCGAGTCGCTTCCATACTTTTACACGTGGAAATGATGCGCCGCCTTAGTTAACCGGAAGCGCTCAGCCATCCGGTCAGTCTTCTCGCGCTCATCACTAGGTGTCTGGCTTTCTAAATTCATTCATGAAACGGTTACATGTTGAGTTGATTTCACAGGATAACTGCGACTCGAGTTATTTTCGTCAGGTGTCGTCGGCTAATAAATATGTATTTCCCACCTTCACACTTACGAAAATGTGTGCGGCGTTTGTACTCATCTACCGCGAGCAAAACCTGATTTTCACCATTCGGTAATTAAAAGTGTAAAAAAGAAGGCAGGCGAGAGGAGATTTTATGATGGACTAGCGAAAATGTACAAAAGCATGGGTTTGCAAAGCATTTGACATATAAGTCCCCCGTCCTCTCATTTTTTGCCCAGTGACGCAACTGTTTGTGTACATCAAAACGGTACAATGTATACGGACAATGTTCTCCGTCGCACCAATATCTCTAGACATGTAAAAGGCGAGAACCGATCTTCCACATTTTTGTACCCTCTAACTGTGTAGCGAAAATACCGATAGACAGGTGGCGTCGCTAAGAGGATCTTAGCGAATCTCTGACATGCGAATTTCCTATTGCATTTAACCAGTCTAAGAAGAATGTGAATCCGTACTGGCGGTTCAAGTTATAAAAGAAGAACGCAACTTAATGAAGCACGAAACTGACTGTCGCGACATCGCATGACTAAAACCGTGTCGGCTAAGGCGTCACGCAAAACTGCCCATTTTTACAAGAAGATGTCATTCGGTGATCATTCCGACACTGAATTCAATACGTTTAAGATGAAACATTAACGTGGACTGACAGCGACTTCTGCAACCTCGTTGTTAGCACTTGTTAGTTTTGAAGAATTGTCAAGTATTTTGACAATTTCGTGTGAAAACCACCATGGTCGGGTCTACTACAACTGCCAATATGTGATGCGTTCATATAGGTTTTGTTTTCTATTACCACTTGCGTTTCAAGAGTCGGTTGGTTGTCTTATCTTGTGTACGGAATTGTCCTTTAATGCACTATAGCCAACATGTGGCACGTTGCATCCGCAGCGCACTTCGTTTCACTGCCGGGAGTCAAAAGAGAGCGAAGCAACAATGTTCCGGAAACAAGTCATTGATGTCGACCCAAGCTGCTGGTGTCCTTTAGAAGGAGTTTGATTGCTATTTCGTTCGAATCTGTGGTCCATATATGCTTCATTGTCGTGGGTCATTACAGTGATAGTTCGGTTTTCCGGAGCTCTGAAACCAGATGATATTGCTATGGGCGATTTGAACCTTGTCGTGTTTTGTTGCATCAACGTTCACCACTCGGATGTATATGACTTGAGGGAAATGGTCATCAATTTGTTCTAGTATCCTTGAGCACCTACGATCCTCGAGCCCAATAAAAGACATCCTAGATTCTGCCCTTTACCTTGTCTGCCAGGCGTAGATGCTGGTGCAACACCTGACATAATACTAAGAGTTCGCAAGCTTCGTACAACCGGAGAAAGGACAAGCTTCTGATTTCTGATAAAAAGGAGGCCTTCCTTTCCCGCCTATACTTTTTCGGTTTCCCGCGTCATGACCTATTTCAATGTTCGTTGATGTGGACCCTCCTCTATGGTTCATTCCCGGAGGTACGAGTCATTAGCCTCTGCTTCTTGGTCGTGATCGTTACCGATCGCGGGTAGCCAGCCGACACCAGGGGTGCGCCTGGTTGTCGCTGAAATCGTTAGTTGGGCGCTCCCAACTAGCGATTTCAACAGAATCGGAAGTTACAGCCCACCTTCCGACCTAAGTTTGTTGGGTTTACATGTTCGGTCTTAAATTGTTCGATGTCGATCCCACCGTGAAGTTGAACTAGTCGTCGAACCCTTGAGTTTGTTCTTTGACTGAACCAAAACTCGTCAGTTGCGAGAGGGATCTGAATCGTAGGCGAGCGTCGCGAAGTGGCGTTTCGTTGAGGGCAATGGTTTTCAGCGAGAGCAACCCAACAATCGCGAAGAGATTGTTGGGAGCTCAGTTGCGTGCGTTGAGCATTTGTTGACCATTTGTTGAGCATTTGTTGAGCAGGCGGGGGAGTCGTTGGACGACGAGGATGTTTCGGCATCTGAAAGGATGCCATGGACATGCCGCGTAGAAGTCCATACGGACATGGCACTCGCTTCTGTCTCGATCCGATGGACACGACGATGACGATCGGAAGGTTGAAATCGCAAAAGCAACATGCGATGCAGTAGTTAGGGCATGCCTACATCATGAGAACATTTGTTGGACAAGTCGCCGAAAATTTAGCAAAAACTAACGAAAATTCAACCGAATTTTCAAAAATGAGTGTATACACGTGTGATTTTCGCAGGCCCACTACCCCAACCCAACAAAACAGCCGCACAAAGTCGATCCTCAACAAACGAACGATTTCAGCGACAACCAGGCGCACCCCAGATAACTCCCCAGCCGTCGCCCCCGCTTCCCGCCTGCCGACGACATGTCAACACGGAAAACACGGGCGGGTCAAACCAAAGTCGGCCCCCCCTCCCTAGCGCAAGCACGAAATATCTGGTGGCACACGTCAGCAACGGTACGGAGTTTTCAAATACCTGGTAACCAGGTTTGGGGGAATAACTCGAATACCTACAACGCGCTCACTATCAAGCTGGCATGACTGCGAGTCCGAATTTTGAGACAGCACACCCATCTCTCAAAAGAAACTATGTCTCCAACCCTCGCTCGCCATGCTCCATCACCGATATGTTTCGCTGATCAAGCATGGCAAAGTGTGTCATGTGACCGTTTCTTGATCGTGACCGTCACTCGCTCGCACAATCGCGATGGAGAGATGACCCTTTTGTTTCTCCCTTTTTTCATTACACACAAACCACACCTCGTTTACAGACAAAATACTTTTTAGCCCAACCCCTCTTTACATTCGGGGCTGACTTACAAGTCTTGACTTATGATGCGGCCCTCTTTGTGGCCACATCATAAGTCCCGTCATAGGACTTATGATCCCTCCCGGAATCATAAGTACTTCGGGTCTTTTGCGCAGGAATTTGCTAGGCCTTGCTGTCGCGGGGCCTAGCAGATTTCCTTTCAACGCATGGGGTTTCTCTGACCCCTCACGCAAACCCCACACAAACCCATTCCTTGAACAATCACAAACACCTCAAAAGAGGGGTTCGTCATTGTTCAAAGAGCATGATAGCTGGAAACCTATTAGCAGCGTGTTGGTGCACCAGCGTCAATGTAGGCTTGGCCCCACGCAATTTGCTTTCCATATTTGCCCCCTTCACGCTAGCTCTGACAGTTTGTGAATGAGAGAGGCGCGCTCAGCCGTTAGCGCCAGAAAGTCAGACATAACATGCATGAATGATTAGTAACTGAGAATAAGCGACAATGGGAGACCTCTCCAAGTTCTAGATCCCCTCAGCTCTATAGAGCTTGTTACTCTGTTTCTAAGCCAATGAGAAAAATGACCTATTTTCTCAGCTAATTCCCCGATCGCCCCCATTTTCGAGCGACATATCAGAGACGCCCCCATTCTGAGAAAAATAGCTACGTCACCCCCATCAAAAAACTTGTGGCAGGGTCACCCCCATTTTTACTAGTTTCCCAACTTGCCCGCATTCAAAGAATTGCGGCTACGTCGCCCCCATTTTTGGGGGGCGACAGCCAGGATTGGGTGCAAGACGTTAATAATATTTCATCCGTACTGGGCGTGCTAGCCATGATTCCCCAAAGCACCACGTGGGGGCGACCTCTCCATAAGTTTCCAAAATGGGGGCGACCTAGCCATTTTTCTCAGAGTGGGGGTGTCTCAAACATGGTCGAGCGAAATGGGGGCGACTTAGAAGTTCGCCCCTGTTTTCAGGCAGGCAGAGTTCTCTCGGTGAGCCCTGCCAGACAACCGACAGCCGAAAACCTAGGCGTCCTCCGTTTTGCTTGAAACCTGGACCATACCATAATGCACACACCATAAACGCAGTTGTGTGGTCAGAATCACCTAGAAAAATAACAGCAATGGGTTATGGTTGCCTAAACCCAAGCGGAGTCTACGCTAGTCCCCGGTCCCAATAGTGCCCGAATAATATAAAACTTGAACCCTAAGTAGAACATGGGACTGTAGGAGCAACTCAGCAGTTAGATCCAGCACTAGACGCATTTAGACAGCACATGCAGCGACAGTGACTGCCAGCGGCGCGAATTCCGAGGAGGTCTGCCGATGGAGCTGTGCACGTTGGACGGAGGAGGCTCCAGCAAAATGCGTATAGGCCTCAGCGTGTGTCGGCTCCACCACACGACACTCCAGCAGCGTCCAGTCTCGCTGTCATTCATCTGCACGCCGATGTACACTCAAGGCGGGAGGACACAACTGAGTGCAAAGAGAGATTCGTGAAAACCAACACTTTGCTCCTCTATGTGCACATGCACAGTGCACATAGAGGGGCAGAGAGCACAGATACAAAGTGGATAGGGGTAGAAAGAGAGAGAGAGAGAGAGAGAGAGAGAGAGAGAGAGAGAGAGAGAGAACCTCACGGACAAACACCAACCGCACTCACAGCCTTTTGAAAGAAGTTACGCTTCAGGTCCTTGGTCAAGGAGTCAGCCAACTACCGTGCCGTCTCAATCCACACAATGCAAATGCTGCCGATGTGTAACAATGAACGCACATAGTGATACTGGATATTCATGTGCTTTGTGCGAGTGTGAAGCAAACCGTCATTATCAACAATGGCCATGGCGCTCTCATTGTCAAAGTGCAACGTGATGGACGAGACTGACTAATGCAACTTGGATAGCAGGTGACGTAGCTACACATTCTCACATGCGCTAGAACCAAGAGCCACATATTCAGCCTCAATAGTGATGCATTCAATGTAGCGTTACTTGCCGTTGCGCCAGGACACAGCCGTGCCGCCAACAAAAAAAGATGGAGCCATTATGACTCTTGCCGTTCGGATTGGCGGCCCTGTCACTGTCAGTGTAGCCAACTGCAACAACGGACGGCTGTCAACGGAACATGAGGTCTCGCCGTGGGATCGAGACTACATAGCGCAGTACTCCGATCGCGGCCTCAACGTGGAGGTGACGTAGCTCCTAAGAGAACTAGGCAAGGAGGCTGACGGTGAATGCAATGTATGGACGAGTAGTCATCGCCAGGAACATCAGTGACCCGATGACACGTAGATATGTGGTCACATCTACTGGCTCCTCCAGCACGACTAGATCAGAGCTCTTCAGCTTCCCTTAACCATTCGATGACATGGGTGAGTATACTCTCGGCACGAGGGGCAGGTTCTCAGCGAAGCGCCCAGACAAGGTCTAGACGTAGGCAACCTGATGGATGTATAGGAGATCCATGGGGTGATCATGCTCAAGGTCCATGCCTAGAAAGACTTGTGCTGACCCGAGGTCCTTCATCTAGTAGGCGGCATGTAGCAGGTCTTTGACCTATTGGATGGTAGCTACATCCCGCGACGCGATGAGCAGGTCGTCAACATTGAGAATGATAGTGACAAAGGTCTGGCCTCACGGGTTGACAAACAATGTGGGGTCGACAATGCTACGAAGGAGGTCGCCGCTGAGAAGTGTACGTCTGATCTCCTGATACCAGCAGTGCGGTGACTACTTTAGGCCATAAAGGGCCTTTCGCAACTTCCAGTCCTTACCAGAGCCATTGTCGAAGCCTGGAGGTTGCACCATGTAGAGCTCCTCGCCTTCCAATGAGCCATGGAGAAAGGCGTTCCTCACATCCATCTGATGCAGCTCCCACCCGTCCTGGGCAACCAGGCTTAACAATGCCCGGCTTGTGGAGAACCGACCAACCGGGGCAAAAATCTAGTCATAGTCGACCCGAGGGACCTGGGCAGATCCCTTGGCCGTATGACGGGCCTTGTACTTGTCCAGGGATCCGTCTAGCTTCCAATTTCGCTGGAGGACACACTTGGCGCCGATGGCCTTTCTGCCGGGGAGAAGGTCGACAAGCTCGTAGACATGATGTTGCCAAATGGCGGCAAGCTCGTAAGAGCATGCAGCCTCCTAGTGTGAGGCCTCGGGAGATGCCCGAGCCTCACATAGGGTGGTTGAGTCCTCTGGTCACTCCGTGGAGCAGACAGTGAGGGCGTCGGCGTCTCGCGCCTTAGGTGGCGCGCGTGATAGCGTAGTCGCGACGACATGTTGGTGCTCCTGATGGAGTAAGGCGTAGCCCAAGGCCGACCCCGGATTAAGGTCAGTGCCTTGGTGCCAAGGTCCCCACTCACGACTATGGGAGTTGGTCTGCCCGAAGGCAAGGAGCCTCGTGGAGCGACAAGGGATCATGGCGCGAGAGGGCGCGAGGCGGCAACCTGAGTGCTCGTTGTCGGTCTGGATTGGAGACTCCCACCCGGACCACGTGTGTAGCGTACCGGCATGGACGGAGTGATAGGCCCCGAGAGGGTGGAGGAAATGGACGGGGCAGCCAGCTTGGAGGGGCTGGCAAACACGGGCGGGATACCCGGCCCGGAGGGGCTAGTGAACACGGACGGAGCGGTCGGCTCAAAGAGGCCTACGGACGAGAATGGGGCCGTCAACTCAGTGGGGCGAGAGGACACGGACAGGGTAGCTGGCCCATAGGAGCTGGCAGACATAGGCGGAGTAGCCGGCCCAAAGGGGCTAGCGGACACAGGCTGGGCAGCGAGCTCGGAGGAGCTAGCGGACACGGGTTGGACAATCGGCCTGAACAGGCTGGCGGACACGCATAGAGCGGCCGGCTCAGAGAGGCCCGCGGACGCAAACGGGACGGCCGGCTCAGAAGGGCCAACGGACGCAGGTGAAGGAAACGGCCCGGAAGGAGAGGCACACACAGGCAGGACAATCGACCCGAGAGGACTAGCGAGCGCAGACGACGTGACGCCTGGAAGCGGTTTGCCAGAGGACGGACCCACCACTCCTCCACGTGACGGGAGGGACATCGATGCGCCGAAGCGAACGAGGTCACGGGAAAACAGGTCCTCAAAGAAGAGGGCATCCCGAGACTCGATGATGCAATGCTGAGAGGAATCTCAGAAGCGCCACGCATTTGACTGACGCAAGACGCCAAAGAAGGTGCAGGGACGGCCGCGAGGCTCGAGCTTGCCGCCCTGGTCTGGGATAGGCAGCCACACAATGGCTACGTAGCTCCAGCCGTGAGCCGGGCGCAGGTCAGCTTGCTCGCCACATGAGTGCTGGTATGGTGTGGACTGACGGGGAAGGGGTTCGTGGGGAATCCGGTTCCAGACCCACGTCATGTAGGTCATGGCCTCGAAGTAGAAGCCATCAGAGAGTCCCGACTCGACCCGCATGATGCGGACGGCGTCGGCCATGGTGGGGTTCCACCGTTCAGAGACGTCGTTCTGGGCTGGCGTATAAGGCACCGACGTCTCATGATGGATACCACGAGAAGCAAGGAAGAGTGTGGTCTCTCCAATAATTTTGCCACTCGGATCAGAGTGGAAGCGGTAGAGAGGACGACTACACTCTCGCTCAGCACAGACAAGCAAGTCTTGAATGGTGGGGGCGCCATTGCTCTTCTGCCAAAGACAGAACACCCAGCGATAGTGAGAGTAGTCGTCCATGAGGGTTAGGACAAAGCATTCGTGCTCCCCGTCAGACTCTATCAAAAGGGGACCCATGACATCAGAGTAGACCAGGTCCTGCGGGGCGGACGCAGGAGAGGAGGACAGTGGGTAGGTAGACCGGTGCATCTTCCCTTGAGCACACTCAATACACTCAGTGGGACACGACAGTGGAAAGGAGGCTAGATCAAGGCCCATGGCTGGCTGTGTGTGTAGCATTCTGTCGACAGCGGCAGAGTGGACGTGACAGAGGCAACAGTGTAGGAGACGTGTGTGCTACAAAGAGGGTGTGCCAGTAACAAACACGTGGCCTGTGTCAGCCGATGGGTAGGGGATAGAGTGAGACGCGGATAGGCGCGGCACATGCCACAAGTTGCCACGGGCGGTGGCATGCAAGACGACAATACCGGACAGATGCAACGATACACTATTAACACCACGTGAGTGCAGTACACCCATGCCCATGCGGTCAAGGGTAGTGATGGACAGGAGGCTGAGCTCAAGACTAGGAACAAAGAGGACATCGGTCATAAAGACCTCCCCAACGGGACCACAGAAACGAACCACACTGACGCCGTGAACGGGTAAGACCTCACCAGAACTTGTTCGAACCCCATAGACTTTGGTAACGGGGCCATGGATACTAGAGGCCTCACGCGAGGTCCTCATGTGATGTGTGGCCCCGGAGTCGATGATCCAAGTCTCGGCAGTGTCCTAGACCAATGTCACCAAGTCGCTAATGGTCACATGGAAGTTGACGAAGGACGCGGACGCAATGGACGGGGGTACGAACACGGACTAACAGTCATCCAGCCAGGCAACATCATCACAAAGAGGAGTAGGTGGGGAGGGCACGACAGAGAACGGAACGGATGACGGTATAGGGCACGACTACAACTCAGACTTTATCATGCATGGCAGGCCAGGGTGACCAGCGACGACACAACTCGCACTTCCCTGGGGAGGAGGGCAAGGCAGTCCGAGTTGGAGTGTGATGAATTGCTCTAGCTGACACTCGCGAGTAGAGGGCCCGATGGAGTAGACCGACTACAGCGTGACGTCACCGGAGTCTGGGAAGGAGGAAGGAGGCACTAATAACAGAAGAGCGGACGCCAACGGTTCCGGATGATACTGAAGCTGAGGTGTCGGAGGGTGAAAGGGAGCGGACGACGTGGACACAATAGGAGCAGCGTGAGTCACGGTAGCGGTGGGGAGGTGGCGCTCATGCTGGTGACGCAAAGTGGTGATGACATGCGTCTCGTCTGTTGGGAGCGGACACGTGTACCACCCCTGTTCTGGCTGGCCACAGTTCTGGCAGACTAAGCTGCCACCAGTGGATCCGCTCGACTACTGATGTTGGCCCTTGCCATTCTTGCCTTTATGTTTCTTCTTGCCGGATGATGAGACGCCGGATGCAGCTGCTGCGGGGACGGCAACAGCCACTGAGGTGATGGCAGGAGAGGCGAGGGTCTCCGTGCACATGATGCGGGACTCCTGATGAGCCTCCTCGATGCAGATAAAGAGCTCGTATGCCCAGGGCATGAGGGTACCCTGGGCAGCCATCACCACGAGAACATACTGGGCATAATGGATGAAGACGTCGGCGAACACGTCGGTGGCACCACACTTGATGGTGAGGAGCGCAGATAGAGGGGGTGGTGCAGCGTCTCCCTGGCGGCGAAGAATGTCCTCTGTCCACTGCCAATAGGAGGTTACCGTCTCGATCTCCCCCATATGGAGGGAGTTGAACTCCCAAATCAGGCGGCTGGTCTCTGCCTTACTTGAAAGGTGATGAGGGTGCGTGAGGATGTGCCACGCCGCTGCGGGGTCAAGGAGGCCACCAGTGGAGAAGTCGCCGAGGAAGGGCTTGAAGCAAGACGTGATGCCGGAGGGGCGACGAGGACGAGGGCACGTACAGCGTGACCAGCATCATACACCTGGTCGGCCTAGGTGGAGTCGTAGGGTAGGACGTAGTATGGCCACGGACCCTCACCCTTTGCCCAGATGCAAAAGCTGAGCTCCCAGATCCGAAGCTTCTCGCCAGCCAGGAGCAGCGGGGGCGGGGTTTCAAAATCCTTTGGCGTGCGGCCAGCACCCATAGGGGCGTAGGACTGAAGACACAGTCTGCCTTTGGTGCTGGGTATGTTGCTGTGCCAAATACTATGTGGTAGAGGAGATTGTAGGACTAGCATGCCCGGGTGGAAAGAAGGGCAGAAACTGCTGATGTTGTTGCTGTTGTTACTCCACTAGAGGCTTTCTCTACGGTGTCAGGGGCTGCAGTGCTACGTTGCTAGCTATAGGCGTATGGCGGCTAGCAAGTCTCTCAAGCCAGTAAGGCTGACGATAGGGTGTTTGTGCTACTACGACTGTTGTTGTTACTGTTGTAGTTGTAGTTGTTGCTACAATTACTGCTACTACGAGTGCTGTTGCTGCTGCTGCTGCGGCTGCTATTGCAATTGTTGTTGTAGCAGTTGCTACTACGGTAGTTGCTGCTTCCACTGTTGCTTCTGTTGCTACTGTAGCGGCTGCTGCTACGGTAGCTACTGCTACTACAACAGCGGCAGCTGCTCCTACTGGTGTTGCTATTGTAGTTGTTACAGTTGTTGTAAAAAGAGGGGGCTGGATCCTCCAGCAGAGGAGGACTCCTCCTCATTTTCAGCCATGGTCCTCCCCTGTTTAGTCCCCTTTTTGTTTTTTTCCTTGTTTTGCTTTTTCTTTTGTTTTAGTAGGTGCTGACATCAGTAGTGATGTCAGCGTTGATGTCAACTGGTGCTGGCTGATGTCGTTGTGGCGGCTGCTACTGCATCTATTGTTGGTGCTACTGTTGCTGCTGCTAACATAAGCGCTGCTGTCAGTAGTGAAGTTATTGTAGTGTTGCTACGCATTGCGTTTCCGTTGCTACTACTGCTACTGCTACTGTGCTATGCTACAGTACGCCTCTGCCGCTACAACTGCAACTGTGCTGCTACGTGTTGCAGTTGTTGCAGTTGTTACTACAATTACAATACCCTACTGCTCTTGATATTCGATAGTAACTATTTTGTTAGTAGTTGAATGTTGTCAAGAATATTCCTTCGTCGAATTTAAAGTTTGTCCAAAAAAATTGAAAGTTGAATAGTCAAAATTAAGATTTTTCAACTCTAACATTTGGTTCCCAGGTTCAGCACCACTTGTTCTTTGGTGGTGACGTAGTATTGGGTGGAATTCTGGCTGGAACACACACTTGTTCGTATTCGTCGAAAAGTTAAACTGGAATGTGGACGAGAAACATGTGGGACAGGGAGGTGGATGGTGAAGCGATCAGAAGGGACGTGAGAAAAAATATTCTTCATTAAAGCACTAAAGGACAAATTACACCACCTCATCATCTGCCTCATACGTGTCACTTGTGAAAAGCAGTTCCCCTACGTATGTGGTAGCAGCACGCTGGAAATCCAGGTCAAATACATGAGGGAAGTTGGCCTTGGCCCATGCATTTTTCACCCTGGGCTCGGCATCACGCATGTATTTCCAAGCCTCCAAGAACCACTCGCACGCAGCCTCTTTCAGCTCTTTCATACCGATGTGCATCGACATTCCTGCCTCGCAACGTTGAGTGCCCCATACAGCAAAAATTTCCTCGAGCTTGTTCTTGAATGGACACATGAGTCCCACATCAGCAGGCTGTGCTTTTCCGGTGCATCCGGGCGGCACGTACACCATTCGCATAAACGGGAAATTCGCGTTCAGCCACTCGAGGAAAAGGCCGCTGCAGTACGGATTCCACGTGTCTAACACCAGTAAAATGTCTGCATCACCCTCACGCACACCTAAGGCTGCACACGTACACTTGTTGTATGGCATCACAATGTTACACACCCAGTCCTTTGTCATTTCCCCGTTCGCCCAGTGTGATGCGGTCTGTGTCAGATGCCACCCTGCATCGTGCAATGTCTCCGCATGCAGACCCTGTGGGAGCGAGCGAGGGATTTTCCCCATGAATATGAGCTGCATGGGCAACAGCTCGCGGGTCATGCATGATGTGGCGAGGACCGTGATGGCGCGCTTGTCATCCATACCAAGGATGCTGATGTCCTCGGATCCAAGTAGAGCGTACGTGTGCCCCGTCGATGGCAGAAGCTCGACGCCAGTGTGATCTGCATTCAACACGAAAAATGGCTTGATGCCATACATCCTCACCATGCATGTACATCTACGATGGAACATGAGAGTTTTTTCTTCAAAGTCTGTAGGCAACTTCTGCACGGCTGTCGTGCCAGCACGCCACGCCCAACCAAGTTGGCGGGTGACGAACTTGCGGAACCACTGCTGGCTGAAAGCTCGAGCACCCAATCGCTGCAGCTCGTCGGGCGCATGACGGGCGAGGACTCCGCGGATCTCGTGACGGATTAATTTTGAGTTCAGAGCAATGCCAGCATTGCGAGCATCCGTCAGCTTCTTTCTAATCTCCGTCGTCACGATTGGATGGTCGCCGATCCACGCACGCTTGCCCTGGCACCCCTGCCTTCGTTTTTTGCCGGTCACAGGTGGAGCAGGCACTGCCGCCACGTACGCGATCACCGCCATCTCGTACTGCTTCTTCACCACCTTCGTGCCAGGGCAAGCGAGTATAGTGCTCGGGGAGAGACGATCATAAAGTGAACATCCATCCGGCGTGTGAAATGTCGACCGTAGATGCTTGAAGGCGACATAAGCGGACGGTGAGGATTTGGGGGCGCTGAATATTGTTACAAATTGGCCGCTACTGAACCAGTCGGCGTAGCGACCACGTTTCACGCCGGTCGTGGAGGTTGACGACGTGCCAGATGAAGTTTTGTTGCTCATCGTCAAAACAAGGCATTCGGTGTCCGTCGAGTCATCGCTTGACTGTGATTCAATACCAGACGGTTCGGGAGACGGGTCCTTGCCGATGACGACTGGTCCCGGATGACGTGGACGTTGATGTCGTGGCATCATCGGCATGTCGTCATCGGAAGGCTCACGAGCCTTGCCCTTCTCTGATGTGGTGAACCGCATCATGCGAGGAGGGGAAGAAGCAGCAGCGGCAGCACCAGAGGAAGAAGCAACAGCTGGAGTCCGCGACGGTGACATTGACTGCACCGAGGGAGGCATGGTCGAGTATGATGCTGCTGTAACCGTAGGAGAAGGTGGAGCCTTTGCAGGTGAAGAAGCCACCACATCGATGACGGGCACGCCATCATGAATGCGGCGTTGCGAACCCTCATTGTGCCCAGCGCCGATGACAAGAGGGATGCCAGCAGAGAGTGTCGGAGGCGACGCCGACGAACCGTCAGTGTTGTACGTGGAGTTGTACGTCGTAAGGTTTGGACGTGTGGCCTGCGTGTTGTCCGAAGAGATATCCAGCGGTTTGCGAGGGCGACCCACAGGACGCCTCGCAGGAGGAGCCAAAACAGGTGGACCCTGCCTTGTTGCATGCGTAATGCGACGCACTCGCTCCTCCGGAGACACCTTAGTGAGAAAATGATCCATGGTGGGGAGTGTAGGAAAGACAGAAGGAATTTACCATGTTAAACGAATTCGTTGTCGCACCGCGAAGCCTGGATTCTCGCCAGTGTCGCGTATGGCCGTTACACGACACCTAGTTGACGCGCGAAGTCCCACCATTTTTTCTCGCGAGACCCGCAGTCGGCCATCGGCTCTCTCGGTGTTCGTCGAATAGAAAAAATGAACCAGACGCGTCGTCGATTATCAAGTGTCATGGATAGGGCAGAAATTGAAATTCAGGGTATATGAAAATAATTTCAGACCCCGATTTTCTTAGTAGAAAAACTTACGTAAAAAACCATTCGTCAAATATCAAGCGCAGTATGGTAGTTGCTAGTGTTGCTACGCACTACTACAGCTACAGGAGCTGCTGTTGCCACCGCGCTATTGCACGCTGCTACTACTGCTGCAGCTGTATTGCTGCGTGCTGCTATGGTTGCTGCTACAATAGCTACTGTTGTTGCACTACTGTACGCTGCCGGTACTGCTATAGCTACGTTTTTGCGTACTGATGCTGCTGTTGTTGCAGCAGCTACAAGGGTGGGGATCCTATCCTTGCTCTTGGCTTTGGTCTTCCCCCCTCCTTTTTTTTCTTGTCTTGTCACTACCTGCTGCTAGTGCTACTACTCGCTATTGCAGCTGCTCGCTACTACTACCCCCTACTGCTGTTGTTGGGTGCTACTACTACTACTACTCGTTGCTACTACATGGTACGACTATTTCCTAGTGCTACTTTTGCTTGTTACAATCGTTTTTTGTCAATGCGAGGTGCTACTGCGAGTTGCTACTACTACATCTCGTTGCCGCCGATACGGGTTACTTCAGCTGCCGCCACAAGCTCTTGCCGCTGCGAGGTGCTGCTACAAGCTACTGCTGCTGCTCGCTACTACCGCTGTTCGTCGCTGCTGCCTGTTACTGCTAGTGCCTGCTACTGCTAGTCGCAGAGGGGAGGGAGAGCAGGGGGGTTACTTCCTTGGCGGTGTCGTTGCCACGTGCCTAGACGCCCCTCCAACAATGGTCGGTCGTGTCGGTTGAAAGTCCACCACCGTTGCCACCATCGCGGGGTGCCGAAAAACTTTCGGCAGCATTTCCCCCACGTCGGGAGTGTTTTGAAGACGCCACCCGGCGGGTCAATGCTACCACAAAATCCGGCAGCATTTCCCCTACACGAGTGCGTTTTGGGAACCGCCGACGTTGACTGGACTTGTTATGTTGCTTCTCCTGCACTCTGGCTCTGATACCAAGCTGGAAACTTATCAGTAGCATGTTGGTGCAACAACATCAATGTAGGCTTGGCCCCACGCAAGTTGCTTTGCATTGCTGCCCCCTTCACGCTAGCTCTGACAGTTTGTGAGTGAGAGATGCGCGCTCATGAGTTAGCGCCAAAAAGTCAGACAGAACTGGAAATGATTGATTAGTAACAAAGAATAAGCAACAATGGAAGAACCCTCCATGTTCTAGCTCCCTCCAAGCTTTGTAGAGCTTGTTACTCAGTTTCTAAGCCAATCAGAAAAGTGACCTATATTCTGGCAGGCAAGGTTTTCTCGGTAAGCCTTGCTAGACAGCCGATAGCCAAAAACCTGGGGGTCATCCGTTTTGCCTAAAAACTGGACCACACCATAATACGCACGCTCCAAATGTTATCGTGCGGTTAGAATCAACTAGAAAAATAGCAGCAATGAGTTATGGCCACCTAAACCCAGGCGGCGTCTACGCTAGTCCCCGGTCCCAACAATGTCCGAATAATATGAAACTGGGACCCTGAGCAGAACATGGCGCTGCAGATGCAACAACACAGTCAGACAGAGCATTGGACGCATGTAGACAGCATATGCAGCGACAGTGACTGCCGGCGGCACGACTGCCGAGGAGGTCTGCCGATGGAGCTGAGCACGTTGGAGGGAGGAGGCTCCAACAAGATGCGTGTAGGCCTCTGTGTGCGTCGGCTCCACCGGACGACACTCTACCAGCATCACGTATCACCGTCAGTCATCTGCACGCCGATGTACATAAGCCGGGAGGACACAACAGAGTATAAAGAGAGATGCGTAAAAACCAACAATGATGAAGTCAGCATTCCGACGCTGAATTTCATGCAGCGACGACATAACGTTTTGTGGATACGTCGTTTCTGATTTTCGACCTATGGAAATAGCAGCTTCAATTTGGTCCGTACTGGGCATGTCATTCCTAATAGTTGCGTACATGCCAGCTTCAAATGTGGCCATGGTGGGTATCTAGTCGCTCCGTCCACGAAGTTTTTGTAGGTCATTATACTAGAAGCCCCGTTTCAACGAGGAAAAGTCCAATCCATCCCTAATTCCTTTTCCAATACAAGAAACACTAAGAAACTGGTGTCAAAAATCACCTACCGGATAATCTCCAAGTCGACCCCACTCTAGCCGGAACATCTTCGGAAAATTCCAAACTTCATGCTTATGACAATGTTGCCCCAATGTTTTGAATTGCAGCCAAGTCACCTTCGTCTTTGAACATATCCCTAATGTTATGCTAAACGAAGCGTAGATGGTGAACATGTAGAAGTTGCGAGGCAGAACATGATTGGTAATTTGGGACACTTAAGCAATATATCATTAGCGGTAAATGTACTTCGGTGACAAGTGTCAAAATGGTCGAACACATGTAAACAAGTGTCCAGTTTAAAAATGAGACGTAGTCATGGTCGTTGGGTCGATCATCGAGCAACGCGTGTGGAGTCACGTCGTGAGTGGTTGGATTCGAGAATCTCCCCCAAGGAATTGGAGGCTTCGAGGATCGGTGGCGAAGATGCAAGATCCATCTTTAGGAATCTCGATATTTCTCGATGCGTCGAGAAGTCGACCGAAAGATTGTGACACTTCTGTCGATGGTTCTTGAAAGTGTTCGAAATTGTCAGAAAGGAGGAGAAGGTTCGCCAGAGGGCGAGGGCAGTTTGCCGAATCGTCCTCGTGAGAAACTTCTTGGAACCTTCCTAATCACTTGCCACTTAACGAAGCGTCAGTGCTTAGTCAGTGTGTGATGACATTCACAAGTCATGCACGAAACTGCAATGGTTTGGGTAGGGACACGTACATAGTGTCAGAAGCTCAAATTGAATATAATTACAGAGAGAGAGAGAGTGACAACTGAGCAAAAATCAGCATAAACAGTTGCTGGACACTTAGAGTCAATAGGGGCGGCGGTATTTTTTTACCTGCTCAAACTAGCTTGAAACCACAATTTTGGTCGTAAATCACTGCTCAGGTGTCAAAATCATGCGCCATCTACACCAGAACGTGTAGAATGACGAGCTCTATGCAACGGACCCACGCAAGGTGGGTTTGCATCATCCATACTTGATTAACAAAAAAACGAGCAAATCGGCCTTAATGGCCTGTCCACCAAGAAAATTCCTAGAGCACTCTAAACTGCACTGAGAGCACCCATAACTCTACGAGTGTGGTACCGAAACGTCAGCATGTGCTTTCCACGATGAGAAGTACACCAAAGTCGAAGGTCTCCTCATCGCACCGGTTCAGGCTACCGGTTGCGTGGGTCTCGACCACCAAAAACAGTCCACCATCACTTGTGTCACACCAGTCAAGTCACAGATGCTGAAGACGTTTTGGGATCCTCTAGATGCACACCGTGTTATCGCACTCTCCTGTACCACTACTCTATACCCTTAGCAAGGGGTATACCGGTAATCACCATGGTCGTCACTCGTGACGTGTGGAATCCACACATACAAACACTCCCCCTGGCTAACATAACCGTCACCATAACGGTGTCTGAGTGAAGGCAGGGAAGAATGGCTCGGGAAACCAATCATGGCGAGCACCAATCAAGCATATAACAACACAAGGTCTCCTTGTGACAATGGTGCATCCCACCAAGTTCCCTGGTCGCGACCATGCAAGAAGTCAATCACACACATACGTGTCGAATATCAAGTAAGAGGTTGAGAGAAACAAGGTCTCATCATGCTCCCAGAAAATATTTCCGGGTGTCCGAGTCTCAACCACACCATGCATAGATCATACATAACACATGGAGGCAATGGGTCTCCACGTCACACTGGTACAACTCACCAGGTACGCGGGTCTTGACCAGCATAAGCTCAACGAGAGCATCATGCCAGACCCAAACTAACCACGCTGTCCACATAAGAGTGTCAGGCCAACGCCCACACACCAACACCGACACTCCCCCTGGGCTGCAGAGCCGGACAACGCAACAAGACTGATGGTGGTTTCAAGGTGTTGGGTTTCCTCGTCACATTGGTACAACCCACCAAGTGTATGGGTCTCAACCATCAGCACCTCGACCCAAGTCAACCGCACACCAACACTTTGCCGATGCGGTAGAGGCTGACATCACTAGTAAAGCTGATGAGTACGTCCAACATGATCACTAAGGATGGAGCACAGCTCCCCCATGCCCACACACCACTACACAGCAATAGCAATGGTGACGTCGATGCTGGTGGGATGTGCTCGCACATAGCCTCACCCCGCAGCATCGTCTTCACTGTCGTCATCATGGTCACTACTCTGGTCATTAATGCCATACCCTTTTGTTGCAACGGGTGCAGCGTTGAGGGCCTCATCCAAGATAATCACCTGTACTATGGCCACCAACTGCTAAGCTGCATATCGCCTTGTAGCCTCTGTAACATCGAGGCGCATGTGTAGCTCAATGAGCTATGACGTGGCTGCCGACCGGTCAGTTGCATCTACGGCATGTAGGCAATCAGTTGAAACACGGACCTGAAGGTGGACCTCCGTTGCGTGCATGTCAGCGCGAGCCATGGCCTCCTCCAGCATCACGACCTCGTCTTGTAGGAAGGATATAGCTTCGTCTGCACGTCGCACGAGTCGACGTCCTCTGCATCAGTCATCGACTCAAGTGCCACCTGATCACGAGTTGCGGGGAGGGCGTGAGCACCAGACAATAAGTTACCACGTAAATCAAATGGGGATGTAGGAATGGCTGTTGCGAAGGCACCGGCTGCTGCTGACACGACTGTTGCTCGGTCGTCAGCTACACACCGGACGTCGGCATCCGTAGGTACATTTGCATCTGCAGCGTCATCACAGTCATCAAACGTGCGCTTAGTGCCGTGGTGCTCCTCCCGGCCCCTGGTGGGCAGCCCATTATCCACCTGTTGCTGGAGGTCTGACCGTCACAAACGTGTATCCTGTGGAGACCCCTCAGGGCCCTCGAGATGTGTGTGCACATCCTCCATGCACTCGTCGGCAGCCTATCATGTCCAAACAACCGTGGCGTCCGAACAGCTCCTGACATCCTAGAGCTCCGCTAGAAAATCCTACACATGTGCCTCCACTCGAGCTATGGCTACCTCCTGGGTGTCGACTGCGGAGAGTAGATGCTCGTGCACAAGAACTGTAGCTCGAATGTTTGTAACAATGCCGTCGATTCAAATCGCCGTGTCGTCAAGGGAGCCATGAGCTTGAGGTCTGCAACTCACCCCGCGCTCTCTGTGGCATCCACACCTATAGGTGTGACTGGTGCAAGCTCATCTGCTGCTGCCGACATGTCGCACACGCGGATGTCTGCAGTAACCCAGGGGCCATCTCGTGCTCGTGCCGCGGTTGTTGCAAATACGGAAACGCACTAGGCCACTACGTCTGCCTCCGACTCTCCGTTTGACCACTCACATCGGATGACTTGTCCTCGTCGAGGAAGTCTGTCTCATCCTTGCGGTGTATCACATGCTCTCGTTGCCCAGCACTATCCGTCATATCCATCCTGTGATGTGATGTAGTCGTCGGTGGACACTCCACCCCCCTTATGACCGATGAAGTGGCAGAAACCATGAGGGGTGGCAAACCAACCCCGAGGGGGATGTCTCTACAACAACCCTTGCCATCACCATAGCTACTACTACGCCCACAGGCCAACTCTCTCCTACTCGTGGAGCATCAGCCTCCCCATCACGTGACAACATAAGTCCTACCGCTCCTATAGTTTCTTCGGGCGTATCTCCCAGAACCACCTGGGTGTCTGCTATGGGCCGAGCATCAGTATTGGTATCATCTGCTCCTCCCGCTGTTGCTCCTGTCACCATGGCAGCTTTCTCCACTCGCTAGTGCGGGAGCGTACACGATGTCAAGCGCAACTCATGCATCGGTCATCGTCACATCATCCGTCAAGGCATCAACGACCTCCATCTCCATCTCTGACTCTGACTCAGCATCAAACCAACCCTCCTCTCACAAAGAGTCTCTATCAGGGTGGACGTCTCCCCCGCCAAACTCTCCGCTAACTGAGCCTACTGAGTAGCATTATTCGCCTCAACCATCCTACACTCCACAATAGTCGCCTCACCAATGCCGAGCTCCACCGCGGTTGTCGGCGGACAATCCATCCTTCCCACGACTGACACCTCGGCAGGAGCCGTTGGAACTCGGTAGACCAGGCTGAGGACAGGGGACGAGGGGGTCTCATCACCTGTGACTCCTCACATAGCCGCATCTGGTGGTACTACCTATGTACGACATGCAATACGAGCAGCTCGCAACCGCACATGATGAGTGCAAATGCGAGTGGTACTGCCAGAGGCTGATGCCGACAACTTCCAAAACAGAGCAGAGGGTGACAGATGTAGATAGAGATTTGGCATACTAGCATCGTTAGAGGAAGGGATGCAAGATCGGGAGGATGATGAAGATGACGTTGAAGGTGGCATCAGCGGTAGGGTGGCAGCTCGCTCGAAAGTCACGTGGTCAAGGAGCTGCTGGACCATGTACTTGACATTTCGGACCTCCATGTGTAGGACAGCCATAACTCCATACAGAAGCGGTGTAGCATCACTTGGTGACGTATCCATCAAAGGGGGAGGCTTGGAGGATCGTGCTGAAGGGGGATGCCACCCAAGAGGGCGCTGTCGGCACAAGCGCCAGCCATGCTACTTATCTCGAAAATAGTAGCACAAAAACCCAAAAGACAAGTGGGGCGCGTACCACGGCGGCATCAGCCACTGTGCCTGTGGCAGCTGCCACGACAAGGGGCTCAGGCGCAAACCACGGTGCTGGCAGCGTCCATGTCCATGTTGCATAACTCATGTAGAGAGCCTAGCGTGGGTGATATTCCTGTCCACTCGATCCGAGTGGCACAAAGCACCACATAGAGAGATACGAATGCACCAACATCTCTCAGACGGGCTGCGATGTCGTTAATTACAGCCACCACCTTAGTTGTATTTTGTTGCTACAATGTTGCACTACTACCACGCGGTATCGATGACACAACTATCGCAACGTGTGACCTCAAGTCACCTTCGGTATCGCTGATACTGCATCGGGTGTCATTGTCAGCCAATGACTGTGGCCTCAAGCCACCTTCGCTACTGCTGCTACGGCTGCTGTTGCTTGCAGCTGCCACCGTTGTTTCCGCTGCCTCAACCGCATCGCTACAGCGTTGTCATAGTGGGTCCCTCCAAGATCTACTATTACCGTTATGGGTGGCTGTCGCTACTGCTACATCTTTGTTGCACACTAAAACGAGTTGTGGCTCATTTGCTCTAAAACCATGAGAAACTTCCTGGAACCTTCCTAATCCCTTGCCACTTAATTAAGCGTCAGCGCTGATTCAGTGTGTGATGACAGTCACAAGTCATGCACGAAACTGCAATGGTTTGTATAGGGACAGGTACAGAGCGTCAGGAAGCTCAAATTGAGTATAATTGCAGAGAGAACGTGACAACTGAGCAATAATCAACATAAATAGTTGCTGGCCACTTAGAGTTGCTAGGGGCGGCGGTATTTTTGTACCTGCTAAAACTGGCCTGAAACCATAGTTTCGGTCGTAACTCCCTGCTCAGATGTCAAAATCATGTGTCGTCTGCACCAAAACATGCAAAACAATGAGCTCTACACAACAGATCCATGCAAGGTGGGTCCGCATAATCCAGACATGATTAGAAAGCAAAATAATCAAATTTTTCTGAGATTGCCTGTCCACCGAGAAAATTCTAGAGCACTCTAAATTGCACTGAGAGCACCCATAATTGTGCGAGTGTAGTACCAAGACGTCAGCGTCTGCTTTCCATGACAAGAAGCACACCAAAGTCGCAAGTCTCCTCATCGCACCGGGTTAGGCTACTGGTTGCGTGGGTCTCGACCACCGAGAAGAGTCCAGCATCACCTTTGTCACACCAGTGAAGCCGCAGATGCTGAGGACATCTCGGGATCCTCTAGATGTTGAGGACATCTCGGGATCCTATTGGTTGCGTGTCGTTGCGCTCTCCTGCACCCTTAACAAGGGTTATACCGGTATTCACCATGGCCGTCGCTCATGACGGGTGGAAGCCACACACACCAACTCCTCGACCGTGAGAGAGAAAATAGAGGTCTTGACGCGTAGTGGGCTATTTATGTACAGACAGAAATACCCACTCAAAAGTTTACGGACTCATGTACATCTGATACGTAACACTTCCTCCCCCTTTTAGCCACAGCATCCCGGCGTACAGATGTGGCTTAGTGACGGCGGTAATATCCAACGTTCATGTGATCGACGTCCCAGAGGTTTTCGTAGGGTTCCCAGCTATTATGCGTGGCGTCGTAGCCGTGCCACTTGACAAGATGTTCTGTTGTTTTGCCATGTCGGAAATGGCTGAAGATGTCCTCGATGACATACTATGTGACCTTGTCCACTTGTACAGAAGGAGGGAAAGGTGCATCCCTGCCTGGGAAGTTCTCAATAGGATCTTGGTAGTGCTAAATTCTGCTCATATGGAATACTGGATGAACTTGCATAGTGTCGGGGAGTTTTAGTCATGCAACCACAGGGGTTTGCATGCGCTCGATCTCAAGCAGACCCGACCATCGGGGTTTGAGTTTAAAACAGTCGGCTCTACGGATTTTGGTGTCGGCCGAACTGAGAAGAACTTTGTCGCCAGCGGTGAAAACATTACCGATGCGACGTCGGTCGGCTACTCGTTTCATCACCGCTTGTTTCTTTGCAAGTTTCTGCCTTGTTTCATCCCAAATGGTGGAGACGTTGTGGCGTTGGACTTCAAAGGTTGGAATGTTGCTATGGCTTATAGTCCTACAGGGGTGGAGGAAATTTTTCCATACACCACTTCAAACGGAGTTTTACCTAATGCGGTGAAAATTATCGAATTATGTGCGATTTTGGCTGTTGGGAGTTTTTTCTGCCAAATCCGTCCCATGAGGTTCGCATAATGTTCAGAGAAGTTGTTTGAGCGTCTGATTGGTCGGCTCGGTTTGGTCGTCGGTTTGAGGATGAAACTTCGTTGAAAGCTGGATTCGACTGCCATAGTGAGTCATCAGTTTGCTCCAGGAATGGTTGGTGAATCGATCGTCCCTGTCGCTCGTGACGGTCCTCGGCACGCCGTGTGGCCATAGGATGCTGTTTAGAAAGAACGGCGTTGTTCCCTCGGGGGGTGACGGTGGTCGTTGTTGGAATAAAGTAGGACATTTAGGAAAACCCATCAACAGCCACAAGGATTGCGTCATGTCCCTCAGTTGTGAATGCTGATCCTATGATGAAGTCTATGGGGTTGTCGGCCTACGAAACTGTCAAATTGGGGAGTGGTTGTAGAAGCCCGGGTGGCCGTGTGCAACGGGATTTTTGTCACGGACACGTGTTGCATGATTTGCAGAAGTTGGCCACGTTGGATCGCATCTTGTCCCACCAGTAGTGTTTTGCCATATTCTTGAGCGTCTTATCTTCTTCGAAATGTCCACCTGGACCGGTGTCGTGCCATTCTTTGAGCAGCATGCCATGAAGTTCATCGCTCGGGGGAATAACCATGTGGCGAGTGAGTCGTCGCTGCCAATAAGGTGCGTTGTACCAGAAATTTGCCTTGTCGTATCCGCCATGCTCGTCGTAGCCTCGTGTGAACAACTGATTGAGATACGAATATTGTTGCAGCTATAGTGTTGCTACCTCTATTGCCATGGTCTTGTAGGAGGAAGGCGTCGATGGCTTGATCTAAGGCGTCTATAGCCATGACGTAGTCGACCGTTGGATCAGCAAATCAAAGGGCTAGCCCCAAGGTCAGAGAATTCTGCAAAGTGTTCAACGTTTCTTGTTCGTTGTCTCCCCGTCGCCACACGTTTTCTCTCAAGTGGTCAGAGAGAGCCACTAACACTCGGGCATAACACCGTATGAAGCGCCAATAGTAGTTGCAAAAGCGAAGAAGAACTTGAACGTCTCGGACGTTGGTCGGTGTCGGCCAATCAGCGACTGCTTCCACTTTTTTTGGATCCATGGTGATCCGTCCGCCATTGATGATGTGACCCAAAACCTCGACCGAACAGCGACCAAAGTTGCACTCTTAGAGTTTTCAGAAAATACCTCTCTTTGTAAAACTTCACCAACTTTTTGAAGATGTCCATTGTGCCCCTCCTTGGTACGACTGTACAGCAGGATGTCATCGAGGTACACAACGGCAAAATTAGCACGATATGGGCAAAAAATATTATCCATTTCTGCCATGAAAGTTGATGGGGCATTCGTGAGTCCGAACGGCATTACTGTGAACTCGAAATGCCCATAGTGAGTTTGGAACTCCCTCTTTTTTATGCTGGCGACATCTACAATGCAGATTTGGTGATAACCGCTACGTAGATCGATTGTGGTGAAAATTGGAGATCCTCAGAGTTGGTCAAAAATCTTGTCAGCTCGGAGAAGAGGGTAGTGTTTCTTGATGGTAGCTTCGTTCAACACCTGGTAGTCCATGTACATATACATTTTCCAAGTTTTCTTTCTCACGAACAGTACTAGTGCGGGGTATGGTGATATGGATGGGCGGATAAACCCTTGACCGAGCATCTTATCGAGCTGCTCTTTCAGCTCGGTCAGCTCGTGATTGCTCATCCGATAGTCCCCTTGAACTGTAGATCGTCTGTCCGGGTTTGATTAAATGTGATGATCAATGTCGCTTCGAGGTGGTATGGTTTTTGGGAGTTCGCCAGAGAAGAATCCCGCAAACTCTTGGAAGAGTGGTGCAAAATATTTGGGTACCATCGCGAACTTTGTTGATGCCGATGAGGTCGATGAGGCTGATGAGGCTGATGAGGCTGATGAGTTTGTTGTTGCCACTTCCTCTTCTTCCATTGGCTCAAAATGTACGAGCCACGTATGAGCTCCTTTTCGTATATAGTATTTGGCCACGTTGAGCGGTATCGACTACACAGGTTATCGCTTTTCGGCTACAACATCTTCCTCTGTTGCTTCCTCTGTCGTCTCCCGTCCCACACGTAGAAGTTGTCACTTGGCTCCGTCGTTTTCCACATAGAAGTTGCCATTGTTCCAGTCAACCTGCGGATTGTGCCGGTATAGGAATCTTGTCCGAGAATTATTTTGTGGTCACTCATTGGACATGAACTCTTGACTGTTACATCTCTTAGATCTCCCACTTTGTAGTCGTAGTTGTTCTTGGAGTCTTCGTACTTGCAATTTTCCGTCGACGGTTTTTCCTTCCAACACCTCCGGTTTTGTTTGCAAACCCAGTTTGTGCACCATGTCATTGCTGACGAATTTGTGAGAAGCTCCTACATCCAATATTGCTGGTATCGTTATGTGAATTTTGCAATCTCGGGATTGCACTTTCAGTAGTATTGCTGGTTGGTCGTCCTCGCACCCCTCGTCAAACTTTGCAACCTCAAACACACTCTGCAATGTCGTAAGCCATTTAGATGGGCGATCGTTGAGGTATGGTTAATCGTGCCCATTTTATACACAACACATTCACTGTATTAAGTAAGTAGGATCGGGTGACTTCCACGAAGTTGTCTTAAGAGGTATTTGTCTTATTTTTACATGGAAAGCTATGTACACTAGACATATGCCTTAAGAATAAGACGTCATAATTTCACGGTGAAAAAACATTTGGGGGGATTCCTTTTTACCCACCATTTGAAAATTTTCTGTGCAGGTTACCCACGTTTGAAAACTTCATTTACGTAATAGCCAGTCGTGGGAGAAGATGACTAGTATGCCCACTTATCGGCAGGTCCCTTCCGTTGTCCCCACACTTTTTTAATCGGTGACCACAATGTCCAAAGTTAAAAAACGATGCACGCTTTACCCACTCTTTACGAGGTGACACCAATACCCACTTTGGACATCCGCTCGTCACTAAACGTGACGAGCGGATGTCCAAGGTTCGTGCTCCTAGACACCACGAATCCTACAGAATGGACCCCACATCATCATTGTCGCAAGTGACATTGGTCATTGAGGACCTAATCTTACTTTCTGAAAAGTACTAATATTCGTTTGTTTACAAATCGTTCCACGATTTGTAAACGAACAAATCGTGGAATGATTGGTTCGTTTACCACCATTGGCAGTTTGTCGACAATCGATCTGCTCAAAATACTCCTCATTGTTGAGGGACTTTACACTTTGAGGAAAAATGAATGACACGATCTCTATTTGCCATATAGATAGAACAGTTATGGTTTGTCATATTCCCCAATGAAAATGTTGGAGTTCTCTCCGAATCTTTGTAGAGCCCCCGAGACAAAAAGATGGGTGCAAGATCGTCGCCCTTGCTTCTTTCGTTCCATATCTCGTGCAATACGAGACATGGAAGTGATGAAAAACCTTGCTTCGGAAGCGCTAAGGATAGTACCCTGCAAGATATATTATCCCCCATTTTATTACTGTGTATCGCACCATGCATCGCACGCCGGAACAACAAAAGCAAGATCGACGAGGTTGTCTGCGCATTATTTTCAAAGAGGTCAAGCATCGAAAGTGAATCCGTGCCTATTAAGTCGATCGAATAGTGAGGAAAACTTTGAGCTGTTAGATGATACGATCCTACGAACCACGACTAGGTAAGTTTACAAAGAGATAGATGCCTGTGTCATATGTACCTGCAATACTTATGTATGAGTGGAGATCTCTAATATGTCTACGGAGAAATATCATATTGTATTATGTCCGATATGCTTTGTGATTAAAAACGTATGTTAAGGTTGACGAACTGCCGTCGGATAGGACAATCTAATGTCTCAAGTATTAGCAAAGAAAGGTAACTTTCAAGCTAAGTTGCTAGAAAGATAGAAACAGGGCCTTACTAGAAGCTAGCTGTCGATTCTCGAAGAAGAGGAGCCGACGTCGTCGGCCTCGCTTCCCTCGTTCCGACGCGCGATGTCACGTGCAACGTGCAGTATTTTTTTGCGTGTAGAGTGCAAAAAAGTGAGTGGACCACCACTCGACCACACTCGAGCATGGCTGTCCATGTCCGCAGGTGAACCCCACCAGCTGAATGCAAGAACGAGCTTAATGATGCGAAGTAACCACGTTGTGGAGACGACATCGGACGAAAACTTCGAAATAAGCACCCCAGCCAAAACTGGCTGCGAAAGGCGACCATATTGTTTGATATTTTGGAAAATAACTGAAAACATTACATTTGTGTTGTATTCACCGTCACATCCCATGTAATATATAAGAAAACAAATATCGTGATGAATCCGTAGAATCCTAAAATATACTTAATATAATACCCACCGTTCAAAGAACATGCATATAATACCGGTATTCTAGTCATGATTTTTCAGAAGTGGGTACTTCGTTCACGGTTACTTGCTATTCGCACTCTGTGGACAATGTGGTCACCAGTTAAAAAGAGTGGGTATTATGTTCGTTTTTTGTACAAAGTGGGTATTCGGGAATTATGACGCTCAAAAGGTGGGTGTAAGGGAATTTATCCGAAAACATTCATAACATTCTGGGTGAAACATAAAATTGACGTACATATGTCTTCAAACATTTGGAATGGATTATACTGTAAGGAGGATGCTCACTTTCCGATATCTGGACATCGAATGGAAACAAACCTCTTGTCGAGCGTAATCTTCCAACTACAAGATTGTGTACTCCGCAACAAGGTGCAGAACTCGTCCCCCCCTCCCATGCCTTCGATTTTATTTGTGCATTTTTGCTGGTGTGTGTATTGTACAGAAAGGATTTCTGTACACGAGTGTTTTTTACTACACCAGTCTCTTTCTTTCCATGTCCATGACTTGCACGGACCATGTACACTATCTCAATACAATTCACCTTTGGGGGGAGGGACAGCATGGGATCCGATTGCCCCCCTCCCAACCCCCCCCCTCTAAAGGGTAAGATGTATTGGCATAATGTAGCTGGGTGGTGTGTGTTTTTATGTTATAGAACAGAAAACCATGTACTAATGTATCTCGGCTCGTCAACCACGGATCTACAACAATTGACAATCCACGATCGGGGATCAATGCAGATAGACATCTATGGATAGACGACAATCGACGATCGACGATATTCGATAGTCGACAGATAGGCGACGTCAAAAGGAAGACATCAGACGTAAGAAATGGACACCACGTAGTTGGGATCTCCCCCCCTCCAAACTGTCGAGTGTATTGGGGAGTTACAGCCGGTACGTGTATGGTACATAAACTAGTTCTTCACACTAGTGTATCATGTACACTATTTTTTTTACACGTCCATGAGATACACGGACCGTGTACACTATCCCAATTCACTTCAAATTTGGAAGGGGGGCGAGCATGGGATCCAATCCCCCCCCCCCAAGTGTAAAATGTATTTGCAAACTGTAGCTGGGAGGTGTATTTTTTTTTCAAGTGGTGGAAAAAAAAAACCATGCATTAATGCATCTCCGCTCGCCGACCGCAGATCTACAATGATCGACGATTCGCGAGCAGTGATCCTAATCATATATTGATAGGCCACAATCAAAGATAAAGGATTGGCAATTGACGATCAAAGATCGACGTTCGTCAACAAATATGCAACATCGAAAGGTGAGGAGAAAACAAGTCAAAATGCACACCAAAGTAGTCGGGATCCCCCCCTCCCCCACACCATCGAATGTATTGGGGAGGTGTAGTTGGTACGTATGTGGCACAGAAACTTTGTTCTGGACACTACTGTATCATTTACACTAGTGTTTGTTTTATATATCCATGAGATACACGGACCACATGCACATTCCCAATACATCTTAAGTCTGGGGGCGGTTGGAGCATGAGATCCGGAAGTCCCCTCCTCCCTCCCCCCCCCCCCCCCCCCCCCCCAATGCCAGATTTTATTAGCAAAGTGTAGCTGGTTGGTGTATCCTATTCAGGTATAGGAGATTTGCGTTATACACTAATGTAAAGAGAGCCTATTTCCAGCCGACACATCCTGAACAACGATGTACCACGAGCAACGACCGACAAAGCGAGTTCACAATTTTCAAGCCGTGTGAGTGGGGGATGGGCCGCGACAAGCAAAAAACTAGAACCCACAACCCTGGGTGTCATTTGGATATGCTTTTGATTGATAGTTGTAGGTTTGTGATTCGTGTGAGTGGGGGGGGGTATGAGATGCCCCCCTATGATAAATGGCAACCTGCTTGACCCCGCTGCCACGGGGTCGAGCAGGAGCCTGGGAGAGGAACAACAAAGTACCCAATAACCCGGAATGAAACATGGGGGGGGGGGGTTGTCCCTACGAGTTCCGTGTTCATTGTTAGGCATTGTGAATCTTTACAGTAGTAGCACTTCTAAGATCGTAGTATAAGTCTACATCTTCGTAAAAAAACCATAATTTGGGTTTTGAAAAAAGTGAACCATGGTTTTTCTTAAATATTAACAACCTTATTGCATAACTTCACAGAAAAATTGGGGGTTTTCAAGCATAAAAATACAGTGTAATCTGTATGAACAAACATGGAAGATTCATTTCTGATGTAACTTCCATGAAGGTACTGTGAAAATTCCAAAGACATGCATAACACACGTCCACTCTATCAAGAGTATATCGTTTAGGGGCAATCAACCAAATGCGATCGTTTAGCGCAAATTGCTCCTCATGGACAAGAGTCACGCCTTTCACTCCTGTTCTTTGTTGTTTCTTGGCTCAATTTTCTGCAACGTTCCCCCCTTTTTGGCCTAGTGCTTGCTTCGACAATTGGAAGCGATGTACCCAACCTTTCCGTAGTTGTAACAAATGCGTGTATCTTTCTGGTCGATGGTGTCCACTTCCATCAGAGTCGAGGAGTCCCCCGACTAGCCTTTTCCGTTCCCGCAATAATTGTGGTTGGGAGGTCGCCGGCGTAGGATTCCTGGATCCGAGCATTGTATTCCGCACTATCGATCCTTTTGTTGCTACAATCATCTGTGGTAAGTCGTTTTGGATGCTGAAATTGGTGATCGTTCACCGGATTTCTCGCTTGAGGTTGTTTTTGTAGTAACAACAGATCTTGTCAGGGGCGATGTCTACCAGTGATGATCTTGCAGAATCTCCGCGTGTACTCAGTCACGCTCAAGTGCTGACAGAGATGCTGGAGCTTGTACTGTGCATCTGTAGCGAGAGGGCCGGTTCGGCCCTCCCTCCTCGCTAATGCGAGGGGTGGTCGCGCACCACCCCTCGCGTCAGCGAGGGCTGGCCGGCGGCCAGCGATTCGCTGGCCGTCGGCCAGCTCGCTGCCGGCCGGCTGGACGGC
>SZWC01000290.1:295620-328912 GCA_023375785.1 Penium margaritaceum | reverse complement strand
CGTAAAGTGCGTTAGAGAGCTGAAAAAAAACTCTACTTGGTGGAGAGTCTTTCTTCCAGCCTCTCCACACTTCCAGGGGGCTGGGAGGATTTTTGTGGGGCGGGTTGGGGAGTTCCCACCTCAAAAACCACAAAATCCTTCTCATCTTCAAGTCTCCTTCAAAACCCCTTCATCAAAAAATTGGGACAGCGTCCCTCCCCAAGCTTAGGGGCTATCAGGACCTGAGAGCACCCTAAAAAGAAGGAGGGTGCCACCTTGAGGATTTTTGGCGGCTCCTCCAACGACGGCGGCTCAAGGAGGACGCCGCCAAGGGGCGCAAGACGCGCAAAGAAGACTCAAGAGGAGGCCAAGGAAGACAAGAGGAGGCCAAGGAAGACAAGAAGACAAGAAGACAAGAAGAAAAGTAGTTTCTTTTGTCCTAGACCTTGTACTTCCCTTCATGCTCTTGTCTTAGTTTTGTGAGCGGTACTCACAATCCTTGCTACTCCCTTGTATTTTGATTTTCTGTTTTCCTAGATCCTAGTTGCTACCAAGAGCCGTGAGTCACGGCCTAGGAGGACTAGTTATAAACCCACGACCTTGTGCCGACGTGGCGGCCTAGGAAAATAGAATTATAAATTAAAATTGCCTCACCGATCGTGAGAGCAACGCCTAAGGAGGCGAATCCTCCTCGTTGTGGGGTGATCCCCACAACAACCTTCACGTGCAAGTCGCACGAGCGACGGGATGGCAAGTGCCGCACCGTCTAAGGCCAACAAGGGCAAGGTGGTGACGTTCTCACCACGCGCCCTTGGCGGACTCCAAGTTTTGGGAGCCGCCGCCGCGAGCACGGTTGCCAACCCAAAGGCAACCGTACTGCCTAAGGCAACCGTGTCGCCTAAGGCAACCGACGCCAAACTCGGCGACACCGAGAAGCGTGCGGAGGCCGCAAAGGTGCTCGACAAGCACGTCGACGCGCATACGGGCGATCCCCATGCGACGGACGACGCAATGGAGGAGGATCTTCCGGAGGAAGACCCCGACGAAGAGCACGACGCCGACGATGGCGAAGGCGATGAGGATCGCGACCATCGCCATCGTCGTGCGGCAAACTCGAGCCGATCGCTCGAGAAGGGAAAGGCACCCGCCGCAGCGCCTGAAGCTGCCGACGGCAGCGAGACGGCCGAGAGCAGCAAGGGCGCTGAAAGCAGTCACACGGGAAGTTCCCGCGAGAACGAGCCGGACGACGACGCCGCAAAGGCAATTCGCGATGGCCGTCGCAGGCTTGCGGAGTTTGCTGCTGAGGCGGCAGGCCGACTGAAGATCACCACCGACGGTGGAGATTCGGCACCACTCAGAGGAATGGGGACGGACCCCCCTTCCTACGATGTGGCCGCAATGGGACAGGGCAGCGCCCACTCGAGCGTTGTCGCCGAAGACAGTCTCCTCCGAAAGGTGGGACTCCTTGGAGGCGTGTACGCGAACCGTACCCTCTTGCAGTGGGTAAGGGTGCACGGACAACGCGAAGCCCTGGAGGCTATCGCCGACGCTCTGACGACATCAGAGCTCAAGTTCGCGTTCGCCAACCTGCTGGCCCACGTCGGGCAGAGCATCACGGATCTTGACCGTGATCGCCAGCTGCAGCGCCTGGCCGCCCACGAGGCAAGCCGCCGATGCAACGACCTCGACAAGGCGTTGCAGAGCGTGACCCAGGTGCGGATGCAGCAGCAAGTGCAGCGTGTCGCAGCTGCGGATGCCACTGCCGGTGGCAGCGACGACCTGCCTACCTCGACGACTTCGGGGCCGGTCATGAACACGTCCTTCCTCCACAGTGTAGAGATTTTCCGGAAGGGCGTGAAGCTGACCGACTGGCTGAACCGCATGGAGCACGTGCTACGCGTCCACAAGGCTCCACTCAGCTAGTGGGGCGACCTTGCCACGACGCGGCTTGAAGATAAACTCTTCAAGTACGTGGTCAAGGAGTGGACTGCGCAGCAGCCGCACCTTGAGTGGCAGCCCATGCCGTGGGAGGCTTTCTGCGCGATCATGCGCAAGAAGTGCACCCAACGTGAGGAGGCGCAGCGCGCCTTCCACAAGATCAAGGACTTCAGGCAGCTGGGCAGCTCGCTTGAATCCTACTTGAGCGAGTTCACCGCACTCGTGGAGGAAGCCAAAAGCTTCACTGAGGGCGATGGGACTCAGACGTTCAAGTACCCAGAGTGCATGCTGCTGGAGTACTTGCGTGATGGTCTTGCCAGCGAGAAGCTGAAGGACAAGACCACCACGACAGCCACTGGCCAAGCTTGGACAAGCTGGAGGGCGTTGCGCGACTACATGAGCGAAGTGTATTTGGCGAACCCGAAGCACTACTCTGATGCACGGCCGAACGCGCGTGCACATCAGGGGCGCGACATGCGCGTGGACGCTACAGGGGCTGGTGGGTCAGCCGGACAGCGAAGCGGGCCCAAGCGCAAGCAGCCTACAAACCCTCCAGCCAAGAAGGCTGGTGGACACAAGGGCCCCCACAACAAGCACAGCCGCGAGAATGACGAGCTGCAGGCGGCGCGTGAGCGTCGCAACGTATCCTTCCGCGAAGGGCTCTGTCACAACTGCAAGCAGCCGGGCCACTTTAGGGCTCAGTGCCCCGAGGCTGCTGGTGGTGGGCAAGAGGCCGCGGCGCGAGCCGCAGCAGCAGCACCTCGTGGGGATGGTGCAGCAGGAGGCCGCGGACAAGGCCGTGGACAGGGTCGCGGTCGCGGCAATGGGCCCTGCCGTGGTAACGGACCAGGCCGTGGGGCGGGTTTTCCCCACCCCTGAGAGACGTCAGTGGGGACCACTCAGGGGTAAACGTGGATCACGAGTGTGAGTTCATGTTTTCAGACGAGGATGTTAAACAATTTGAGTTTTTGACGAGTTCAAATTTCTCTGTTCTTTTCTCCCCTCTCATTGAACCTCATTCTGCACTTGCTGATCGACATTGCCCACTAAATCTTGCATCACCAGACGAGATGCATGACCGAACCTGCTTAGTGGTGGCGACACCAACCACCGTGCAAGAGTTGTGTAACACAGTGATTGAAGCAAACGCCCTCAAAGCGATGAGTTCAATCACATTCGCAGTACCTTTAGTCGACGATTTTGCCCCGGTGAAATTCAAAGACTGGAAGGTGCTGGCCGAATTCACACGTGCCCACAAGATGTGGACTCGAGTGGGTGAATCATGGGAGATGCGACGTCCGTCGTACAGATTCCGTGTTTATCACAAACTCGGCTTACCGTCGTCGAGTCTGTTCACTCGGAAGAGTGGAGGCAACATGACGATGCAGTTCAAAGGACACCTAGCTGGTGCTCCCGTTAACGTACTGGCTGACACTGGAGGGGACGACTCTTTTGTTAGCCTTGGCTTTACCCGACAGGTTGGCCTAAAGTACGAGCCATCGAATGGCGCAGTTGTTGTTGGTGACAACCGTACGGTACCCGTGATCGGTACTTGTAAAGCGAAAATTTGTATTCAAGGGTACACACAGAGTGTCACGTTGAAGGTACTCAACCTTCTTGACCCGTTCGATGTGGTGCTAGGCGATCCCTGGCTTCGTGACAACAAGGCTCTAATGTGCTTTGAATCAAAGCGTCTGATCCTCCGAAAAGGACAACGCCGCTTTACGTGGATTCCGAGTACGGAATTATCACCGACCCGACTCAAAGTCCATGCCAGCTTGTCTGCAATGCAGGTCAAGAGACGTATTCGACAAGGTTGTCGATACTTCTTGGCTCAGCTGCAGAAAGTGGAGGACGATGTGACGGAAGACACGCCACAAGAGATCAGATCTCTATTGGCGGGGTTCTCGGATGTATTCCAAGACCCACCGGCTGGGCTTCCACCAGAAAGACACATGGGCCACACGATTCCGCTGCAACCGGAGGCGACTCCTCCGTTCAGACCCATGTATCGCCTTAGTCCAGCAGAAAGGCGAGAGGCCGAACGCCAAATCAAAGAGTACCTTGCAAAAGGATGGATCGAGCCAAGTAGCTCGCCGTACGGTGCGCCGATCCTTTTTGTGAACAAAAAGGATGGTGGTTTACGCATGTGCGTAGATTACCGGGCGTTGAACAAGCTGACGGTGAAAAATCGATTCCCCTTACCGCGGATTGAGGACCTTTTTGACCAACTCCAAGGCACAAAAGTATTTTCGTCCTTGGATTTGTCTCAAGGGTACCATCAAATCCGCATCACGGAAGATGATGTGCCCAAAACCGCGTTTCGAACGCACATGGGACACTATCAGTTCCGAGTGTTATGCTTCGGGCTTACAAATGCCTCGGCAACCTTCCAAGGAGAAATGAACCGAACGTTCGCCAAACAACTCGGACAGTTTGTCTTGGTTTACCTGGATGACATCCTGGTTTTCTCCAAATCAATGGGAGAGCACATAGAACATCTGCGCGAAGTTCTCGCGATCCTTCAGGAACAGAAGTTCTATGCGAAAGTGAGCAAGTGCAAGTTTGCACAAGATGAACTCGAATACCTTGGACACATCGTCGGCAAGGACGGCATCCGCGTCGACCCACGAAAGGTCCAAGCCGTTGTGGACTGGCCACGCCCCGAAAATGTTGGGCAAATTCGGTCTTTCCTCGGCCTTGCAAACTACTTTCGACGGTTTATGCAAGGGTATTCGACCCTGGTAGCACCGCTAACCAGGCTCACGCGAAAAGACGTGCGTTGGGAATGGACATCTGATTGCAAGAACGCTTTTCTCAAAGTCAAAGAGCTTCTCTCCACGGCGCCCGTACTAGCTCTTCCGGATCCATCGCAACCGTGGGAGGTTCGATGTGATGCGTCGGTAGTGGGACTTGGAGCCGTCCTCATGCAGAACGGTCACCCAGTTGCGTATGAGAGCCGGAAGCTCATACCCGCAGAAACGCGGTACACGACTGGGGATCAAGAGCTCCGTGCGGTAGTACACGCTTTCAAGATGTGGCGTTGCTACCTTGAGGGTGCTGAAGGGGGTGTGACGGTCGTGACCGACCATAATCCATTGGTGTTTTTCCAAACGCAACCGAACCTGTCAAGACGACAGGCGCGTTGGAGCGAATACCTGAGTCGATTCTCGTTCACATGGGAATATCGGCCAGGACGCATCAATGTGGCCGATCCACTAAGCCGACAGCCTGTGGAAATTAAAGCAACCACCGAGGTCAATGGGTGCTTTATGGCCATTGCAACAGCAACCGTACAACCACCAGATCCCCCTGCACCTCTGCGTCAACCACCACGAGAGATTATCCATTACAACGGTTTTGTAAACAGGATCCGGATGGGATACTGTGTGGATTCTTGGTTTCAAGACTCTCAAAATCTGGACAAGTACGGCTTGGTGGAGGCCGCAGGACTCTTCTGGCACGGAGAACAAGTTGTTGTGCCAAACTCGGGAGACCTTCGAGCAAAGGTCATCTCCCAGTTCCACGACCCGCCGGTCGCAGGTCACGTGGGACCCCGAAAGTCCGGCCAGGCACTCTCGGACCACTATTGGTGGCCAGGGTGGAGTGTCGATGTCCGTAAGTATTGCCTGACATGCGACCCATGTCTTCGGAACAAGGCTAGTAACAAGAAGCCTGCTGGACTCCTCCAGCAGCTTCCCATTCCTGGGATTCCATGGGAGTGCGTCAGCATGGACTTCATTACTGGTCTTCCGGACACGGCCCGTGGCCACGATGCAATACTAGTGGTTGTGGATCTTTTGACGAAGATGACACACTTCATTCCTACAACCACTGACGTGAACGCAGAGGAGACCGCTCGTCTCTTCTTTGAGGGTGTCGTAAAGTACCACGGCTTGCCGTTGCGCATTATCTCCGATCGAGATCGAAAACTTGCTAGTAAGTTCTGGCAAAAGATGCACGAGTACTTCGGTAGCGAGTCGCAAATGTCGACAGCGTTTCACCCTCAAACAGATGGACAAACAGAGCGCATGAATTGCACTCTGGAGCAGATGCTCCGCATGTACATGGACCCTGCCATGCATGATTGGGACGAATTCCTAGCACCGGCAGAGTTTGCGGTGAACAACTCGGTGAACGAGTCCACACAGTTCACACCGTTCGTGTTGAACAGTGGTCGGCATCCAGTGGTACCCTCTTCATTGGTGAAGAGTGGGAGCACAGGAGGGCAGGTCCCTTCTGCTCAAGCCTCTTCCGAGCGCATCGACTCCTGGTTACAGGAGGCGAAGGGTCACCTTCAAGCAGCTCGGCAGCGACAAAAGGCATATGCCGACAAAGGTCGTCGGGAGGTGTCGTTTGACATCGGTGACAAAGTGTTGCTTAGCACTAAAAACCTTCGGTTGAAGTCGCCAGGGGCAAGAAAACTTCTACCGAAGTGGATTGGGCCGTTTCCCATTGTGGCACGCATCGGGCCAGTGGCATACCGATTGCTACTTCCGCCGAGTATGAAGNAGATCGACGCGTGGCAGGAGGTACCACCTGAACGCGGAAAAGTGAACAACATTCCCACAGGGCAGCATTCATGGACAGCGACCATAGGAGGTTGGGGACGCCCAACATGGTTGTCGCGCGGACGCTCCAGCCTAAAGGGGGGAGGCCGCTAGCTGTGCTGACCTACAAGCTGCAGCTTAGGTCTACGTACCATGCACGTGTTCATGTTTCGCTGGTGATTGAAATTATTAATTTCCTTTCACAATGTTGATGACTCACTGATTGACAATCCTACTTGTTGTTCATGAACCGGGACGATTCATAATAAGTGGGGAGGAATGTAGCGGGAGGGCCGGTTCGGCCCTCCCTCCTCGCTAATGCGAGGGGTGGTCGCGCACCACCCCTCGCGTCAGCGAGGGCTGGCCGGCGGCCAGCGATTCGCTGGCCGTCGGCCAGCTCGCTGCCGGCCGGCTGGACGGCCGGCGGCCGGCCAAGCGACCGGCCGGCCANGGCCAGCCGCCAGCCGCCGATCGCGGCCTCAGCCGGATCGGCGGCTGAGAGGCCACGAGGGCCTCGAGGGCGAGGCCTCGTGGCCTCGTGCCCTCGTCCCCCCTCGCCCTCCTTGCAAACGAGCAAGAGAGGACGAGGGATAGGGGGAGCGAGGGGGAGGTTGAAAAAGCTGGCGCGAAATCGCCAGCGTGCCTCGCACGCGACGATTTCGCGCCAGAACGACAAAAAGAAACTCGAAGTTCGTTTATGACGAACTTCGACGTAAAACAAACGATATAACTCGTGCGAACACACGAGTTCAAGGTAAAAACCCCCGGTTTGGGTCCCAAAACCAGGGGTTTGGTTAAAAACGGAAATGGGCCTCCGGAGACTCGAAATATTCGAGTCTCCCTGCTCTGGGTCGTTGATGACGATTGCCCCTCAGTCTCGCGAAGGGGGTAAACCCCTGACGCGGACTGAGAACGCCATTCTGCGAACTCCGACGACGACTTCAGAGCAGGAGCTGGAGACACGGCCCGTTACAGCATCAGACTTTTTTTTCAGTTGTCTGAATCATGCGAGCATCGCGCACGAGAATTCGTTCCAATCAGTTGGTGGCGTCAGCGCGTCTTGCCACTATGGGTTGATCTGCTCCAAGGATAGAACGCCAGCGGTCGGCGATATGAGACGGGCACCGTTGGCCGTTGATAGTGCCCCGTTGGTCTCTTGCTGTTGTTGGATGGCCTTAAAGGTTGGACCACCAACTTAGCGCCGTGCCACACAAAAGACAATTATGCCCAATCATCCCAAATCAATACACTTGCTAATGTGTGTATAGGAGAAAAACATATGGTGAGGACCCTTCCATGAAAGAAACCTAGAAAATGGACAATGTTTCGAGGAAGTTACTTGTCAGACTCAAGTTCACACATAGTTATGTGTACATGAAGACCTGAATTTCCACGTCCTTTCTTCACAACAGGGTTCACTGAAAATATCACAAAAACTACTTTAACATATACAATGTCTTGAAACAACATAATCATAACTTTGCTTTAGATGATGTATATGTTGTGCAAATTGTAAATTTTGTGCTATTTGTATGGCATTGAATCCTCACCTCTATTCTACTTAACTCTGCACAGGCGTAACGTGGAAGGTTACCATGTGTGCGGGATAGTCCGACACTCGATGGGCTGGTCAAAATTCAGTATTCCTTCCGCTGACTGTCGATCGTGTCATCGACGTGGTACTGATTGAGTCTGCCCTCCCTCCTCTCCCACTCAAAAGTGTATTAGGGTGGTGTATTGGAGAGTGTATGTGGAGAATCCTTCTCTTTTAAATTAGTGTATTCGGTGGGAGGTGCGGATATGTAGATACACAAGTCCGAGCATTCTTTGTTTCCCTAACACACTCCTCGTTACAGTTCATCAATACAATCAGGGGTTTTGTGGGGGATGGGAGGAGGGGCAGTTCGGGTCTCGTTGTGGTCGGGTTGAAGTATACTGAACTGTTAGTGTACAGCCTTGTAGCTAGTTATGTAGACAAAGCGAGAGACGTCGGATGCTTGAAATTGAGGGCTTACAAGTACTCAATGTAGATGTACACGTCTATTTTTATCCTTTCTACCAGATACGCTTCCAGCTACACTCTCGCAATACAGTCCTTCACTTCAGGGGAGGGGGGTCCTTGTATCCGGAGACCCCCCCTCCCCGAGTAGTTGAAATTGTATTGGGGTGGTGTATTAGAGAGTGTAGCTGAGTGGGCCTTCTTTTCTAAACTAGTGTATTCAGAGGAAGGTGCGGACCTGTCGTTACACAAGTCCAAAAATTTATTCAGGCTCCAAATACACTTCCCCAATACACAAGAGGGTTTTGCGGGAGGGGGGGGATCCACTTGGGGTCCAGTTGTGGCGGGGTTGATGTACACTGAACTGTTTGTATATAGTCTTGTAGCTGGTTATGTAGAAGAAGCGAGAGACATCAAATTCTTGAAATTGATGGGTTACAAGTACTTAATGTAGATGTACAAAAGTCGGTTTGCTTCCTTTCTACCAAATACACTCCCAGCTATACTCCCGCAATACACTTGTCCATTTCGTGAGGGGAGGGGGTCCTTGTATCTGAACCCTCCTTCCCCAGCCGTTGAAAGTGTATTGGGATTGTGTATTGGAGAGTGTAGCTGGGAGAGCCTTCTTTTTTAAACTGGTGTATTCGAGTGGAGGTGCGGATCTGCTGTTACACAAGTTTTAAAAAATCCTCGTTCCCCCAATACTATTCCCCAATATACTAGAGGATTTTGCAGACATGGGATGGGTGTCGTCGAGCAAATGGCGACAATAGCCCTATCAGGATATCGCCGTAATTTGTCATTTGCACGTATATTGAAGGATACGAGGGGTTCTGGACCACTCATGTTTATGTAAGAGGAATAGGATAGGCAAAACAATCGATACATAAATCAAGGGACATATGTAGGCATCTTAAGAAACATTACAATTCATGAACATTCCTGTTAGACTACAAGATTCTAATTCAGAAACATGGACACAACATTTTGATGTTGAAAATTTTCAGGTGACTTCCACTACAGACGTAGTGTTTAAAAAATTGTACATCTCGATGTAATCTTTTGGGAAGTATACTGAAACAGGATGCACTATGCACCGGAAGCATACTGTATTAAAAGGACATGAATAACCATAGCTCGCAAGAGCACGGCCACGAGGTCAATCTTTTTTCATTCGTCGTTGACCCCAACAGTGGTGAAGTACACCTCCAAACTCGCCAACCACATTCAAGCTGTCGATCCTTTGGATTTTGCAGGATCAAATAGTTCTGGTGGGGCCGGACGATTTTGGGTTCGCTTGAGAGTTGGGAATTTCTCTCTACGAGCACCGCTTTGCGTGCCCTTGCGTTGCGCAGTTGGTCACGTCAGGTTGCATCTTGTCCCACCAGTAGTGTTTCGCAAGCTTCTTCAGCGGCTTGTCTTCTTCGAAATTTCCACCTGGACCGGTGTCGTAGCACTCTTTGAGCAGCATGCAGCGAAGTTCATCCTTTGGAGGTACGACCACCTGGCGAGTGAATCGTCGCCGCCAATAGGGTGTGTCATACCAGAATTTTGGCTTGTTGTATCTTCCATGCTCGTTGTAGCCTCGTGTGAACAACTGCTCGAGATACGGACCTCGCTGAAGCTGTAGCGTTGTTGCCTCAGCCATCAAAACTGGTCGGTGGCTGAGTGCATCTGCTGGGTTGGTTTTGCCTGGCCGGTACTCGATATCGTAGTCGAACCCGGATTCGAGGAACTCCGTTGGATTTGACGTCGAGTGGGGTCTGGCTGCGTCTTAAAGATTTTCAGCGCATGATGGTCGGTGCATACGATGCATCGGTAGATTCAAGATAGCACCGCCATGTCTTAAATGCATGTACGAAGGTCATCATCTCCTTCTCATGTACGGCGTAGTTGAGTTTTGGCCCTCGCAGATTTTGTAATATGTATGCGACTGGTTATTCTCGGCTGCCATAGTCTTATAGGAGGACCGCGCTGATGGCTCGGTTTAAGGCATCCGTAGCAATACCCTAGTCAGCCGTTGTATTGGCTAATCATAGGGTTGGCGCCGAGGTTAGAGCGTACCACAAAGTAGTGAATGCTTCTTGTTTGATGTTTCCCCATCGCCACTCCTTTTCTTTGCGATTGACATCGGAGAGAGGCGCTCACACTCGGGCGTTATCTCGTACGAAGCACCGGTAGTAATTGCAGAAGCCGAGGAAAACTTGGATGTCTCTAATGTTGGTCGGTGTCAGCCAATCAGCGACTGCTGCCATTTTTTGGATCCATGGTGATCCGTCCACCATTGATGACATGACACAAGAACTCGATCAAACGGTGACCAAAGTCGCACTTTGACGGTTTTCTAAAACATTCATCTCTTTGTTAAACTTTGAGAACTTTTTGAAGATGTCCATCGTGCTCATCCGGGATACGACTATACAACAGGATTTCGTCAAGATATACCAAGACAAGATCGTCGAGGTATGGGAGGAAAATGTTGTTCATTGTTCCCATAAACATCGCTGGGGCATTCGTAAGACCAAACGACACGATCGTGAACTCAAAATGCCCGTAACGTGTTTGGAATCCCGTCTTCTCGATGTCAGCGTCTGCCACGCGATTCTGGTGATAATCGATGTGTAGATCGATTTTGGTGAAAATTCGGGCCCTTCGAAGTTGGTCGAAAGTTTCGTCGGCTCGGGGATGAGGGTAGTGTTTCTTGATGGTAGCATTGTTCAATGCCCGGTAGTCTATGCACATCCACATCTGCTAGTCTTCTTTTTCACAAACAATACTCGCGCGACGTATGGTGACATGGATGGGCGGATGAACCCCTGACCAAGCATCTCATTGAGCTGCTTTTTCAACTCGGTCAACTCGTGATCGCTCATCCGATAGGCCCCTCGAACTGTGAGTCGACTACACGGTTTTAGCTTGATGCAGTGGTCGATGTGGCGTTGAGGTGGTACGGTTTTTAGAGTTCGTTGGGGAAGGCTATCGCAAACTCTTCAATGAGTGGTACGAACTCTTTAGGTACCATTGCAAACTTTGTTGATGTCAACGAGGCAGATGAGGCAAATGAGGTTGATGAGGCCGATCAATCAGCTGCTGCCACTTCCGCTTCCTCCATTGGCTTGAGATGTATGAGCCACGTACGGGCTCATCGTTGCATGTAGTATATGGCCATGTTTAGTGGTATCGGTTGTACGGGCTGTTGCTTTTCAGCTACCTCGGCTTCCTCTACTGCTTCCACTTCAGCTACTTCTGCTGTTGTCTTCCACCCCATGCGCGGAATTTGTTCATTGGAGCCGTCGATTTCCACATAGATGTTGTCGTTGTTCCAGTCGAACTGAGGATTGTGTCGGTACAGGAAATCTCGTCCAAGAATGATTTTTTGGTCACTCATTGGACAAGACCTCCAAACTGTCACATCCCGCAGATCCCCCACTTGTAGTCGTAGCTGGAAAACCTAGGCAGCAAGTTGGGGCAGCAGCGTTGTTGATACAGCGTGCAGGCTTCCACGCTCGTTGCTTAAGTCAGCTGCCCCCTCAGTCTGCTGCTCTAGATTCTAAGTCAGGAAGCTCTGGGTTTGTTACTCAGAAATGCACGTGCCACTGTTAGCGCCAGAAAGCAGCTGAAAACTGAAAGTGACTGATTAGGAATGAAGAATGAGCAACAATGGGAGACCCCTACAAGTTCAAACTCCCCCCCACTAGTGTAGAACTTGTTACTCAGCTAACCAGCCAATCAGAAAATAGCCCTAGTCCTATTTTCTGGCAGGCAGGGTTTTCTCGGTGAGCCCTGCCAGACGCCCGACAGCCCAAAACCCGGGCGTCGTCCGTTTTGCCTGAAAACTGGACCATACCATAACACCGACGCTGTGAACGTAGTCGTGCGGTCAGAATCAGCTAGAAAAATAGCAGCAAAGAGTTATGGCTGCACGAATCCGGACAGTGCGTACGACAGTGAGTGACGCCAAGCAGGGCCACACAGCAGGAGACATGGACCCTAGGCATAGCATGACGATGCAGACGCAATGCCACAACCAGAAACAGAGCTGGGTGCACGGAAATAGCATATGCAGTGGCAGTGACCGCCGGCGGCCCGACCATCGAGGAGGCCTGCCGATGGAGCTGAGAGCATCGCCGGAGGAAGGAGGCTCCAGCGGACGGTGCGTGGATCTCAACGCGCGTCGGCTCCACCGAGCGACACTCCAACAACGTTGAGTCTCGCCGTCAGTCATCTGCACGCCGATGTACACAAGCCGGGAGGACACAACAGAGTACAATGAGAGATGCACAAAAACCAACACTCCCCCATGACTCACAGGCGTAGTGCACATGTGCGGGCCCAGACACAGTCAACGACCAGACTCCCTCAGGCCATGCAGAGATGCAAGCAGGGAAAAAGAGAGCCACTCACGGATGCACGTCGACCGAACTCACAACCTTCTTGAACGAGTCGCGCTTTAGTGCCTTGGTCAAGAAATCTGCCAACTGTCATGCTGTCTCAACCCCCACGATGCTGATGCTGCCGTCATGCAACAAAGAACGCACATAGTGATACTCAACGTTGATGTGCTTTGTGCGTGTGTGATGCACGCCGTCATTATCAGCGATGACCATGGCACTCTCATTGTCACAGTGCAGCGTGATGGATGCGACATGCTGACGCAACTTGGACAACAAACGACGCAGCCACACACTCTCACACGCGCCTGAGCCAAGAGCCACGTACTCAGCCTCAGCAGTGCTGCGTGTAATGCACCCCTGCTTGCCACTGCGCCAGGACACAGCCGTGCCACCAATCAGAAAGATCCAGCCTGTGCGACTCTTACCGTCCGGACTGCCGGCCTAGTCACTGTCAGTGTATCCCACCGCGACCACAGACGGCTAACGGCGGAATATGAGACCTCGCCGAGGAGTCGAGACGACATAGCGCAGTACTCGGATTGCGGCCTCGTAGTGGAGGTGACGCGGATCCTGAGAAAACTGGGTCGGGAGGTTGACGGCGAACGCGATGTCTGGGCGCGTCGTCGTCGCCAGGAACAACAGTGACCTGATGACTCGCAGGTACGTGGTCACATCAACTGGCTCCCCCACAACAGCTGGGTCAGGACTCTTCTGCTTCACCTGGCCATCGGGTGACATGGGTGAGGATGCGCTCCGCACGAGTGGCAGGTCCTCCGCAAAGCGAGTGGACAACGTCTGCACATAGGCGGCCTGGTGGATGTGTAGGACGCCCTGGGAGCGATCATGCTCGAGCTCCATGCCCAGGAAGACTCTGGTAGATCCGAGATCCTTCATCTGGAAGGCAGCGTGAAGCAAGTCCTTGACACGCTGGATGGCAGTCGTGTCTGGCGACGCAATGAGGAGATCGTCGACGTAGACCAGAACAACGGCAAAAGTCTGGCCTCGCGGACTGAAAAATAGTGCGCGGTCAGCGGTGCTGCGCTGGAGCCCGCCTCGAAGGAGCGTGCTGCTGATTTCTTGGTTCCAGCACCGAGGCGACTGCTTCAGGCCATAGAGGGCCTTACGCAGTCGCCAGAATCTCCCCATGCCGTCGTCGAAGCCTGGGGGCTGCACCATGTAAAGCTCCTCACCCTCTAGTGAGCCATGGAGAAACGCGTTGCTCACATCCATCTGATTCAACTCCCACCCATGCTGGGCAACCAGGCTGAAGAGCGCCCGGCTAGTGGAGAACCGGCCAACTAGGGCAAAGATCTGGTCGTAGTCGACCCCAGGAATCTGAGCAAACCCCTTGGCTGTAAGGCAGACCTTGTACTTGTCCAAGGACCCGTCGAGCTTCCACTTGCGCCGAAAAACCCACTTGGCGCCGATGGCTTTCCAACCTGGAGGAAGATCGACGAGGTCGTACACATGGTGCTGTCGTCTAGCAGCAAGCTCATCGGCACAGGCAGCGTCCCAGTGTGCGGCCTCAGGAGAGGCTCGTGCCTCGCGCAGGGTGGCTGGGTCCTCCAGGCGTGCTGTGGAATAGACTGAGAGAGCGTGTGCATCTCGAGCCCCTGGTGGGATGCGCGCGAGTGCAGCCACGACAGCATGCCGATGCTCGTGATGAAGCACGGCGTAGCCCAGTGCGGAGCCCAGGTGAAGGTCTGCAATGATGGCCGAGGTGGTGAAGCCAAGGGCCTTGGTGCCAGTGTCCCCACTCACGACCGTGGGAGTGGAGGAGACACGTGGAGCCACGGGGGGTCGAGGCGCCACGGATCGTGGTGCGACAGTCTGCGCGCTCACCGACGGTCTGGGTCAGAGGCTGTCACCTGGGCCACGTGTGTAGCATGGCAGGCCAGGAGATGGCTCTGAGTCCGACGGGCCAATGGAGGCAGACGGGGTTGCTGGTCCGGAGGGGCCCGCTGATGCAACCGGGGCAGCTAGCCCGGATGGGCCAGCGGACGCGACTGGAGCTGCTGGCCCGTAAGGGCTAGCGGACACAACTGGAGCTGCCGGTCCGGAGGGACCAGCGAACGCGACAGGGGCTGCCGGCACTGAGGGACCGGAGGATGCGACTGGGGATGCCGGCCCGGAGGGACCAGCGGACGCGACTGGGGATGCTGGCCCAGAGGGACTGGCGGGCGCGACTGGGGCTGCTAGCTCGGAGGGGCCAGCGGACATGACTGGGGCTGCCGGCCCGGAGGGGCTAGCGGACGTGTCTGGGGTTGCCGGCTTGGAGAGACCGGCGGACACGACTGGGGCCGTGGGCCCGGAGGGGCCGGCAGACCCGACTGGGGCTGCTGGCTCAGAGGGACCAGTGGACACGACTGGGACTGCCGGCTCAGAGGGACCAACGGACGCGGCTGGGGCTGTTGGCCCGGAGGGACCAGTGGACGCGACTTTGGTTGCTGGCTCAAAGGGACTGGGGGATGTGTCACCCAGAAGCGATAGGACGGAGGACGGACTCACTCCCCCACGCGACGGGATAGACACGGACAAGCCGAAGTGAATGAGGTCGCGAGGAAACACGTCCTCGAAGAAGAGGGCATCCAGGGACTCGACGATGTAGTGTCGGGAGGGATCCCAGAAGCGCCAGGCCTTGGACTGATGAGAGACACTGAGGAAGGTGCAGGGACGTCCACGGGGGGTGAGTTTATCGCCCTACTGCGGGACGGGCAGCCACACCACGGTCACGCAGCCCTAGACGCGAGCCGGGCGGAGGTCAGCGCGCTAACCGCACCAATGCTGGTAAGGCGTGGACTAGCGGGGAAGGGGACCGTGGGGAATCCGGTTCCAGACCCAGGTCATGTAGGCCATGACTTCAAAGTAGAAGCCATCGGAGAGACCGGACTCGACCCGCATGGTGCGGATGGCGTCGGCCATGGTATGGTTCCACCGTTTGGAGACACCATTCTGGGCGGGCGTGTAGGGAGCGGATGTCTCATGGTGGCTGTCGCGTGAGGCAAGAAAGGTCGTGGCCTCACCCATGTACTCACCACCATGATCGGAGCAAAAGCGGCAAAGAGAGCGGCCACACTCGCGCTCCGCAAGGAGCAGCCAGTCCAGGATGGTGCGGGCGACATCGCTCTTCTACCGAAGGCAGAAGACCCAGCGGTAGCGAGAGTAGTCGTCAGTGAGGGTGAGGACACAACGGCCGTGCTCGCTGACGGACTCGGTGGGGAGAGGGCCCATGATGTCCAAATGGACAAGGTCAAGAGGGGCGGATGCACGGGAGGAAGACAAAGGGTACGTGGACTGGTGCATCTTCCCCTGAGCGCAATCAATACACTCAGTAGGGCACGGGAGGGGGAAAGTCTCCGGGTCAAGGCCCTTGGCCGGCTGGGTGCGGAGCATGCTGTCTACGGCGGCAGAGTGGACGTGGAAAAGGTGGCGGTGCAAGAGGCGAGTGTGTGAAGGAGAAAGTGTGCTGGTAACAAACACATGGCCTGTGGCAGCCGACGGGGAGGAGACAGAAGGGGAGGAGGAGAGACAGGGCACATGCCACAGGTTGCCACGGGCGGTGGCGTGCGGTATGACGAGACCAGACGGACGCAGCGACACAGTGCCAACACCACGCGAGTGCACAACGTCCATGCTCATACGGTCAAGTGCAGTAACGGACACGAGGCTGAGCTCGAGACCAGGGACGAAGAGGACATTGGTCAGAAAGACGTCACCGGCAGGACCACGGAACCGAATAACGCCAACACCACGGACAGGCAACACGTGTCCGGAGCCCGTCCGGACACCGGAGACATCGCCGACAGGACCAAGCATACTGAAGGCCTCACGAGAGGCCGTCATGTGATGCGTGGCCCCGGAGTTGATGATCCAGGTGTCAGCGGGGTCCTGGACCGGGGTCACCAGATCGCTAACGGTCACATGGCAGCAAGCAAGGGACACAGACGCGGTGGAAGGAGGCGCAAACCGAGACTGCCAATCGTCAAGTCACGCAACGTCGTCATAGGAAGGGGTAGAGGAGACCACGGGAGACGAGGAGACAGACGAGGAAACGGGACACGACCGGAGTTCAGTCTCAGTCATGCAAGGCGTGGCAGGAGAGCAGGAGGTGATGTAACGCGCACTTCCCTGGGGAGGAGGGCGCGTCAGGCCGAGCTGGAGCGCGATGAATTGCTCCAACTGACGCTCACGGAGGATGGCCCGAGAGTGTAGACCGAGTGCGGAGCGACGGCATTGGAGCCCGGGTAAGGGATGGACAGCGCCGGTGACGGGAACGGAGGCGCCGACGGCTGTGGATAGTACTGCTGCGGCGAGGGTGTCTACAGGACTGGCGGAGCTGTCGGAGTGGCGGAGCTGCTGGACGAGGTCGAAGTGTCAGGGCCAACGGCAGCGACGATGGAAGAGGCGAGACGGTGCTCCCGCTGGCAACGCATGGTGGCGATGACGCGCGCCTCGTCCGTCGGGAGAGGGGACGTGTACCACCCGTGTCCGGGCTGGCCACAGTTGTGGCAGACCGAGCCACCACCGCTGGACCCGGCCGACGACTGCTGCTGCTGCTATTGCGATGGACCCTTGCCTTTCTTGTTTCGGCTCTTCTTCTTCTTCCCTGAAGACGATGAGGTAGCTGTGGCAGGGGAAGTGACAGCCACGATGGTGGTGGCAGGGGAGGCGACGGCAGGGGATGCAAGAGCCTTCGTGCGATGGAGCTGGGACTCCAGACGAGCTTCCTCAATGCGGAGGAAGAGTTCGTATGCCCAGAGCATGAGGGTGCCCTAGGCCGCCATGGTGGAGAGGACGTCCTAGGGGTAGTGCACGAAGACGTCCGAGTACGCGCTGGTGACGCCGCGCTTGATGGTGAGGAGCGCGGACAGAGGGGGTGGGGCAGATGTGCCGAGACGACGAAGGATGTCCTCCATCCGCTGCTAGTAGGCAGTGACCGTCTCGGTCTCCCCCATGTGCAGGGAGTTGAATTCCCGGAGCAGACGGCTGATCTCAGCGTTGCCGGACAGGCGCTGGGGCCGGGTGAGGACGTGCCATGCGGCTGCAGGGTCTGGGATGGCGCCAGTGGTGAAGTCGCCGAGAAAAGGCTCTAGGGCCAGGCAGGAAGCTGGAGGGGCGACTGGGACGAGGGCACGGACGACGCGACCAGCGTCATACAGCTGGTCGGCCTGGGTGGGGTTATAAGGGAGGGGGTAGTATGCCCACAGGCCCTCCCCTTGCGCCCAGATCCGGAAGCTGAGCTCCCAGCTCCGGAACTGCTCGCCGGCGTGAAGTGGCGGCGGCGGGGTATCAAAGTCCTTCTGCCTGCGGCCGGCGCCCAGAGTGGGGCCGAGGATGGAGGTCACTGTCTGCCGCTGGCACTGAGTCTGCTGCTGTGCCAGGTAGTACGTGGCAGCAGATACAGCTGGGCTGGCGTGCCCTGGAGGGATGAACGACGTCGCCGCACTGGTGACAGTCTGGGAGGCTAATGGCTGTAGCGCTGCAAGCTGCTTTGTCAAGGCGGCAAGCTGATGCTGAAGAGCAACGAGGAGGTCAGGGTTGCTACCAACGACACCAATGGGCTGCTGTTGCTGCTGCTGCTACTGCAGTCGCTGCAAGAAAGGGGGGCTGGGGGTCCCCCCAACAGAGGAGGACCCCTCCCCACCGGGGCTACCAGCCATGGTTTGGTGTCCCTTGTTTTTTTATCCTTTTTTTGTCTTTGTGTTGCTGATATCAGCAGTGGCTTGGGGCGGTGGGAGTTCTACCCCCCCTTTGGTTGTCTTCCCCTTTCCCTTTCTCCCCCTTTCGTCTTTTTTTGTTGATGACGTCAGCAGTGACGTAAGCAGTGATGTCAGCAGCGGGATGCTGATGTCAGTAGCGGCGGTAGTTGGGGCCGCTGCTGCTACTGCTGTTGTTGCTGCTACTGCTGCTGCAGCCGTTGCAGCTGCTGCTACTGCTGCTGCTACTGCTGCTGCTACAACTGTTGGTGTTGCTGCCGCTGCGGCTGCTGCTGCTGGTGATGCAGGTGCTGTTGCTGCTGTTGTTGCTGTAGTTGCTGCTGCGGCTGCAGCAGCTGCTGCTACTACTGTTGCTATGGCTGCAGTTGCAGGAGCAGCCGCTATTGCGGGCTGCTACGGTTACTGTGGCTGCTGCAGCAGCTAGGCGGCTATTGCAGCCGTAGCAGAGAAGGAAATGGAATGGGGGATTTTTTCCTTCTCATTTTTTTTTGTTTTTTTCCTCTTTGTCACAGTGGGCAGCTGCCCGCTGTCTGCTGCGAGCAGCGCGCTGCTTGCTCGCTAGCAGCAGCGGGCTACTACTCACTGGCAGCAGCGGACTCACTGCTCGCTCGCTGCGGGCTGCGGGCAGCAGTAGCCGCTGCTGCTGCGGGCTGCGAGCAGCAGCTGCTGCTCGCTACTGCTGCTGTTGCTACAGCTGGTTGCTGCTGCGGCTTGCTGCTGCGGCTGCTGCAGCCCGCTGCTGCTGCTGCACATTGCTGTAGTTGCATCGTGCTGCGGCTGTTGCTCGCTGTTGCTGCGGGCTGCTGCTGCGGGCTGCTACTGCTCCTGCGCGCTGCTGCTGCGGGTTGCTGCTGCTGCGGGCTGCTACGAGCTGCTGCTTCTGCCTGCTGCTGCTGCTGGCTGTTGCTGCCACTGCTCGCTGCCGTTGCCTGCGGCTGCCAGTACTGTAGGTTGCTGCTGCTGCGTGCTGGTGCCAGTCACTGCACCTGGGTGACGTTGTAGTGTACGTCGTCGTCCACAGGTGTCGGACGCGGCCTGCCGCTCACCTCCTCGCGTCGCGCGTGGGGGTCAGTGCTGCCGAAAAAAATTCGACAGCATTTCCCCTGGCCCAGTGGCCGTGGGAAAAAATCTGACGCCACCACCAGGCGGGTCAATGTTGCCGGAAAAAAATCGGCAGCATTTCCCCTGCACTGGCACGTATGGGGGTCCGCCGGTGTTGTCTGACACCTGTACGCCGGTTTTTTGCAACTGTTGCTACGCTCTGGCTCTGATACCAAGCTGGAAAACCTAGGCAGCAAGTTGGGACAGCAGTGTTATTGATGCAGCGTGCGGGTTTCCACGCTCGTTGCTTGAGTCAGCTGCCCCCTCAGTCTGCTGCTCTAGAGTCTAAGTCTAGAAGCTCTGGATTTGTTACTCAGAAATGCGCGTGCCAGTGTTAGTGCCAGAAAACAGCTGAAAACTGTGACTGATTAGGAATGAAGAATGAGCAACAATGGGAGACCTCTCCAAATTCTAGCTCCCCCCCACTAGTGTAGAACTTGTTACTCAGCTAACCAGCCAATCAGAAAATAGTCCTAGTCCTATTTTCTGGCAGGCAGGGCTTTCTCGGTGAGCCCTGCCAGACGCCCGACAGCCCAAAACCCGGGCGTCGTCCGTTTTGCCTGAAAACTGGACCATACCATAATACCGACGCTGCAAACGCAGTCGTGTGGTCTGAATCAGCTAGAAAAACAGCAGCAAAGAGTTATGGCTGCCCGAACCCGGACAGTGCCTACGACAGTCAGTGACGCCAAGCAGGGCCACACAGCAGGAGACATGGACCCTAGGCATAGCATGACAATGCAGACGCAATGCCACAACCAGAAACGGAGCTGGGTGCACGGAAACAGCATATGCAGTGGCAGTGACTGCCGGCGGCCCGACCGCTGAGGAGGCCTGCCGATGGAGCTGAGTGCATCGCCGGAGGAAGGAGGCTCCAGCGGACAGTGCGTGGACCTCAACGCGTGTTGGCTCCACCGAGCGACACTCCAACAGCGTCGAGTCTCGCCGTCAGTCATCTGCACGCTGATGTACACAAGCCGGGAGGACACAACAGAGTACAATGAGAGATGCGCGAAAACCAACAGTCGTAGTAGTCCTCGGAGTCTCCGTATTTGCAATCCCCCGTCGACGGTTTTTCCTTTAAACACCCCTTGTTTTGTAGTTGCTAGGAAGTTGTTTAGCTAGCCAGTCCATGTGTGGTGAGGCGGGAGAATGCAACAAGCACCAATGAGCGAGACACGCCATGGATGCGGTAACTTGTTTGCAAAGTTTGCACTCAATCCAAGACAAGAGAGAGGAGGGGAGCGAGCGAGACTAGTACCAGTGAGCACTCACTCACCACGAGCATCAAACTTGGGTGTGCAAGTGCCGCCACCCAGGGGTCGAGCCCGACCTCTCGGAATAAACCGAGGACGGCTACTCACCGACACACGGTTAAAAACCGGCACGATGGCCCCTTAAGGATCAGCACCCGGGAAAATACAGCTCCCCCACCACATGCAAAGCAAGACAACATGATGCAGGGCACAACAGTGAGAATTTACGAGCCCTAGCATCTACCGCATCACAGAGAGTCATAGAAAATCATGAGAGTCATGCCATGGTCACGTTTTTGTGCCAGAAGGCACTCCTGGGTCCAGGAGCAGCAGCAGCTTGAGGGCGTCGACGGCTTCAGCCAGGAAGGTCGCGTCAAACACTTCCCCAGGTGGGACCATTGTCACTTAATCTGTACATGAGTGTGTGAAGAGTGTGGGAGACAAGAGGGCATAGAGTTGTGAGTGGCCAACGAACTTCAACACTCCCCCATGTCCCGCAGACACGCAACCCACACACACATAAGGAAATCACAAGCGGTGATTACAAGAGGCGAGAGATAGGGAGCAATGACAATCAACCTGGATCATGCGGACTGATGAGACCCACAGAGTGAACAACACTTTTGAAGATATTTCGGCTGAGAGCCTTAGTGAGAAAGTCAGCTCTCTGCGACCGTGTATCTACCCAAGCGACCTGAACAATGCCAACAGCAATGCACTCACGAAAAAAATGATGCTCCACATTGATGTGTTTGGTGTGTGAATGATGGATGCCACTGTTCTTAGCAATGGCCTTTGTGCTTTGGCTGTCATAGCGCAAAGTGATACAACGGATGGGAACACACAATTGTTGCAGGAGACGACACAGCCAGACAACTTCACAAGTTCCTGCACCCAGAGCAACATACTCAGCCTCAGCAGTGCTGCGTGCCACACACCCTTGCTTGCCACTTTTCCAGGAAACTGCAGTGCCACCAACCAAAAAGATGTACCCTGTACGGCTGCGAGCATCAGAATCATGCGCTCAGTCACTGTGTGTGAAGCCGTCTACTACGACAGAGGGCTATGCACGAAAGTACAGTCCGACATGAGGGGTGGAGAGGGCGTACCATACCACTCGCAACGCTGCCTCGAGGTGGCGCTCGCGGGGGCATTATGAGAACTGAGATAGAAAGTTGACAGCAAAAGCCACATCCGCACGTGTGGTCGTGGCGAGGTACATGAGAGAGCAAATGACACGGAGGTAGTCGGTCACGTCAACCGTCTCCCCCAGATTTGAGAGCTCAAGTGACTTAAGGAGAGACTGACCAGNGACACGAGGGGTGGAGAGGGCGTACCGCACCACTCGCAACGCTGCCTCGAGGTGGCGCTCGCGGGGGCATTATGAGAACTGAGATAGAAAGTTGACAGCAAAAGCCACATCCGCACGTGTGGTCGTGGCGAGGTACATGAGAGAGCAAATGACACGGAGGTAGTCGGTCACGTCAACCGTCTCCCCCAGATTTGAGAGCTCAAGTGACTTAAGGAGAGACTGACCAGCAGGTGTCATGGGAGTGGACGCTGTGGGAATGGACATGAGGAGTGGGGCGAAGCACTCCCCCAGACTACGCACATATGCAGCCTGATGCAGATGCAAAACGCGACGTGCACGGTCCCGCTCCAACTCCATTCCCAGAAAGACACGGGCTGGACCAATATCCTTCATCTTGTATGTCGCTTGGAGTAGAGACTTGGCGGCAGTCACAGACGTAGCATCGGGAGAGGCAATGAGAAGGCCGTCCACGTACACAAGAATGGCAACAAGTGGTTTGGTGGGAGGCCCGAGAAAGAGCGCCGGATCCACAGCACTCCGTTTGTAGCCCCCTTTTTCAAGGGTGGCTGTGATCTCTTGGTTCCAACACCGTGGGGACTGTTTGAGGCCATAGAGGGTCTTGCGTAAGCGCTAAACCCGGTTGGTGCCATCAGAGAAGCCAGGCGGTCGTACCATGTAAATATCTTCATCCAACTTGCCATGAAGAAAGGCATTGTTGATGTCTATCTGCTCAAGCTCCCAGTCATGCTGAGCGACTAGGCTGAGAAGAGCCCTGGCTGTGGTGTAGCGACCGACTGGGGCAAAGGTCTCGTCAAAGTCAACACCAGGGATCTGAGAGAACCCTTTGGCGGTGAGACGAGCCTTGTACCGTTCAACTGTGTTGTCTAGGTTCAGCTTACGACAGTACACCCACTTGGCAGCAACTACCTTGCGACCCGGTGGGAGGTCAACAAGCTCATACACGCCGTGATCAGACAGAGCATCGAGTTCGGCCTTCATGGCCTGCTCCCACAGCGGCGAGTCAGAGGCTGTACGGGCTGCCTGCACAGTCTGTGGTTTGGGAGGAAGAGGAGAAAGGCCGGCAGCAGCAAAGCATGAGGCAACATACCCGGCTACAGAAGAGGACACGGCTGAGTGGAACTCCTGTTCGACAAGAGAGTAGCCAAGTGTGGTGCTGGGGTTTATGACAGACATTGCTGCAGACAGGCCAGAGGTGATGAGGCCAAGAGCACGAAGACCAGGGTCACCAGAGACAACAGGGTGAGGCTGAGAGGGAAGAGCCCGTAGGCGCCCACCGCGCGTGTAGGGTGAGACTGGGGGAATGGATGGAACACGCACAGAAGAGGAGGGAGCAGCGGGGCGAGTCGGCTCAGGAGGAGAGGAAGAGTCAAGAGGTGGCTCTGAGACGACAGTAGGAGGCGGTGCGATAGGGCCACGAGTGGGAGAATAGGACGAGACGACAGGGGAGCCGGTAGGGGAGCCAGAGGAACGACTGGGTGAGGCCAAGGGAGCCGTGGAGGGTGATAACGCCGGTGAGGGGAACGTGGACAAGGGAGAGCGCTGCTCGGCAGAGGAGGAGTCAGAGGGGACTGAGGGACGCACCGAGGGGAGAACAGCAGGCCCAGAGGGTAGAGGTCCACCCCCACCTCAAAGAGGCGGAGAAAGGGACCCACCAAAGCGGGAAGTGTCGCACTCAAACAGGTGTTTAAAGAAGAGGGTGTCACGAGACTCAATGACACGGCAGCGGGAAGGATCCCAGAAGCGCCACGCCTTGGAGAAGGGAGAGACGCCAAGAAAAATGCACAGGCGACCACGAGGGGACAGCCTATCGTCACATTGGTCGGCGGGCATCCAGACGGATGCAAGACAATCCCAAACGCGGGCAAGACAGAGGTCGGCATGCTGGCCAGTCCACCACTCAAAGGGAGTGACAGTGTGGGGAAGGGGCCCATGCGGGATGCGGTTCCAGACCCAAGTCATGTAGGACATAGCTTCAAAGGCGAAGAGGGGAGACTGACCAGAGGCAGAGAGCAGAGAACGGACAACGTCAGCAAGAGTGCGGTTCCAGCGTTCAGACACACCATTTTGTTGTGGCGTGTAGGGGGCAGAGGACTCAAGCCGAACACCACGGGACTCAAGAAAGCGAGACATGGGACCATAGAACTCACCACCACGGTCGCTGCGAAACACGTGCAAGGACCGAAGACAAGCGCGTTCGGCCTGTGGGAGCCAGGACTCCAGGACGTCGGTGACCTCACTCTTGTGTCGCAGGGCAAAAACCCAACAGTAGTGGGAGTAGTCATCAGTGAGACACAGGACGTAACGGCCAATGCCACCAAGGAAGTCCTGGGGCAACGGGCCCATGACGTCGGCATGCACCAGATCAAGTGGGTGCGAGGTGGTGGATTCAGAGGTGGAGAATGGTGAGCGGTGCATTTTACCACTGGCACAGTCAAGGCAAGTGGACGTGCAGGGAGGAGAGAAAGTGGCAGGGTCAAGGCCGTGTGCAGGCTGAATGTGAAGAAGGCGCTAGATTGCGGCAGTGTGAATTCGACAAAGGCGACGATGCAGGAGATCAGCATGATCAGGGGACAGCGAGGGAGCGACATGAACAAAAGCAGAGGCAGTGGAATGTGAGGGCAAAGTGAGCGGCACACGGAACAAGCGATCACAACGCACACCACACAGCACGACACGACCAGAAGAGCGGAGAGAGATGGAGGCAAGACAGCGGCTAGACGAGAAGTCCATGCCTTGATCTTCAAGGGTGGTCACAGAGAGGAGGCTGACCTCAAGGTCAGGGACGTACAGGACGTCGGGGAGGTAGACAGTCCCCCCGGGGCCAACAAAGTGGACGACACCAACACCTTGAACAAGGAGAAGCTTGCCGGAGCCAATTCGTACAGATTGCACAAACTGAACGGGCCCGAGGGACACGAAGGAGGAACGACAAGAGGTCATGTGATGTGTGGCCCCGGAATCAATGATCTAGAGGCCAGGTGAGACACGAGTGGAAGGAAGTACCAAACAGACAGCAACAGTGCCACGGAGGGAGGAAGGAGAGGGATGGCCAAGACGTGAGGGGAACGTGTGAGACTGCCAGTCTTCAATCACGGCACGATCATCAGGCAACTCCCCTTGCACACCACCAGAGGCAGATCCACGGAGGGTAAGATCCGACTCACAGGACGACACACGGGATTGGCCACTCACACTATCACCTCCCTGAGAGCGAAGATGAAGAAGTTCTGCCAGCCGACGCTCAAGAGTGCGCTCCTCGTCTCGACGATCAGAGGAACGCTCGGAGGAGCAGTCAGATGATCGGTTGAAGTAGTGGCCATCATCACGAGCCCAATGAGGAACGGAGTAGTGGGGAGGGGGGGGGCGTAGTATGGAGGGCCGAACGGTGGTGGCACCCAGCCCCAGGGGCTGGGTGCAGGTGGTGTTGGTTGGAGAGAGGAACGAGGGTAGTAGACAGGACCGAGGTAGATGAGGAGGATGAGGAGGACGCGACTGTCACTGTGGCAGCAGTAGATGAGCCGGTGACACCGGTTCGGGCCCAATGTGCGCATGGAGGAAGCAAGGCGTGCATCGACGCGAGGGGCAGGACATTTGGGCGCGGAGTGGCCGGCGGCACCGTAGTTCCAGCAGATGACGTCAGCGACAGAGGAGGTAGAGCCCTTGCCGCCACGCCCACCCCCACGATGCATGCGTTTGTTCTAAAGAGCGTTCCACCAGTCAGTGAGACGTGCAGCAGTGAAATCAAAGAGAGGACCGATCCCCGGTGGGCAATCAGCAGGGACAGGTGCAGAGGCAAGGCGCTCAAGTTCTGCTTAGGAGACATGGAGATACAGGTCAGCCAGCTCAGGGATGAGGCCAGCGACAATGGACAGACATGCGGAGAGAGGTCCGGGGGCGGCCTTGCCAAGGTCACACAACAAGCGCAGGTTCCGCGCCCAGTACTCATCTGCCGTCTCGTCAGCTCGCATCTGCAATGTGTTGAACTGAACAGTGAGTGCGCTCTGAGTAGCATGCCCAGTAACAGTTTTGCGGCGGTGGATCAGCGCGTAGGCACCCACTGGGTCTGCATTGATGCCTCGAATTGGGTCCGGATTGTATGTACCGATGTCATCTAGAAGATTGTCAGGGCCGGCGTTGATAAGGGCCCGCACAGCACGGGCATCCTCTGTTGGCTGAGGCACAAAAGGCGGCTTGGAAGGCGAGTAATACTCCCACAGCAATTCACCCTGAGCCCATGCACTGAAGCGCGTCTCCCAGGATGTGAAAGTGAGTTTTGAAGTAAATTGCGGGGGCGGAGTCTCAAAATCTTTCTGCCGCGCTGGTGGGAGAGCATGAGCAGAGGCTGTTGCAGCGAGGAGAGAAGGAGAGGAGGGGTTGGCGACGCCACCAACAAGCAGCGCTGATGAGTCAGTAGACCCTGATTGAGCAGCAGGGAGAACGGTAGCAAAAGCTAGGACAGAGCGGAGACGCTCAAGAACCAACGCGGCCACCGTGGCCGCCAGCTCCTGTTGTGTATCCCACTCACGGTGCAACTCATCCTCCGCCTTTCGGCGTTCAGCCTGCGCCTCGCTAAGGGCGGCATGGAGGGCCTCTAGATTGTCTTCTGGTACAGGCATGGTGAGAAGGCAAGAAAAAAAACTAGAGCACGAATGTGAACACAGATAAGAGAGGGGAGGGAGTGAGTGTGGGATACAGAGTGAGGGATGGTCTCACCAAACTAGTGACGGGGTAGCAGGGCGAAGAGAAGAGCCACCACAGCTGCTGCTGAGGAGAAGAGCACTGCCACCCATCCTGCGACTGCCACCGTCAAGCACAGAAGGCCGGTGACAGTGGCTCCAATCACTACTGCAGATGCAGATGCAACGAGGACCCATGTGGTGACGTGTGGAATCAGCTCACGTGGAGCACCTGTGGGGGTCAGGACAGCTGCCGTGGTGGAGGCGCGGATGGAGCCAACGGCAGCTGCAGTGGCGTCAGCGGCGGATGAGGCAGCGGTGGCGACAGAGGTTGCTGCTGCTGTGACTTGGGTGGCGATGTTTGTTGCGGCTGCGGCAAGCAGCGTGAGAGAAGCTGCTGCGTGGGCGTAGGCGTCAGCTGCACGACCCACCGCAGTCTGAGTGGGAGCCCTGTAGGTACGGGCAGTGGCAGCAAAGGTTGCTACGGCCCCTGCTGTTGCGTCAAGAATGGCCCACGCGAGGCCGATGGAGTCTGTGTACACTGGAAGCACAGGGATGACTCCAGGTACCTCCGGTGTTGGAGACGGTCCAGCAGATGTGGCAGCAGCGGGGGACGGATCGGCGGTGGCGTTGGAGGTAGATGCAGACGTGATTGGTGGGGTGCCAGTTGGCGGTTGCATGGTTGGAGGACGAAGGGGTGACGGTGGCAGATTGTCCGCGGTGTAGACCTGTAGGTTGATATCTTCCTCCCGTGCAACTGCTTCCCTCTCCAGATCCTCTCGCCAGTAAGAGGAGTCAAGCATGCGAAACCAGAGTGGTGTGTCATTGTCTGGAGGCGTGGGAGGGTCGTAATCCCGAGGTTCCTCCCATCCGTGGTCAGCGTGACGTGCTGCAGTGCAAGGAGAATCAAGCTCCTCGTCCGGGGGCCCGTCGAGCGGTGGTGAATCCAGGATGGTTGCTGTGGCTGCAGTAGTAGCTGAAGAGCAGTTATGGAGGGCAGAGAGGGGATTTCACAAGCTGCTGTGAAAGCAAGGGAGAGTGATAAGCGCTCGAGCGTAGCGGGGGGACAGGAAAACTGCCGGGTGAGAGGAACACCCGCAAGTCACGGACACCCGAGGGCAACCGTGTGCAGTCGAGAGTGACTGCGAAGAGAAGCTGACAGCTGCAAGAGCAGAGAGCGTGAGAGGCATGCGAGAGCAGTCGGGTGAGGCAAGAGCTCGTCGAGAGCAAAGAGGAGGCGGGAGGTGCGACGAGGGCCCGAGAACCACGGACGACCTCGAGAACAGCCGAGAACGGCTAGAGAGAGTAGTGGGACGACTGAGAGCAGTGCGAGGGCCGGGAGAGATTCCAGCAGCTCACGGCAACGAGAGGCCGTGTGCACGTGCGAGCGGGTAGGAGAGAACTCGCGAGGCCCCAGGACATGAACAAGCAGTCTCGAGAGATCGAGGGTGGTGAAGCGGAGCAGCTTAGACGGTTGCTGCGAACTGGCGAGTAGTGAGGACGGGGAGCAGCTGCGAGAGCGGCTGCAGTGATGTGCCGACCATGGGAGACAATGGCCGCGGAAGCTTCAAGGACTAGGACCGCGGAACGGTGAGAGAGAAGGCTCACGCGCTCAGATACCAGTAGTTGCTAGGAAGTTGCTTAGCTAGCCAGTCCATGTGTGGTGAGGCGGGAGAATGCAACAAGCACCAATGAGCGAGACACGCCATGGATGCGGTAACTTGTTTGCAAAGTTTGCACTCAATCCAAGACAAGAGAGAGGAGGGGAGCGAGCGAGACTAGTACCGGTAAGCACTCACTCACCACGAGCATCAAACTCGGGTGTGCAAGTGCCGCCACCCGGGGGTCGAGCCCGACCTCTCAGAATAAACCGAGGGCGGCTACTCACCGACGCACGGTCAAAAACCGGCACGGTGGCCCCCTAAGGATCAGCACCCGGGAAAATACAGCTCCCCCACCACATGCAAAGCAAGACAACATGATGCAGGGCACAGCAGTGAGAATGTACGAGCCCTAGCATCTACCGCATCATAGAGAGTCATAGAAAATCATGAGAGTCATGCCATGGTCACGTTTTTGTGCCAGAAGGCACTCCTGTGTCCAGTAGCAGCAGCAGCTTGAGGGCGTCGACGGCTTCAGCCAGGAAAGGCGCGTCAAACACTTCCCCAGGTGGGACCATTGTCACTTGATCTGTACATGAGTGTGTGAAGAGTGTGGGAGGCAAGAGGGCATAGAGTTGTGAGTGGCCAACGAACTTCAACATGTTCGATCTGCAAACCCAGCTTATGAACCATGTCGTTGCTTTAAAAAATGTGAGAAGCTCCTCCATCCAAGAGGAGCTGGTACCGTTATGCGACTCTTGCAACCTCGGGGTTGCACTTTTAACAGTATCGCCGGTTGGTCGTCCTTGCATCCCTCGTTGAACTTTGCGATCTCAAATACCATGTGCGATGTCGAAAGCCGTTCAGATGGGTGTTGCTTTGGCGCAGATTGCTCCTCACGAACAAGAGTCGTGCCTTTCACTCCTGCCCGTTGCCATGTCCCGACTCATTTCTTTGCGACTTCCCTCCTTTTTTGGCCTGCTGCTTGCTTCGGTAGTTGCGAGCGATATGTCTAGCTCTTCCGCAGTTGTAGCAAGTGCGCGTATCTCTCTGGTTGACGTTGTCCACTTCCATTGGAGTGGAATCCCTTTAATGGATTTTTCCGTTCCCACAATAATTGTGATTGGGAGGTCGCCAGCCGTAGGATTCCTAGATCCGAGCATTGTAGTCAGCGCTGTCTATTCTGTTAGCTGCTGCGATCATCCGTGGTAAGTTATTTTGGATGCCAAAAACGGTTATTGCTCGCCGGATGTCTCGCTTGAGGCTGTTTTTGAACTGAAAATAGAGCTCGTTGGGGGCGATGTTTGCAACAGTGATGATCTCGCAGAATCTCTGCGCATACTCTGCCACACAGGACTACTGACGGAGACGCTTGAGTTTTGTATCGAGCGTTGGAATTATAGTTCTGCCATCCAAATTGTGCAAGAATTTCACGCAAGAACTCGTTCTAGTCGGTTGGTGGTGGCAGCTCGTCTTAACATTGCGCGTTGATCTGCTCCAAGGGTAGAACGCATGCGATCGGCTATATGAGACGGGCGCCATTGGCCGTTGGTGAGGCCCCGTCGGTCTCCTGCTGCCGTTGGAAAGACTTTAGATTAGACCATCAACTTAGTGCCGTGCCATGCAAAAGCGCGGCCGCGAGGTCAGTCTTTGTTCGATCTTCGTTGACCCCAACAGCTCTGAAATAGATGAAACCCTAGAATCAACAGCAAAATCACATCGCCGGTTCACACCCTACGTAACGCAAAAAAGGCGGCAGAGGGACAGAGGGACTCGCTGCAGCAGCCCTTGCGGAGAGACTCATGCGCCCGCTCTTCCGTGCCGCAGTCTAGACAGACTGGATCACCGCCTTCCCCGACTCGCCACTTCCGCTTTCTTTGCAACTGCGTGCTCACTGTCATCCTCACCAACTCCTTCCCCTCACTTACACCGTTCCACGCGCCCCCTCACCGTCACCATCACCATCGCCCCCTCACAGAGACCAGTCCATTGTCTTCCAAATGCCTCCATCGTGGCTCAGACGCGACAGCGGCGGCTCCAACAAGAGCAGCAGCAGCAGGAGTGGCGGCGGCAGTGGCGGCGGCGTTGTTAGTAGCGGCAGAGGGCTCGGCGCAGGTAACCCGAATCCTGCTGGTCCTGTAGCAGGGCCAGGGGCGGGGTCCCCTTCGGAGTCCCAGTCCGTTCTGTCCTCAACGCCTTTGCCCACTGCCACTCCCATTCCCACTCCTACCCCATCGTTCTCCACCCCCTTGGTTCCGACCTCCTCCCCTCTGCCCATGCACACTCCCCCTCCATCCTTCTCTACTCCCTTGGTTGCGTACTCCTCACCATTTCCCTCGCGCATTCGCTCCCAGGCACAAGAGAGCACTCAATTCTCCTTCGCACCTTGCCCCTCCTCAGCCACGCCACCGCCATCCCTCTCCAGGCCGTTGTCCTCCTCCTCCCCCTCCTCCTATGCACCGCTGCCTCCGGAGCGACCGGCAAGAGTGCCGGTGCTGTCGCCCTCGGCATCGCCGTCGGCGTCATTGGCAACAGGTGCACACATGCGGCCGAAGATCCCACTGTTGCCGGAGGCATTGGACGGGGCTGCTGTTGCAGCGCTCCGCAGCAGAGGCAACATCAGCAGCAGCAGAGGCGGTGCAGAGTGCGGCTCGACGGGCCTCACCGGAGCTCCCAGCGGCGACTGCCTCGGTGGGCGGCCTGACGGGAGTTCTCTGGAGGCGACGGCGACCGCTTCTGCTGCCGCCGCCGCCGCCGCTGCAGCCGCCATGCCGAGGGACGATCCTGGCCGGCTGGCACAAAACGACGGCGCAGCGCTGCCCTGCTCCGTCGCTGCCTCTCTTGATTCCAGGGCCCCAGGCCGGCGGAGCGCGCGGACGCTTCCACTGCCCGCGGGTCGCGACGTGGCTGCCGCCAAAGGTGGTACCGAAGGTGTGCCGCTGGCGAGCCCGTCCCCAACGGACGGCACATCTACTTCTTCGCAGCCTGCTCGTCCGATGGATCGCCCAAGGCTGTCCATCGACAGCGGCTGCACTCAAGAAGGCAGCACCAACGGCAGCGGTAGAAGCGGCGGCCGCGAGGACGATGTCACCAGCCCAGCCAGCTGCGCGTCCGCCCCCGTCACGCCCTGCGCTCCCTCACCACACGGCCTTCCCCCGACCCCCTCGTCTCTTGCCGCGCTGTCGGAATCCGAGGAACTGGAGGCAGCCCTCGAGGAGGGGTACACCCCAGGGCCCCTGTCGAGGGAGCAGCTGGCGGCGCTGGCCGACGTGCAGGCGGGGCAGCGCGTGGACGTCGTGGCGGTCATCGAGGACCTGATGCAGAGCGAGGACCTGAACCGCTGCCTCGCGGCGGCGCACGCCATCCGCCTCGCTGCCAGGGACTTCCCCGGGGCCCGCGCTGCGCTGGGGCTGGCCGGGGCGGCCAAGGGGCTGCTGCTTCAGCTTGCGCCTCTGCTGCCGCCGACTCCGCAGTCGCCGCGGCCGCCGCTGTCGTCGGCGGAGAGTGGAGCCGGGCAGCGTGGATTTCGACAACTCTCGACAGGCTCGGAGGGAGCCTCACGGGCGGGTGCAGGAGGAGTAGCAGCATGTGAAATAGGAGGAGGAGGAGGAAGTGGAGGAGGTGGAGGCCATTGCAGTCCTGATACATCAGCGCCAGCGTCTGACTGTCACGTGCGGTGGAAACATGCAGCAGTGAGCAGTAGAGCCGACGACAGTTGCAACGCTGCAGCCAGGCCCTCTCATTCGTGCAGAGTGGAGGAAGGAGGCGGGCAGGTGGAGAACGCCGCAGCGCCTGCTGGTCTGGCCTCGGCGGCAGCAGGAGGTGCAGGAGGCACGGCGGGTGCGGCAGCTGCGGGCGATGCGGGAGGCGGCGCAGGGGCGGCAGGGTCCGAGCTGGAGGAGGCGGTGAGGCAGGAGACGCTGCTGGCGATCATCAACCTCACGGCGGACTGCACTGTGAACAAGACCCTCATTCCTCGTCTCCTGCGCAGGCGGCACGCGGTTCACCTCCTGGTGCGAGCGCTGTCGGTGGGGCCTTCTGCGACGCGCCAGCTGGCGGCGGAGGCTGTCTTCAGCCTGTCACTCGAGGACTGCAACAAGAGCGCGTTCGCTGCGGCGGGCGCAGTAGAGCCCCTCGTCGCTTTGCTCGCCCCTCTCCCACAGAAGGAAGCGAGGCCGTCGAGGGAAGGGTCTGCGGCCTGGTCTTGCTCGTCGTCATCCTCCTCCTCCTATGTGTCGTCACACGCCCCCCCCTCCCCAAAGGGCGACCCCAGGTCTCCCAGACCGCCTTCGTTTCCCCTGATTAGTCACAAGAGTGTACCTTGCCCTGCGTCTGCTGCTGCCGCAGGCGCCCGTGGTTGCAGCAGCAGCAGCAGTAGCAGCAGCCTCAAAGTCAGCAGCAGCACCAGCAGCAGCTGCGTCAGCATCAACATCGGAAGCATTCCCCCCCCAGCCCTGGCCGCGGCATCATGCAGTCCCTCGGAGTGTCGGAGGATGGCGTGTAAGGCGCTGTACAGCCTGACGACGGTGCAAGGGTGCTCCGCGGCCATGGTGGCGGCAGGGGCCGTGCCGCACCTCGTGGACATGCTTAAGGAGCCCAAGTCACAGCTTGCGGAGAAGGCAGCCCTGCTGCTGAAGGTGTGTGGTTGTGTGTGTGTTGGGGAGCAGGGTTGTGTGTATGTGTGTGCGTGCGTGTGGAGTGTGTCTGTGGGAGTGTGTGTGTGTGTGTGTGTGTGTGTGTGTGTGTGT
>SZWC01000290.1:209727-272255 GCA_023375785.1 Penium margaritaceum | reverse complement strand
TTATGGCCAAAACAGTGGTTTTGGGCCGGTTCAGGTTTGACAGGCACCGCCGTGTGCGCCACCCGCCGTGAGCCACGGCGGCTATTTATGCTGTGGACCTGTCATTTGTTATTTCTCTCTGCATTTACTTCAGTTGAAGCTTGAGATAAAAGTGCACGTGTCTCTCCCTACCCTTGCTGTCCCTTGCATGACCTGTGTGTTAACCAGCCAGACCCGTGCTGTCAGGCTAGCAAGCAGAAAGGCTAGGAAGCTTCCTGGAATCTTCTCACAGCTAACTCACTAGCACACACAGGTGGAGGTGAGAGCAGCAAGGGGTTGGCTAGGGACACAAGTACAAGTGTCAAAAGCTGCGAAATGTTGAAATTGTGCAGAGAGAGATGACAACTGAAGCCTGAGCAACCTAAATAGTGCCACGGCTCTATTGGATGCACACACGCGCGTCGCACAAGGACGTTATTTTCTAGCGGGACAAAACAGAGGCAAAAACAGAGTTTTGGCCACAACTCCCTGTAGTCACGTCAGAACGACGAGCCGTTCGAACCAGAACGGCCGCATCGACAAGATATACGCCCTGATAGGCTACACGTCTATGCGCTGTACCACGGCATGAATCTGAAAAAAATACGAGAGTCTTCTGGGTGTCCGTCGCTGCCGGCCACCGGTCTTCTGCCACCGTCGCCAGTCTCAGGGATCTGCACGTGAATGGACATGAGCCGAGGGATCACCGTAAGCCGTGTACGACACACACAACAACACTCCCCAATGGCCGGAGGGCAAAGCACGTCCATGCACATGCAGACACTAACGCTGGATAGAACAGGATACGCATAGCCGCTGCGGGCAGCAAGCACAGCATAGGCAAGGTGGCACATGTTGGTTTGTGTGGCTTCCACCCGTCACGACCGACACTGCTAGTTTACCGATATACCCACATTCGGGGTATATGGCAGAGGTCGGCGTGACGACACGACGGGCCTCCGGACTGCACCGAGACTTCTCCAGCACCTACGACAGCGCCGGCGAGACGCGGTCGATGCGCTCCGGCAGCCATGTGGGCTTGTCAGGAGGTAGGAGAGTTTTCTCGGTGGGTTGAGACCCGCGCACCCGGTTGACTGTACCGGTGCGACGAGGAGACCCGATGGCTGTTGTGGGGCTTCCGATGTTCGGAAAGCCGTCTGTGATGTCTGGACGTTGATTCCGAGATTTTTTGGCACTGCTCATNTTACCGATATACCCACATTCGGGGTATATGGCAGAGGAGGGCGTGACGACACGACGGGCCTCCGGACTGCACCGAGACTTCTCCAGCACCTACGACAGCGCCGGCGAGACGCGGTCGATGCGCTCCGGCAGCCATGTGGGCTTGTCAGGAGGTAGGAGAGTTTTCTCGGTGGGTTGAGACCCGCGCACCCGGTTGACTGTACCGGTGCGACGAGGAGACCCGATGGCTGTTGTGGGGCTTCCGATGTTCGGAAAGCCGTCTGTGATGTCTGGACGTTGATTCCGAGTTTTTTTGGCATTGCTCATATTTTCTCGGTGGTCGAGACCCGGGCACTCGGAGAGCTGTTCCGGTGCCTCGAGGAGACCACCTTTGTTGCTCTCGTGATGTATGCAGTGTGTTCTCCCTGTTGACTCATTTGGGTTCAACAGGGGTGACGAGGCCCGGTGCGGTTAGCTGCCGGCGCCCCTATATAAGTCCGCTAGGGGCTCATTTGTAAACTCTCCTTGTTCTTTATATTCAGCGTTCCAGACTTAGCCAAATTCTTGCCGTCTTGCATCGCACTCACACACAGAGCTCATGTTCGTTTTGCATGGGCTTGCATGCCCTAAAAATTATTTCCAATTGCACATGAGGGATCAACCTGCAACAGGGATGGGGCAGAGTCCCACGGAACGAGTGGCCGCATGAAACTTCAAACGACCCAGAGCCTTGGTCAGCAAATCCGCGCACTGCCTGTCAGTGCCCACGTGGATGACTCGGATCTCACCACGATCAACCAGATCACGCACGAAGTGTTGCTCGACATTGATGTGCTTTGTGCATGCATGGAACACACCTGAGTTCTTGGCCATGTCCTCCGCGCTCATCTTGTCACACTGGAGAACTACGGGGGGAATGGACTGACGCAGTTCACGCAATAGACGGACGAGCCAGACACACTTCGCTGCACCGGCGCCTAGAGCAACATACTCTGTCTCAGCCGTGTTGCGTGCAATGCAGCCCTGCTTCCCACTTCGCCAAGACACTGCAGTGCCTCCAATGAGAAAGATGTAGCCAGTGGGGCTCTTACCATCTGGACTCCACACCCAGTCACTGTCTGTGTACCCATCGAGCACAACTGACACCTGCTCGTGAAAGCACAGGCCGAAGCGTGCGTTGGACAGGATGTAGCGCACACATTGGACTGCGGCCTCCAGTGTTGACTGGCGTGGAGCCTGCGAGAACTGGGCAAGCAGGTTGACGGTGAAGGCAATGCTGGGCCGTGTCGTGGTGGCCAAGTACATGAGCGAGCCGATGACTCGCAGGTACAGGGTCACATCGACTGGCTCCCCCAGGTCAGTTGGGTCATCCACCTTCAGGGCGGCCTGCCCTTAGGGGTCATGGGCGTGGAGGCCGTGCGGATGGCAGCGAGGAGGTCGGCAAAGCACTCCCCCACAGTCTCTGCGTAGCGTCCCTGATGGACACGAAGTGTGCGTCGGACACGGTCGAGCACGATCTCCATCCCCAAAAAGACGGAGGCCTCACCAAGATCTTTCATCTTGTAGGCCGAGGAGAGAACAGCCTTGGCAGCGTTCACTGCTCTCAAGTCAGGCGAGGCGATCAGAAGATCGTCCACGTAGACGAGGATGGCAGCGAGCGGTGCCGGGGACTGTGAGAGGAACAGGGATGGGTCAGCATCACTCTGTACGTACCCAGCGCGTCTCAGCGTACTGGTGATCTCCTGGTTCCAGCAACGAGGTGACTGCTTCAGGCTGTACAAGGCCTCCTGCAGCCGGTATACGCGACCAGTGCCATCCTCAAAGCCGGGTGGCTGGACCATGTAGATCTCCTCCTCAAGGTCCCCGTTTAGGAATGCGTTGTTGAAATCCATCTAATGGAGTTCCCAATCGCGCTGTGCCGCCTGGCTCAGCAGCGTGAGCGTGGTCGTCATACGCCCAACAGGGGCAAAGGTCTCAGTGTAGTCCACGCCAGGGACCTGAGAGAAGCCTTTCGCTGTCAGGCGCACTTTGTAGCGCTCCACAATGCCGTCTGGCTTGAGCTTCTTGCGTAGAACCCACTTGGCCTTGATGGCCTTGCGGTTCTTTGGCACGTCCACCAGCTCAAAGACGCAGTGCTCTCGGATGGCATCGAGCTCAGCCTGGCGGGCAGCGCGCCACTGCTCACCGTCGGAGGCTGACAAGGCCTCAGGTAGACTGGTGGGATCGGAAGACAGTACTGGTGCGCTGCGTGTAGCCAGGGTATACGTCGCAGAGGGAGGGTCGACTGTCACCATGGCCTCAGCGGCGTCACGAGCAAGACCGCGCTCATGAGCAAGTAGTGCTATACCAGTGACATAGCCAGGGTGAACCTCGGTGAGGCCGCGAGCACTCAGGCCGAGGGCCTTCGTGCCCAGGTCACCGCTGACGACGCTGCGCGTGGGGCGTGGGCGGAGACGTCCGCCGGGTGCTCGTGAGTAGGGGTCCGACGGGGCAGGAGCAGTGGGTGCTGCTGACTCACATGCCGGTGTGGACTGCATGGCAGGCGTGCCACTCGAGGCTGGCATGGCCTCATCAGCCCGGGATGGGGCCACGGCAGACGGAGACATGTCCGCGGACAGAGGCAGGGACGGCTCAGAGCCAGACACGGACGCGGACGCAGGATCCGTCAAGGCCTCAGACGCAGAAGCAGGCGTAGGATCCGGCAGAGCCTCAGACACGGAGTCAGGCGTAGGATCCGACAGAGCCTCAGACGCGGAGACAGACTCGGACGCAGACTGGGACACGGGCGACAGCGGAGAGTCGGGGGCAGAGGAGGGAGCCGCAGATGGGGCGGGGCGCGGGGTGCCGGTGGGCACAATCTCTGGGGACAACCCCTGGGGTGTCGGCGACGGAGTGACCGTATTGGACGGGGGACACTGTGCCAACTGTGCCAGGAGCCTTCCCCACACTACGGGGTCCGGCACACCTCGGGGCATGCGCAGCACGCAGAGCATGGATGCGGGCAAGGGCGCAGAAGGCGAGATGCTCGAAGAAGAGAGCATAACAGGACTCCACGATGCAGCGTCGCTCAGGGTCCCAGAACTGCCAGGCTTTGGACCGTGGGGCGACGCCGACGAAGGCGCAAATGCGGCCCCGCGGAGAGAGCTTGCTTCCCTGCTGCTCCGGTGTGAACCTGACGCAGGCAAGGGAGCCCCAGACACGGGCCAGGCGCAGATCCGCGCGACGCCCGTACCACAGTTCGTAGGGCATGCGATGACCGGGGAGGGGGCCGTGGGGAATGCGGTTCCAGACCCAGGTCATGTACGCCATGCCCTCGAAGGCAAAGGCCTCAGGCATGGCGCTGTCGGCGCGCATGGCGTGGACCGCATCCTCCATGGTGCGGTTCCAACGCTCTGAGACACCATTCTGCTGGGGGGTGGTGGGAGCGGAGAGGTTGTGAAAGACACCAAGCTCGATGAAGGCGCGGGCCATGTCACCGAGGTACTCGCCGCCGCGGTCCGAACAAAAGGTGTGAAGGCGATGGGGAGACTGGCGCTCGGCCATGACCAGCCAAATGCGGACTGCAATAGCGACATCGCTCTTCTGACGCATACTGTAGACCCAGCACATGCGCGTGAAGTCATCAGACAACGTCAGGACATAGCGACCGCGGTCCTCCTGAAACTCAACAGGGAGCGGACCCATGAGGTCGGAGTGGACAAGCTCCAAGGGCCGACGAGCCCTGGAGACAAACGCGGGATAGGTGGACCAGTGCATTTTGCCTTCAGCATAGGCCAGGCAATCGGTCATGGGTGGCGCCTCGAAGGATGCCGCATCAAGACCGAGAGCGGGATGAGTGCGGACCAGCCTGTCGACAGCCCCCAGGTACACATGACAGAGGCGTCGATGTAGGAGACGGTGGTGCTCGGGGGAGAGAGCACCAGCAACGAAAACACGAGCAGTGGAAGACGGAGGCAAAGGAGGTGTACTCGCACAGGACCTCGAAATGTGATACAGATCATCGACGACCGTCCCACTGAGGACGGTCTCTTTGGTGTCACGCACAAAGATGCGAGCATCGGCAACTGTGTGCGTGACACCCAGGCCCATCTTGGTGCAAGCACGGACAGACAGCAAACTGAGTTCCAGATCAGGGACAAAGAGGACGTCGGAGATGTATACGGGACCAACGGGCCCGGTGAACTACACAACCCCAACACCCTGGACAGGGACCTCATGGCCAGTTGCAGTGCAAACAGAGCAAACAATGCCAACAGGATGCAGGAAGACAAAGGCGTCATGGCGACACGTCATGTGGTGGGTGGCGCCAGAGTCAACGACCCAGATGGCGTCGGTGATACGCGTACAGGGGGCAACATGGCACTTGGCGATGGAACAAGGCGTGGCAGTAGGACGCTCAGCGGGGGACACAACAAGGCGACCAGCGGAGCACACATGAGCCGCATGTAACCAAGACACATCGTCAGGTCCTTCACGCGCACACGGCTGGGCATGGGGACCACCCTAGGCATCATCACGCAACGATACAGACAGTCCACAGGCAGTAGGACCCCTCAACTCAGTCAACTCACTCGCACCTCCCTGAGATGAGCACAGGGCGAGAAGCTGGTGCAGCTCGGCGATCGTTCTGTCACGTTCGGCGAGTGCCTGGTCGCGAGGATTCGTGGAGGAGCCTGCTGTGGCGGCGGACTCCTCTGGGACGGCTACGGTAGTGGCGGCCGACCGGCCTGGCGCAGTCGCACCTGACGTCTGGCGCATGCGCGCCTCGTGCGCCTGCTGCAGCCCACGGGTGACCTTGGCCCAGTCCAACAGGCGGCCTGTCAGACGAGTGCAGCCGGGATAGAGATGGTCACCTCCGTAGTTGAAGCACACGAGCCGGCAGCCCGTTGTGCTGTCGGATCCGCTGCTGCCACTACTGCTGCTACTGTTGTCGTTGCTACTACTGCTGCTGCGGCTGACACTGCTGGTGCTGGTGCCGCTACTGGTCCCGCCGCTGGAACCACCACCTGATGATTTGCGGCCCTTCTTTTCCTGAGTTGGGGCTGCTGTAGCTGTAGACAGCGGGGAGGGGGATGCGGCTGCAACTGTAGCTGAAGCGGTGCTGCGGCGAGCGCGGTTTGCGGCATCCATGCCGGCGACCTCCAAGAAGTGAATGGTGGCCCAATGCAGCAGGGTCCCGTCACTCGCCATGTCGCGAAGCAGATTCTGGTCGAAGTTGCTGAAGACGAGCGCGTAGTCGGAGTGAATGCCATAGAGGATGATCTGGAGTGCGGAGTACGGCGCAGGGGCATCGTCTCCCAGCTCCTCGTACAGCTGGATCGCCCGACGCCAGTAGTCAGCTGCAGACTCCTGAGCAGTCAGGCAGAGGGAGTTGAAGTCAGCGAGGCGCTGGGACGTCAGGGCCAGGGTGGCGCCCTCAAAAAGAGTGACAGCCAGTACCCACGCCTCGCGAGGGTTAGCTCCTGAGCCGGTCAGCGGATTACCAAGGAACCGACTGAAGTCCTTGGTGAAGTCTGGGGCGGCCTCCATCAGACCGGAGGCGGTGCGGACCGCCATCTACGTCTGGGTGGGGTCAGACGCCTGGTAGGATGTGAGGTAGTAGGCGAGGACTCCCTCGCTCATGGCCCACATGCGAAAGCGCGGGTCCCAAGACTTGTAGTCGTTCCCAGTCCGGAAGATGGGAGGGTCCGACTCAAACCACTTGGGTGGCTTGACCGTCGGTAGAGCGACGGCTGAAGCCACCGCGGGACCGGGCACAGAGGAAGAAACCCCCTTGCCCAGGCGGGCCTGCAGAGCCAGCTCCTCAAAGCTCAGAGGGCGGCGAGATGAGCTCAGGCCGGTGTCGGCGCTGGAGCTCGTGCCCTGGAGGGCGGCACTGGCCTCACGCGCTCTACGGCGTGCCTCCAGGCGGATGAGGCATGCTCGCAGTAGCTCCTCCTCACCCTCCTTGCCAGAAACGGCGAGGGTCTCTGCAACCTCATCTGCATTGCTGCTGGGAGCGAGGTGATCCTCGCTCGGGTTTGCTGACCGGTGCTGCTGCTGCTGAGGCAGTAGGCCTCTGATCAGGTCTTGTAGCTCAGCGACCTGCTTTGTCAGAGTGTTGCGACTCTCCGCCTGTAGGTCAGCCAACGCGCGCACTTGGTCCGCCAATGTCGTTGGGCTCGGCGGTCGCTGCTGCTGTTGCTGTTGTGGCGGCTGTTGCTGTCGCTGCTGCTGCTTCAGAGGCTACTGCTGCTGCTGCTGCTGCTGATGATGCAGCTACTGTTGATGCAGCTGCCGCTGTGGTGATGATGGCGGCGCCCGGCGTTGGCCACTGATGGAGCTGCCATCGGCAGCTGCGTCGGTGGTGGCGCCGGCGAGGGTTTACTTTGGCATGACAACATGTTACTCCGTCCTTTCTCTCTTTTCTTCTTTTCCGTTCTTCTCTCTTTTTTTTTTCTTCATTACTGCCGCGGAACGCTGCCGCGGATAACTGCCGCAGAACGCTGCCGCGGAACGCTGCCGTTAAATATCACCGCGGAATGCTACCGCGGAACACTTCTGCGAAAAAGCCTTCCACGGAACACTTCCACGGAACACCGCCGCGGAACGCCGTGGAAATTGTAGCGGAGCAGCTACCACGGTCGTGCCGATGCGGAACACGGTGGGGTGCCGCGATCAGCCGGGGAACCACCGTTGGTGCGTTCCGCAACCACCGCGGAGCGGCCACGTCTGGAGACCGCGGAATCGCCGCGGAACTGTCGCGGACTTGCGACCGCGGAGCACCGGCGAGCAGCACCGGCGTGTTCCGGAACCGCCGAGGGGCTACGGCGGTAGAATGACGCAGATCCGCAGAACACCGTGGATATGCCGCGGCACCGTCACCACGAGGTGACGTACTTAGAACGCCGCGTGCCACCGCGGCACCGTAGGCGCGTTCCGCTGCAGCCGTGCAGTTGCCGCGTCCGCCGCGGAGGCCTCGTCATCGTTGAGCTCTGCGGATTTTGCGTGGAGCGGTTGCTGCTATCGCGGAACGACCGCGGAATGGCTGCGGAGTATATAAAAAAAACGGTCAGAGTGGTGGTGGGCCCTCGCAGGACCTCCCGCCGAGGCAGTGGGCACTGCTGTTGCTGCTACTCAAGGCAACGGCTGCGGTTGCTCACGGCTACTGCGGTTGCTGCGTCTCTGCTACGCAGCTGTGTGAGCACTGGCTTGCTGCTCTGATACCATGAAAGACAGCTTCCTAGCAGTGCTGTCGCTAGCGCGACAGTACAAGCCGGCCAGCTAACTCACTAGCACACATAGGTGGAGGTGAGAGCAGCAAGGGGTTGGATGGGGACACAAGTACAAGAGTCAGAAGCTGCAAAAAGTTGAAAATTTGCAGAGAGAGATGAAAACGTAAGCCTGAGCAGCCTAAATAGTGCCACGGCTCTACTGGATGCACACACACGCGCGTCGCACAAGGACGCTATTTTCTAGTAGGACAAAACAGTGGCAAAAACACAGTTTTGGCCACAACTCCCTGTAGACACGTCAGAACGACGAGCCGTTTGAACCAGAACGGCCGCATCAACAAGATCTACGTCCTGATATGCTGCACATCTATGTGCTCTACCACGGCATGAATCTGGACAAAATACGAGTCTTCTGGGTGTCCGTCGCTGCCGGCCGCCGGTCTCCTGCCACTGTCGCCAGTCTCAGGGATGTGCACGTGAATGGACATGAGCCGAGGGGTCACCGTAAGCCGTGTATGACACACACAAGAACACAAATGATTGTTTTAATTCTCCCATGTGCACCATAATAAATTACTTTCTGTACGGGCGAGTTTGTATAGAAATTCGGATTACAGACATGTCTAGGAGCAAAAAGAAAAAATTATTCTAGCATAAGTTCGACAGGTTACGACCGATGGTGGAAACAGCCGCCATCACTTGCTCATAGACGCTCAAAGTTCGGACTTTGAGCTGTCGGCCGAGAGAACGCGTGAAGAAACAAACGTGAATCGGAACAAAATAGGAAGAATTCAGCACTCCTCAAATGCCTGGTGGTATGGCATTAACGGTGCCCTAAATAACTGAAAAGGGGGGCAACATAGGAGAATACAGGTACATTTGAATTCCTTCTAAAAAAGGGAGCTAATATGCCAGTTAGTACGGTATGCTTGTCCCCAAATACACACTCGAGTTCTCCCTCAAGTGCTTGTGAGCAGGAAGGAATTAGCAGCTCAGCTGCATCACCGTGTGCAAGCTTCGATACAATCTGTTGCGTCATTGCACCGAAACTATGCTCGGGTTCCTTAGTCAGGTTCCAATGCACCCTCTTCTCCAAATTCGCCTACTGGATGCACCTCCACCACCTTGTTCCTGAGAATATGCGTGGAAGCCTCCTAGCGACACAGCCACTGATTAGGCATCAATGCCTGGTCAGACGGTGACGACAGTCACTAGTCGTACACACAACGGCAAGGGTCTGGCTAGGCGACACAATGCAAAGTGTCAGAATGCTTCAATAGCATTTGTAGAGAGAAATGACAAATGACAGATCCATGGCATAAGTACTTGTTGCGGCGCACGGTGGGTGTCGCACGCGGGAGCACAAAGTATGTCCAAAAAGCCGGCCCAAAACCACTGTTTTGGGCGTAACTCAACATAGGCATGTCAGAACGCTACGACGCCTCAACCTAGATGTGCAGAATCACAAGTCAAATGCTACGACTGGTCACATGCATGCATCCGGCATCAAATGGTAGACACACAATGCGAAAACATGCAAATCAGGCCCACGACAAGTCCACCGATAAACTCCTACGTGTTGCAGAAAAACCTGCAAGAGGTCCCAGGCAGCGTCCAGAGCTCTGGGACGGTCATCGGTCAGCTCCAAGCTGGTAATCCATAACCAGACGACACACCGGTAACACCTGGGTCTACATCAGGGATCTGCACTGGCATGGACACGACCAAGTGGTCATAGTAAACTGTACAAGTCGACAGGAATGTCACAAATCACAACACTCCCACATGACCCGATGGTACGCATCTCCATACATGTGCAACACTGAAACGAGTACAACAACAAGTGCAGAAATAGTCGTGATACAGGCACAAACACACCTTGCACTCAACCACTCTCAGGTAAGGGGTGAAACCCAACGGAACGAATGGCCAGCAGAAACCTCCCGTGTGCTAGTGCCTTCGTCAAGAAGTTAGCAAGCTGCATGTGAGTGCCAACCCATATAACAGAGATCACGTGTCGCTCCACCAGATCACACACAAAATGATGCTCAACCGTAATGTGCTTCGTACGAGCGTGAAAGAAACGTGAGTTCTCCGCAATGGCAAGAGAACTCTGGTTGTCGCAGCAAAGCACAGTGGCAGGTACTGACTGACCCAACTCAAGTAACAGGTGCTGCAACCACACTACCTGAGCAGCCCCTACACCCAGAGTAACATACTTTGCCTCTGACAAGCTACGTGCAATGCAACCCTGCTTCCCGCTGTGTCAGGACACAGCGGTACCACCGAGCAGGAACACGTAGCCTGTGTGGCTGCATCCATCTGGACTTCAGGCGCAGTCGCTGTAAGTGTAGCCATCAAGAACTACCGAATACTGCCGGCGAAAACAGAGTCCGGGGTATGGTGTGGAGACCACGTATCGCACCACTCGCACAGCCGCATGAAGGGCTCTAGTACGTGGAACCTGTGAAAATTGTGCAAGGAGGTTGACGGCAAAGGCGATGTCGGGGCGTGTGGTAGTGGCGAGGTACATTAGAGACTCGATGAGGCGGAGGTACAAGGTCACATCCATTGTCTCCCCCAATCGTGTGGGATCTTCCACCTTTAGGGCATCCTGTCCCTTAGGTGTGAGAGGTGCGGAGGTCGTGGGCACTACGCAAAGGAGGTCACTGGAGCGCTCCCCCACAACACGTGCATGTTGTGCCTGATGCAACAGAATTTTCCGACGTCTGCGGTCTTGCTCGATCTCCATGCCAAGAAACACCGCTACAGGACCAAGATCCTTCATCTTATAGGCAGTCAGGAGGACCGCCTTGGCCTCCTTCACGGCCTCCATAGAAGGAGACGCAATCAGAAGGTCATCCACATACACCAGGATGACGGTGAACCGCTGAGGCGTCCGTCGGATGAAGAGAGAGGGATCTGCCTCGCTCTGTAGATATTCCGCAAGAGTTAGGTTGAGATCTCCTGGTTCCAACACCAAGGAGAGTGCTTGATGCCGTACAAGGACTTGCGCAAGCACCAGATCTTGTCACCGTCCTCAAAGCCTGGTGGCTGAGCCAAGTAAATCTCCTCATCCAGAGAGCCACGGAGGAACGCATTGTTCACGTCCATCTGGTACAGTTCCCAGTCATGCGGAGCCACTAGACCCAACAGAGCACGAGCTGAGGTCATGCGGCCGACAGGGTCAAAGGTGTCAGTGTAGTCGATGCCCTCGATCTGAGAGTACCCCTTGACGACCATGCGAGCCTTGTGGCATTCTAGTGATCCATCCTGCTTCACTTTCTTGCAAAAGACCCACTTGACCTGAAAAGCCTTCCTTCCAGGTAGAAGGTCGACTAACTCAAACTCCGTGCTCTCAGATGGCACGAAGCCCATCCTTGCAGGCAGCACGCCATGCGTTTGCATCCTCTGATGAGAGAGCTTCTCTCAATGTTTCCGGATCAGGCACCATAGAGGGAGAGCTCTGAGTGGCAAGTGTACTCGCCTCAGTGCTGGGCCTAACGACCACAAGGCCAGCTACTGCATCACAAGCGATATGAAAATCGCGAGTGACAAGATCGTGCCCTACATGGCATGCCGGATGTACCTCTGTGTGATCAGTGTGGAAACTCATGCCTAGGGCCTTTATGCCGGGATCACCACTCACGATGCTGCGAGTGGAACGCCTGGGTGCAAGACCTGACACTCGCTGGACTCCAGAGACCAATGGTCGAAGACGACTGCCGGGCTCACGTGAGTAACATGAGCTCAAGGGGCTCACCTCATGCTCAAAGACGGGCACGACCACAGCTGGTGAGGGTTGAGTCAAAGGAGAAGGTGATGTAGTGTGAGGGGATGTGTGTGTACAAGACACAGGACTGGGTGTGACAGTAGGAGTAGGAGTCGAGGTAGGACCACACACAAAGGCAAGAGTACTGGTTGACATAGGTATAGAGTCATTGGTACCTGTGGGGTACAAGGGAACAGGGGTAGAAGCTGGCTGTACTGGAAAGGTCTCTGGGCCGACAACGATGATTGCTGGGTCATCAAGAGCCTGAGACCAAGAAGTGGAGGGGGCTCGAATGGACGCATCAGCAGGGCGAGAGGTGCTCGCAGGCCCTGATTCCCCTTCGTCGAGAAACCTCACACATAGGAACGTGCATGACAGACAGCAATGTGATCGAGGTCGGATCACGGTAGGTGAGAGGCTCAAAGAAGAGCGTGTCGCGAGACTCAACGATGCGATAACAGGCGGGATCCCAATTACGCCAGGCCTTCGACCGCACGGAGATGTCCATGAAGGCATATAAGCGACCCCGCGGCGAGACCTTGGACTCCTGCTCGTCTTCGGTGTACCACATAGAAGCCAAGGATCCCCAGACACGAGCAAGACATAGGTCAGCACGGTGGCCAAACCAGAGCTCGAATGGTGTAACGTGGTCTGGTAGGAGACCGTGCGGGAGGCGGTTCCAGACCCATGTCATGTAGGCGAACTCTTCAAAGGCGAAGGACTCCGGGTGACCGCACTCAGACTGCATAGCACGAACCGCATCCTCCATGGTGCAGTTCCAGCGCTCAGAGACACCGTTCTGCTGAGGAGTAACAGGAGCGGAGACATGGTGAAACACCCCATGCTCGGCGAAGAAATTGTCCATCTCACCAAGAAACTTGCCGTCGCGATCCGAACGGAAGTTATGCAGCGTGTGGCGGGACGGACGCTCAACCATCACTAGCCAGAGGCAAACCGCAAGACCGACGTCACTCTTCTGGCGTAGGCTGTAGAACCACCACATCCGGGTGAAGTCATCAGTCAGGGTCAGGACATATCGGCCCCGATCGGACAGAGACTCGACAGGAAGAGGACCGAGAAAGTCCAAATGGACCAACTCGAGAGGGCAAAGTGTGCAAGAACGGGAGTCAGGGTAGGTGCAACGATGCATCATATTCTGAGCACAGAACAAACAATCGGTCTTGGGCGGCTTCTCGAAAGAAGCTGCGTCTAGACCGAGTGCGGGTTGTGTCCGAATGAGCTTCGACATAGTGTCGGAGCCCACATGACACAAGTGATGATGCAATAGTCACCGGTGCTCAGGAGACATAACACTATTGAGAAACACACGAGTAGGAGGAGAGGATGGGTAGGAAGAAGAAGAAGAAGAAATCCAAGAAATATGATACAGATCAACCACAAGAGAGGCACGAAGGACAACAATGGGAGTATCAATAGCTGTCACAGTCGCCGAGTCTACAGTGTGCTCCAAAGAGAGTCCCATCAGTGTGTAGGCATACATAGAATTCGAGTTGAGCTCAGTTTTAGGCACAAAAAGCACCTCGGAAAGATACAAGGGGCCAGACGGACCATCAAAGCACACAACCCCAATACCCTGGACAGGGAAGGACTGACCAGAGCCTATGCGAAGTGTGAACAGACGCAACAGGACCAAGAACAACAAAGTCACTACGACGGCAGGCCATGTGATGAGTGGCACTAGAATCGGTGATCCAAGTGCCATTTGGATCACGACCGGAGGACGTCACTGTACATTGGGCAATGGAACACTCGGCCTTAGACGGGCGCTGAGCAACAGGTGAGGAAGAACGACGAAGAGCACGGAGGTGAGACTCATGAATCCAATCGGTACTGTCAGGCTCATCATCATCACATGCCAGTTGTGTCCCCCCACACAAGTCATCACGCGCAACGAGAACAGATGGACAAACAGTTTGTGAACCACCCGGCTGTGACAACACACTCGCACCTCCCTAAAAGCGAAGCGCCAAAAGGTGACGGAGCTTGGCGATGGTGTGGTCACGCGAGTCCGGGTCGCCACTGCTCTCTGGTGGGTTAGCAAGAAGTACTGCGGTCGTGGTTGCTGCGCGACCAGAGGCTGTGCTGCTCGACGCGGCCCACTGCGCGTGTGCAGCCTGAAGACCGGGAGTGATCCGTGTCCAGTTGAGCTACTATTGGCACTCAGATTGGTGATGAGCGCTTCCACAGTTGTAGCAATGGACGGAACATCCACTGCTACCGCCCGATGACTGCTGATGCTGCGACTGATGCTCAGCCAAACAACGCTTCTTCTTATCCTTCTTCCGTTGTGCCGCAATTGCCACGCCCTGCATCTGAGTTGGGGTAGCTGGGGTGGAGGGGGAAGAGGATCGTGTGCCAGAGGATAAAGAAGTGGACTACAAGAGGTGCGTCGGCGGCGACGTGATGACCGCTGCAGCGAGGGGACTCGCCTGATGGGCCACGGATGCCTGGCGGGCGGAAGTCACCTGGAGGAAAAGCTAATGCGCCCAAAGAAGCTGAAGTGAGGTGGAGAAGGGCTCGAGCACGGCGTCGCTGTACCTCGAGAAGATGTCTACGTACTGAAGACGAACTCCGATCATGAGCGTGCGAAGCGTCCAGAGTTGTGTACCTCATGAAGTCCCAAGGCGCGTGTAGGTGCGCATGGCACGCCGCCAGTAATCGACTGCGAGCTCAGTAGGTCCCTGACGAAGGGAGTGAAAGGCGCAAATGTGTGCCGCACGGGTGACGTGCGTCTCTGCAGCAAGGGGGGACAGTGCCAGGTCCCAGCCCCCACGTGGATCAGCACCCGCGCCCATGTCGGCCTCTCCAAGGAAAGGGCGAAAGTCCACGACAGTCTGGCGCGGCATGGCGTTAAAGAGTCATTGCATTGCCCAAGCCGCTGTCAGCACCTGAGCGCAATCGGTAACCTAGTAAAGACTGTGATAGTAGGGCCATATCCCCTCTGAAGTGGCCAAGACCCAGAAGAGAGTCTCCCAGCACTCAAAGCCGTCCTCGCTGACGTAGCGTGGGGGCGGTGTCTCGAAGTCCTAAGGTTGCCGCTCCGTGGGGAGAGCAACCACAGGTTGGGAAGGAAGAGGGATGAGGAAGACTCCGGGACGAGGAAAGTCACCGAGGTAGGGGTCAGGCGAGGATCGGATCTCCAGGAACAGGGAACCGGAACGCGTCTGAAGCTGGCGGAGACGCTCCTGAAGCACGCGAATCTCGTTCTCGTGGGTGTCAACCTCCATGCCTGGCATGACGGGGTCCTCATCCAGAGGATCGAAAAGTGGCGGGTCCTGTCCTACGGCTCTTCTTGGTGTAAATGCTGACTGCTGTGCAGAAGGTATGGCAGCGCCGACTCCCCTGGATATCTGTTGTGGGACCGTGGACTCACCACGAATGCGATCAGTGAGCGCACGGATGACGCCATTCTGCTGCTCCTACTGACGACGAATCTCGTCTTGCTGACTCCGCAGGTCCGCAATGGCCTGTGAGCGTGGGCTCATAACCCCTGAGGAGGAGAAAGAGGGATGTGGTGGTCCTTTGCCCTTGTCACCGGTCGGAGCCATGTTAGCGCTCAGTATGGACTGGGACATCAAACCGGTCGGATTGCAGAACCGTCAGCGGTTCTCGAAGATTTGAAACGCTGGCAATGTTTGACTTTCCGACCCCAAAATTTGGCTAAGGCAAGTGCTGATGTCAGCAGGGGTTTGCTGACGTCAGCACAGACCTGATGATGTCAGCAAGGAAAATGCTGATATCAGCACTTTTTTGTGTGGGAGTCACACGGACTCATCGGTGGGAGGAGGGGACCTCTTCACCTCCTTGCACGGCTGCGCAACTGCGTAGGTACGCAGAATCTGCGTAGCAAAGTAGAGTCTACGCGACTGCGCAAACACTACACAGACTCTGCGCAAATCTGTGCATCTTTGCTGCACAAATTTTCACAGCACTGCTGTGCAGCACAGTAGCAGTGACTGCTACTGCGCAGCACTGCTGCCGCTGCGGCCGCTACTACTGCTGCTCCGCTGTTGTAGCTGTTGCTACTGTTGCAATACTACTGCTGCTGCTATTGCTGCTAGCGCTACAGCAAGCGCAATGCTGCAGCTGCATGCAGCTGCTGCGGTCACTGGTGTTGCTCGCTGCCGCTGCCACTGCGTGCTGCTGCTGCCGCTTCGCGCTGCAGGTGCTCGCAGCCGCCGCTTTGCGCTGCGAGCTGCTGCTGCAGGCTGCCGCTACGAGCCGCTTCCTTTTTTTTTGTCAGAGTGTCCAGCCAGACACGGCTGCTGGTGCCACCCGGTGCTGCTGCTGCTGCTCAGCTTGGCTGCTGGAGCTTGAAAATGCCGCAGCACACCCGGTGAGGTGGTGGGGACTGCGTGATGATGTCACTGCTGAAAAACGACTGCAACGAGTCCCAGGATACGACGGCGGCGGTGACTCTCACTGCTGCTGCTGGTGCTACGTCTCTGTGGCGCAACTCAGTGAGAGAGGTCTCGCTGCTCAAATACCATCAGAATATGTGTGGAAGCTTCCTAGCGACACAGCCGCTGACTAGGCGTCAATGCCTGTTTAGGCGGTGATGACAGTCACAAGTCGTACACACAACGGCAAGGGTCTGGCTAGGCGACACAAGGCAAAGTGTCAGAATGCTTCAATAGCATTTGCAGAGAGAAATGACAAATGACAGGTCCATGGCATAAGTACTTGCCGCGGTGCACGACGGGTGTCGCACGCGGCAGTGTAAGGTCTGTCCGAAAACCGGCCCAAAACCACTATTTTGGCCGTAACTCAGCGTAGACAAGTCAGAACGCTACGCCGTCAGGACCTAGAAGTGCAAAATCACGAGCCAAATGCTACGACTGGTCACATGCATGCATCCGGCAATGCAAAAACATGCAAATCAGGCCCACGGCCAGTCCACCGATAAACTCCTACGTGCTGCAGAAAAAACTGCAGGAGGTCCCAGGCTGCATCCAGAGCTCTGAGAGGGTCGTCGGTCAGCTCCAAGCTGGTAGTCCACCACCAGAAGACGCACCGGTACCACCTGGGTCTGCATCAGGGATCTGGTCACATTTAACTGTACAGGTCGACAGGAACGTCACAAATCACAACAGTTTCGTGATGTATGGGTTGGACAAGAGTGTCAGGGCCTTGGCAGTAGAGCATTCATTCAGGCACCTGTGCCCTGCGGTGGTTAGTGTGCAGAACTTGGATAGGTCACCGTGTCTGTGTCTCACACAACACCCCTTCACGACCCGCAACTGATGCACAATCGTTCAAGCACACCAACATAAAGGAAAACGGACAGAAACAAGTAGATGTGATGGACAACGAACCACGGACAGTGACTGGCATGAGCGTTGCACTAGTGGACAACATGGTAGATGTAGTTATTCGTTCAAAGCACGCATAGCATGGGATAGAGGAGGACAGAGTGTGGGGAGATCCCCACAAGACACACACCGTTCATCAAAGCTCGTAGCACTTAGATAGATTCGAGATTTGGCACACTAGTGAGCGCGGCTCTTGGTCATGCGTGATGCACACCAAGACCTTCCCACCAACGGAGGGTTGAGCTCGACGTCTGGGCGAAAACTGACGGCTGCTACTCACAGTGGCACAGAGCGAATATGGCTAGGTAACCCCCTAAGGATCAGCATCTGGTTGCCAGATCCCCCAGAAACCCACAAAAAAAATGGAGATAGCTTTGGCATCCTAAAGCATCAAAGAGCTAGAGCTCCCCACGAGCAACACCAATAGTTAGAATCGAATGGATCATGTGACCACCGTCCACATCTCGAGTGTGTGCAGCTGTTGCCAGAAGAGGGCACGAGCTCCATCATGAATAGCTCCCATCTTGTGGGGTTGATCTCCAATGCAGTCACAACACTCAAGCTGTTGTATAGTGTGCATGTGGAGCAAGAAGAGGGTATTAAGATTGTGATGGGCCACTAACTTGACCACAAACATTAACACTCCCCCATAACCCACATTCACTGCATCCACATGCCATGACAAACTTATTCCAAACAAAGCTTAGAGGTGACGAGCACTGATCATCCGGATTCATGGGGACAGACAGGACTAACAGCATGAAGACCACACCTGAACACGTTTGTGCTGAGTGCCTTTGTGAGAAATTCAACTTGTTGTAAGCATTTGATCATCCCAACAACGTGAAGCACTCACGCATGAACTTGTGCTCAACATTGATATTCTTTGTGTGTGAATGGTGCATGCCATCTTTCTCAGCAATGGCTTTTGTACTCTGATTTTTGTAGCGTAGAGTGATGCAGCAAACGAGGACGCAAAGCTACCGCAGCAAGCGACACAGCCAGACAGCCTTACACGTGTGTACACCAAGTTCATCATACTCTGCCTCTTATAACATACGGGTAGAATGTTGTAACTTTATGAGTTGCTTGATTGTCTGAATGGCACAAAAGAAGCTGCAGGTACAGAGATGAATGCTCAACACACTCTACAGAAACAACTGCAATGTCATAAAAAAAGGCCTTCATAAACTGGTAATCAAGAAAAGGCATCTGGACACAAGGAGATGGCAAGTGGCAATGAGAATGTCAAAATACTTGTAATCTACAACTACTTTGCCACTATGGCTATCTTGAAATTCCCATAGAGCCCTTATACTTATGTGGTGGAAAGTCCAGAGGCCACCACGACCGACACAACAACACTCTCATATGGCCCGTAGACAATATATACCATGAACAATAAAGGGACATAAAGACAAGGCCAAAAGGAGCCACAAGGAGCTCCAATGACAGAAAGGATGAAGTCCACATAGGGAAAAAGTAGAGGTAAAGTACAAATTAATCGGGATCACCATGGAGAGGGTGAATACCAACAGCATACATCATCGCCTTGAAGTTGCCGTTACGAAGCCCTTTGGTGAGAAAGTGCTGCTGGCATGTGTCAACCCAATTCAAGTGCACGCCACCACATGATATGTGTTCATGTACAAAGTGATACTCAATATGGATATTTGTTTATGCATGTGTGGTGGATTCCATCGTTCTCAACGGTGTGGCATCTACTCTCATTGTCGCAACTTAGTGTGATGCAATGAATGAGCTGGATTTGCTGTTGCATGAGACAACACAAGAAAATCCTTCCACTCACATGCACACCAAAGGCAACATATTCGACCTCAGTTGAGTTGTGCATGACACAACTTTGTTTTCCAAAAAGCATTCCTTCCAATGTCATTGAAGAGGAAGATGTATCTCTACTAGCTGCATACGTCACGATGTCCATGTACAACCACAACATAACATTTTGCACGAGAACACTAGCCAAAATGGAGAGCGTACACGGCGTAGTAGACGATGTGTAATGGCGGCTCAAGATGGAGGCAACACAAACATTGGAAGAACTATGACAAGAAGTTAACCGCAAGCGCATCGTCAGTATGCGTGGTGTTGCCAAGGAACATCAGAGACCCGATGACCTGGAGGTATGTTGTGACATAAATGGTCTCTCCCAGGGGAGTAGTTTCAGATGTCTTCAGGAGCCTCTGCCATGCTGGAGTCGTGTGCCTAGAGGCATGATGAATAACAACCCAAAGGCCTGCAAACTGCTCCCTTGGGGTGGAAACATACCTTGCCTAATGCATGTGATTCACACTCTGTTGATGATCACATTCCATCTCAAAACCTAGGAAGACACGGGCAAGGCCGATATCCTTCGTCTTGTACAAAGAGTGAAGGAGCACCTTCATAACTTGGATACCATGAGGATCTGGAGAGGCAATCAAGAGATCGTCCACATTGACCAAGATTGCAACAAAGGGTGCTAATGAGATGGTGGGGTTGACCGGACTATGATGATATTCACTTTCCTCAAGGGAGGGGGAAATATCCTTGTTCAAGTAGTGCGGAGTTTACATTAACCCATACAAAACCTTGTAGAGGCGCCATACTCAGTCTGTGCCATCGTGCCAAGTAGATCTCCTTGTCGAGCTGTCCATGTAAGAATGCATTTTTCACCTCCATTTGATACATCTCCCGATCATGTTGGGCTACTTGACTCATGAATGCCTTGGCAGTGGTGGCTTCTAGTTTGTCACGCATGACCCACTCCCAAAGAGTCACATCCGGAGTGCACGAGCCTCCTGTGTGGGGTCTAGCTGAGGTGATAGATGACCATATCCATGTGCGACAAAAGTGGTGGCTATCGTGGTAGTGCATGCGACTGCATGAGACTCATCAGCCGCAATGGCACCATATAACCAACTGACTACATGGGAGTAGCTGAGCGTTGTGTTGGGCTGGATCAGAGCAGCAGCTAGGCTGAGCGCCTTAAGACCAGTGGCGGAAGCAGGCTGATCCGGAGCAGGGGCAGTGAGCTTGATAGATGGAGGACCAGACTGGATTGAGAGAGAGTGACTAGTATGGTGAGAGAACGACTACAAGGGAAGAATACCAAATCCAGTGGTGAGACTACACGGAGAAGGAGAAGATGGGGACGGAGTAGCTATTGTGTCTGTTGTCAAAGGAATCAGCATGGTATCAGGCTGTAGCGCATGTGCATAAGGTGATGATGCAAGCAATGATACAGGTGATGATGTAGCCAATGGTGCAGACGAAATGCTAGGTGATGATGTAGGCGCTGATGTACATGTGCACGTAGATGCTGACTCGGATAGTGACATTTGTGATAGTTCAGGTGCAGATCCCATGTCCAATGATGGTGGCAACGACCCAAGGAGTGATGCAGACGTGGTTGTAGTTCTTGACCTAGGAAAAGATGCATGTGACGCGGGAGACAAAGATGGATTAGGAAAATCACTTAAGGGCCATCCGGCCCATGAGCTCACCTAAAAAATCGAGGCAAGGGAAAGAAAGGGGACGACTCTACGTGCTGTAGGAACATGAGGACCTGAGGAGAGCCTCAGGTGATTTTATGACTCACTGACACACTGGGTCCCATAAATGCCATGCCTTGAGAGGAAATACGCCAAACCTGATGCTGGTCAGGAAGCCAGACGCACACAAAGCTCTTACAGAACCAAGCCAGGTGTACGTCTATGCGATGAACGTGCTAGCACTCATACGGAGTGACATGATGTGGAACCGGTCCATGAGGAACCCAATTCCACACTCAGGTCATGTAATTCATGGCATTGCTGAAAAATGCTTCAGATACGCCAGAGTATAGACCCTAATAGCCAAGGTCAGGTTCCAGTCTTCAAAGACGAAGTTCTACTAAGGGTTGTAGGGGGTTAGATGACTCAAATAGAACACCATCCACGAGCCAGGAGCTCTTCAGCCTGGTCGCCCAGCATGGATGGGAGCTGCATCAGATGGATGTGAGCAACACTTTTCTCCATGGTTCACTGGAGGGTGAGGAGCTCTACATGGTGCAGCCCCCAGGCTTCGACGATGGCACTGGGAGAGTCTGGCAACTTCGTAAGACCCTCTATGGCCTGAAGCAGTCGCCTCGGCGCTGGAACCAAGAAATCAGCAGCACGCTCCTTCAAGGCAGAATCCAGCGTAGCACCGCTGACTCCGCACTATTTGTGAGTCCGCGAGGCCAGGCTTTCGCTGCTGTTCTAGTTTACGTTGACGACCTCCTCATTGCGTCACCAGGCACGGATGCCATCCAGCGTGTCAAGGACTCACTGTACGCCGCCTACCAGATGAAGGATCTCAGATTTTACAGTCTTCCTGGGCATGGAGCTCAAGCATGATCGCTCCCAAGGCGTCCTCCACATCCACCAAGCTGCCTATGTGCAGACTCTATCCACATGCTTTGCGGAGGACCTGCCACTCGTGCTGAGCGCATCCTCACCCATGTCACCCGTTGGCAAGGTGAAGCTAAAGAGTCTTGACCCAGCTGTTGTGGGGGAGCCAGTTGACGTCACCACGTGACCACCACGTACCTGTGAGTCATCGGGTCACTGATGTTCCTGGCGACGACGACGCGCCCAGACATCGCGTTCGCCGTCAACCTCCTGGCCCAGTTTTCTCAGGAGCCGCGTCACCTCCACTACGAGGCCACGATCCGAGTACTACGCTATGTCGTCTCGACTCCTCGGCGAGGTCTCATGTTCCGTCGTCAGCCGTCTGTTGTCGCGGTGGGCTACACTGATAGTGACTGGGTCGGTAGTCCGGACGGTAAGAGTCGCACAGGATGGATCTATCTGATCGGCGGCTTAGTTGTGTCTTGGTGCAGCGGAAAGCAGGGGTGCATTGCATGCAGCACCGCTGAGGCTGAGTACGTGGCTCTTGGCTCAGGCGCGTGTGAGAGTGTGTGGTTGCATCATCTGTTGTCCGAGTTGCGTCAGCCTGTCGCATCCATCACATTGCATTGTGACAATGAGAGTGCCATGGCCATCGCTGATAATGACGGCGTGCATCACACATGCACAAAGCACATCAACATTGAGTATCACTATGTGCATTCGTTGTTGCATGACGACAACATCACCATCGTGTGGGTTAAGAAAACACGACAGTTGGCTAACTTCTTGACCAAGGCACTGAAGCGTGACTCGTTCAAGAAGGCTGCGAGTTCGGTCGGCGTGCGCCCCTGAGTGGCTCTCTTTGTCCCTACATGCGTCTCTACGTGGACTGGGGGAGTCTGGTCGTTCACTTTGTCTCTACCCGCGCATGTGCACTATGCCTGTGAGTCATGGGGGAGTGTTGGTTTTCGCGCATCTCTCATTGTACGCTGTTGTGTCCTCCCAGCTTGTGTACATTGGCATGCAGATGACTGATGGCGAGACTCGATGCTGCTGGAGTGTTGCTCGGTGGAGCCGACGTGTGCTAAGGTCCACGCACTATTCGCTTGAGCCTCCCCCCTCCGGCGATGCGCTCAGCTCCATCGGCAAGCCTCCTCGGCGGTCGGGCTGTCGGCGTTCACTGCCACTGCAGATGTTGTTTCCATGCACCCAGCTCTGTTTTTGGTTGTGGCATTGCGTCTGCAGCGTCATACTGTGCTTAGGGTCCATCTCTCCTACTGTGTGGCCCTGTTTGGCATCACTGACAGTCGTAGGCACTGCCCGGGTTTGGACGGCCATAACTCTTTGCTGCTATTTTTTTAGCTGATTCTGACCGCACGACTGCGTTTGCAGCGTTGGTATGATGGTATGGTCCAGTTTTCAGGCAAAACGGACGACGCCCGGATTTTGGGCTGTCGGGCGTCTGGTAGGGCTCACCAAGAAAACCCTGCTTGCCAGAAAATAGGTCTAGGACTATTTTTTGATTGGCTGGTTAGATGAGTAACAGGTTCTACACTAGTGGGAGGGAGCTAGAACCCTGAGGGGTCTCCCATTGTTGCTCATTCTTCATTGCTTAGCAGTTACTTTCAGTTTCCAGCTGCTTTCTGGCGCTAACACTGGCACGCGCACTTCTGAGTAACAAACCTAGAGCTTCCAGACATAGTCTTTAGAGCAACAGACTGAGGGGGTAGCAGACTTAAGCAACGAGCGTAGAACCCCGCACGCTACATCAACAACGCTGCTGCCCCAACCTGCTGCCTAGTATTTCTGTTTCTCGTCGGCAGCACACAAAGCATCTGATCCTCTAGTGAGAGAGCTTCCCTCAGTGTGCCCGGATCAGGCTGTGTTGGGCCTAACGACCACAAGGTCAGCAGCTGCATCACAAGCGATATAAAACTCGTGAGTGACGAGATCCTGTCCTCCAGGGCATGCTAGAAGTACCTCTGTGTGATCAGTGCAGACACTCAGGCCTACGGCTTTTGTGTCGGGATCACCACTCGCGATGTTAGGAGTGGAGCACCTGGGTGCGGGATCTGACACTCGCTGGACACTGGGGACCAATGGTCGAAGTCGACCGTAGGGCTCACGCGAGTAACTTGGGCTCAAGGGTCTCACCTCAAGCTCAGAGACAGGCACGACCACAACTGGTGAGGGCTGAGACAAAGGAGTAGGGATGCAGTGTGAGGAGATGTGTGTGTAGGAGACATGGGACTGGGTGTGACAATAGGAGCAGGAGTCAAGGCAGGACCATGCACGAAGGCAGGAGTATTGGTGGACACAGGTATAGAATGATGGATACCTGTGGGGTGCGAGGGAATAGGGGTAGAAGCCAGCTGTACTGGAGAGGTCTCAGGGCCGACAGCGATGATCGCTGAGTCATCAAGAGCTGTGGACCAAGAAGTGGAGGGGGCTCAAACGGACACATCAATTGGGCAAGAAGTGCTCACAGGCCCAGACTTCCCCATCCGTCGAGAAGCCTCACACGTAGGAATATGCATGACAGATGGCGACGTGATTGAGGTCAGATCAGAATAGGTGAGAGACTCAAAGAAGAGCGCATCACAGGACTCAACGATGCGAAGACGGATGCGGTCCCAAAAATGCCAAGCCTTCGACTGCGTGGAGATGTCCACAAACGTCCACAAGCAACCTCGCGACGAGACCTTGAACCCCTGCTGGTCCTCGGTCTACCACACAGAAGCCAAGGATCCCCAGACACGAGCGAGACACAAGTCAGCACGGTGGCCAAACCAGAGCTCGTACGGTGTAACGTGGTCTGGAGGGGACCGTGAAGGAGGCGGTTCTAGACCCATGTGACGTAGGTGAATCCGTCAAAGACAAATGATTCCGGGAGACCGCACTCAGACGGTATAGCGCAAACCACATCCTCCATGGTGCGGTTCCAGTGCTTAGAGATACCGTTCTGCTGAGGAGTAGCAGGAGCGGAGACCTGGTGAAAAACCCCATGCTTGGCGAAGGAGCTATCCATCTCATCAAGAAACTCGCCGCTGCGATCTTAACAGAAGGTATGCAGCATGTGGCAGGACTAATGCTCGGCCATCACTAGCCCGAGGCGAACTGCGAGAGTGGCCTCACTCTTCTGGCACAGGCTGTAGACCCACCGCATCCGGGTGAAGTCATCGGTCAGGGTCAGGACGTATTGGCCCCGATCAGATAGAGACTCGACAGGAAGAGGAACGAGAAGGTACGAATGGACCAACTCGAGAGGGCAAACTGCACGAGAACTGGAGTCAGGGTAGGTGCAATGATGCATCTTACACTGAGCGCAGAACAGAAAGTTGGTCTTGGGCGGCTTCTTGAAAGAAGCCATGTCAAGACTGCGCGCGGGCTGCGTCTGAATGAGCTTGGAACATTCAGCCTCAGACGGGCGCTGAGCAACAGGTGAGGAGGAATGACGAAGGGCATAGAGGTACAACTCATGAATCCAATTGGTACTTTCAGGCTCATCGTCATCACATGCCAGCCGTGCCCCCCCACACAAGTCATCACGAGCAACGAGAACAGACAAACAAACAGTTTGTGAATCACTCGGCTGTGACAAAAAGCAAAGCACCAGAAGGTGACGGAGCTCGGCGATGGTGCGGTCACGTGGATCCGGGTCGCCACTGTTCACCGGTGAGGAAGGAGGAACTGCTGCAGTCATGGTCGCCATGCGACCGGTGGCTGTGCTGCTTGACGCAGCCTGCTACGTGTGTGCAGCCTGAAGACTGCGGGTGATCTACGCCCAGTCAAGCCGCTGCTGGCACTCAGTTTAGCGATGACCGTCTCCACAATTGTAGCAGTGGAAAGTACGTCCACCTATACGGCCCGATGACTGGTACTGTTGCGACTGCTTCTGGCCCAAACCATGCTTCTTCTTACCCTTCTTCCCCTGTGTTGCGGCTGCCACACCCTACATCGGAGTCGTGGTAGCCAGGGTGGAAGGGGAAGAGGAGGATGTGCCAGAGGCTGGAAAAGTGGTATGTAAGAGGGGCGTCGGCGGTGACGCGATGACCGTTGCAACAAGGGAACTCTTCTGATGGGCCACGGCTGCCTCGCCGGCGGAAGTCACCTGGAGGAAGAGCTGATGCGCCCAAGGAAGAAGCTGAAGAGAGGCAAAGAAGGGCTCGAGCACGGTGTCGCTGTACCCCAAGAAGATATCTGCGTGCTTAAGACGAACTCCGATCATGAGCGTGTGAAGCGCCCAGAGCTGTGTACCTCCTGAAGTCCCAAGGCACATGTAGATGCGCATGGCATGCCACCACTTATCAGTTACGGACTCAGTAAGTCTGTGACGAAGGGAGTGCAAAGCGTGAATGTGAGCCCTGCAGGTGGAGTGCATCTCTGCAGCAAGCAGCGACAATGCCTGGTCCCAACCCCCACGTGGATCAGCATCCACGCTTGTGCCGGCCTCCATGGAAAGGGCAAAATTCCACGACAGTCTCGCGCGGCATGGCATAAAGGAGCGCGCGCATCGCCCGAGCCACTGTCAGCACTTGAGTGCAGTCTGTAACGTAGTACGGACTGTGATAGTAGGGCCATAGCCCCTCTAAAGTGGCCCAGACCTGGAAGAGAGTCTCCCAGCAGTCAAAGTCATCCTCGCTGACCTAGCGTGGGGGCGTTGTCTCGAAGTCCTTGGGTTGCCGCTCCGTGGAGAGAGCAAACACAAACTTGGAGGTACGAGGGATGGGGAAGACACCGGGGCAAGGAAAGTCTCCGAGGTAGGAGTCAGGTGAGGGTCGGATCCCCGGGAACAGAGAACCAGAACGCGTCTGAAGCTAGCAGAGACGCTTGTGAAGCACACGCATCTCCCTCTCATGTGTGTCATCATACATCCCTGGCATGTCAGGGTCCTCATCCAAAGGATCGAGAAGTGGCGGGCCCTCTCCTGCTGCTCTCCTTGGTGTAAATGCCGCCTCCAGAAGGTATGGCACCGCTGACTTCGCTGGATGTCTGCTGTGGGGCCGTGGACTGATCACGAATAAGATCAATGAGCGCACGGATGGCATCAGTCTGCTGCTGCTGCTGATGACGTATCCCATCTTGCTGACTCGGCAGATCCGCAATGGCCTGTGAGCGTGGGCTCATGACCCCTGAGGAGGAGGAGGAGGAGGGATCTTATGGTCCTTTGCCCTTGTCACCGGTCGTAGCCATTTCAACGCTTAGTATGGACCGGGACTTCGAAATAGTTGGATTTCAGAACCGTCAGCGGTTCTCAAGAATTGAACCGCTGATAAGTTTTTAATTTCCGATGCCAAAATTTGACTAAGGCAGGTGGTGACGTCAGCAGGGGTTTGTGACGTCAGCACGGACCTGAAGATGTCAGCAAGAAAAATGCTGATATCAGCACAATTGTTTTTTGGTCTACAACCCACGTGGCTGTTGGGCGGCTACTCCGCGGCAGCCTCATGGAAGCTGCGCGGAAGCTCCGTAGCAGCTTGCGCTCAGCTGCTACCACTATTGTGCCTGCGCCTACAACAACAACCGTGTAGCTGCTTTCACAACTGTGGCAGAAGTTGCGCGTTGTTGCTATGCCGTAGCGCTGCTACTGTTGCGCGTTGCCGCTGCCGCGTTGTGGCTGCTACTGCTCCTACTACTCACTACTGTTGATACTGCTCAATGCTACCGCTGCTGTGTGTTACTACTTGCTGCTACTGTTGCTGCCTGCCACCGCCACCGCCGCTGCTACACAGCGCTGCTGCACGCTACTCCTGCTGCGCGCTACTACTGCTACGCGCTACTGTTACTGTTACCCGCCGCCATCTACTGCGGTTGTGGCCTGCTGCCGCCGCTGCTAGTGCCAATGCCAGCAGCTGCTAGCGACTGCCGACTGCTGTAGCTGTCGCCTGTTGCTGTTAGCAGCTGCTGCTCATGCACTCTCACATGCTGAAGGTGGTGACATCGCCGGAAGTCGGGTGACGTCAACAGGTCACTGTGGATCGGCTAGAGCAATGACGCTCATTGCTTCTGCTCTGTTGCGTCTCTGTTGTGCAGCGCAGCAAGAACTGTCTCACTGCTCTGATACCATGAGAAGATGTGTGGAAGCTTCCTAATGATAGAGCCGCTGACTAGGCGTTAGTGCCTGGTCAGACGGTGACGACAGTAACAAGTTGTGCACACAACGGCAAGGGTCTGGCTAGGATACACAAGGCAAAGTGTCAGAATGCTTCAATAGAATTTGGAGGGAGATGAAAAATGACAGGTCCATGGCATAAGTACCTGCCACGGCGCACGTCGGGTGTCGCACGCGGCAGCACAAGGTCTGTCCTAAAACCGGGCCAAAACTACTCTTTTGGCCGTAACTGAGTGTAGACATGTCAGAATGCTACGTCGACTGAACCTAGATGTGCAAAATCACAAGCCGGACGCTACGATTGGTCACATACATACATCCGGCATCAAACGGTGGACACACAACGCAAAAACATGCAAATCGGGTCCACGGCCAGTCCACCGATAAACTCCTACGTGCTATTGGAAAACTGCAGGAGGTCCGAGGAAGCGTCCACAGCTCTGTGATGGTCGTCGGTCAGCTCCAAGCTGGTAGTCCACCACGAGACAACGCACCGGTACCACCTGGGTTCGTATCAGGGATCTACACGGGTATGGACACGGTCGAGTGGTCACAGTAAACTGTACGGGTCGACAGGAACATCACAAATCACAACAGCATCTTGCGTCTTTGCGTTCGATCTTGAAAGCTCCCAGATTCCTCAGCAGAGCTTCTCGATCTGACCACTCACGACGCGACTCCACACGTGTCGCTCGAAAGTGGACTCGACGACCTTGACTATGTCTCATTTGTAACTCGACAATTGTATACATGTGTTGGATCATTTTGACACTTTTCATCGAAGTACACTTGCTTCTAATTATAAATTGCTCAAGTGTTCTAAATTCTCAACCGTGTTCTGTCATAAAAGTTTGACCTCTTTACCATCTACGCTCCCTTCGGCATAACATTCAAGATGTTATCTGATACACATGGTTCCAATGACACCAATATTTGTAAGAGACAAAAATATTCAATGAAACAAATTAATGTCTGTGAAACGTGTCATCTTTTGAGAAAAATGATGCACAATCAGTAGATGAGTATGTTGTCCATCGTTGCTTCATATGGTTCAATTACACTACTTTTCATCTAATAAATGAAAAATAATTTCCAACGGCTAAAATGTACTAAGATTCTATTACCTGTTGAACTTTCTATCCTTCCATTGTTTAGCATTCCCAGCTTCAGGGTCTTATGTTTGTGCAAGCACGTGACAGGCCCCATGGTAGGAAGGCCCGTCGTGTTTCCTTTCAACAAATGGGCAGTTTCGGAGTAACCTACAGTACATATTGAAATCATTACAGATCGGATGGAACTGTTGGACAACCAAGCCAATACCACGTTTTTCTCTGTGGCCCTCTCAACGATGTTTCTAGTACTTCTAGTGCTGGAGGCATTGTTGACACTACGGATGGTGCTGCCAGTGGTGTACTGTGTGTTACTAGTATTTTCCCTCTCGATCATAATCCTGGTGCTGCTGTAGATGGTGTTGCTAATAATGTGGTCAACAATGTTGGATTCAATCCTTCAGGCTAGGTTGTATGTCAAATCTTGGGCGTTCACCCGCATCATCGTTCCTCACCTTGGGCTTGCCTTTTGTGGTGCCATCACCTCCTACCCCTTGCCACTCAAACCCACAATAGCCTACCCAATGCCTAAAGCCATCTATTGTACTGTTCTCCCTCGTTCTTACCACTTCCAAGCTAGCACACAACATAACCTCCCTCCGCTTGATCACGGGCTCTGCTTGAATCACCTATGTTAAGCCTTTTAATCCTCCATTTCGTCCTTTCTACTGTTTTGTGCTTCGTTTGGCCATTCTCCTTTCCCGATGGTGCATTGGAACGATGTTCTTTTTGGTCATCGTCTCAACACTTGTCCCAATCCCCACCCCTTCGAATCAGAGAGAGTGAACTCTGTTTGTGGCATATTCTCCTATGTGAACACTTGTTTGACGTCCTTAATGCACCCGTCAGTGGTGTTCTATTTCCTTTTTCCCCTCTTCCCCTCACAGAGAAAGCAATATACCTGCAATCCTTGGCCGTGTCTTGGCTTGGCATGTGACTTCTACCTTTTCTTATTCGTATGTGTCTTTCCTCTTTTATGCCCATTTCAAGGAATCTATTTTAACTTCACCCCATAATTATCTCGTGCTTCTCCCTTCCCTCTCACCCACTGTACCATTTACACCTTCACTTCAAAATCGAGAATATTATATCCTCGCTATCTCCACCTTTTCTTGCTCATCAATGTGGGTCAATTGTGGTGCCACCACTGACCGCATTTGCCCAGACCAATCCCTTTTCATGTCGTTTCTTCATACCCCTATCATCACTGATGTCTTTACCAGTGAAAATACTCCACTGTGTATTCAAAATATTGTGTTCGTTTCCCCATTTTCTCTCATTTCCCCCCTCATTTAACTGCACTCCTGGCCTTTCTTCTCTCTTCTCCATGTCCCAACTCTTGATTATTCTAGCCGCTCTTCTATGTATGCGATTGGCTTGGTGACCAAAATTGATTGTGTTAAAGGTCGTCTCCTTCTTCGCGGTCGTTTTCCAGTAGGAGAGAGTCTAATATCGGGTCTTTGTTCATCACTCCATGTTTACTTTTGTTGCTCTTAAGCTCGCTACTATTTCTCATAAAGTACATTCCCACGTGTTGGAAATTATGTGATTTAATAGAAACATGTGTTTAATGGGTCTTGGATCAAAATAGACAATAGAGGAGAAGGAAGCAAAGGGCAACAAGGTTGGTGGCAAAATGGTCAAACTCTCTCCCTGCCTTCTTCCTACCCTAACCTGTCTGTATCCAATAAAAGTGAGATCCGTTGATCTAATGGCTGGCTTTGTTGAGTGTCCCACTTGACCAAAACCAGCCACAACCACTTGAGAATGAGAAGAGATGCTTCATGTACGGCAAGAAAATGCAAAATCACTTGAAGTGGCACGGAATTTCAAGATAAAGCTTAACAAGGGGTAAAGACTGTCGATGAAGTAGGTGAATCAGACCAGAAATTTTCTACCCTCAATTCCGACATGGTACGATGTATAGTGAGGCAAACAAGGCTTCAGTGAGGATGCGTGAGGATCACATGATCACATAAGAGTCTGTGCCCACATACCGTAATATTGCTGGCACATATGTTGTTGCAACACAATGTAGAGCTCAGAACGTTCAGACCAAGGATATAGACGCTCGTTCCGAGGACATAGACATAGAAATTTGGTCCAAAGTTATAGACATTCATTCCAAGGATATGAATGTTTGTTCCAAGGATATAGACTAGGGTATGAGATACTACTTGGTTGACGTTTGAAGTTTGTTTGCATTCGGCTATAATTTTAATGCATACTCAATAGTTTTATGTGATTCTTGAAGCTCTGAACTCTTGAAGTTTATTTAGTGATTAGTCTAGAAAGGGGTGGATGTAGTGACCGAATATGAAGCGAGCTCGGAATTCACTCTAGTTCATTCACACTCGCACAAAAAAAAAACAGGAGACAAGGAAAGGGTTAAGAAACACGGATTAAGAATTCAGGAGATGATATCAAATCACGGCTCTGTATTTCATGAGTAAAAGGAGCAAGACGACCTTTCACGCACCCGCGAGGACCTTACCCACGTGACATATTTTCCAATGACATCAAATGCTCATGTACAAGATGGACACGTACAAATCTCCAACATTTTATGGCGGAGATCATCATATCTTTGCATTCAACGTTAATTTATTTTATTGCAATAGAAATATTAAGGGGAGTTGTCTTCAATACATGAACTAAGACTCTTGATGATGCACCAATATCATAAAAATGGTTGCATTAGTTGTGATGTCGTGAGCAATCCCTCTCCATACTAGCCATGCAACTCACTGAAAAGGTTGACAATGTCTATAAAAGACAAAAACCATAGGCCCTACTGTAAGAATCTCATCAAGAATACCTCGTGATTTCATCACTACTACAACTTCTACACTTATGAAAATCTCCAATACAGTGTTCTTCACAATGGACAAGGCCTATGAGGCAATGATGGATAGAGAAGGAGATTGCCCGCAAGGCAGTTGTGGTAATGTTTTTCTTTACAACATGTATAAGGTTTGGGCCTTTAGAGATTTAATAAATTGGGATAACTATGACCCTAGAAGAGATGTCCAAGGGAGCTTTGTTAAAAACCTCAAGGATTTGTAGCACAAAAGCACTATAATCAACAAACCAATGTATCTCCAAGCATAACGGGTCAACCCGTCAATCTTGAAGAAAGATATGCAAACACAATCAATTGGCCATTCCATACAAAGGGCCATATCAATAGAGACTTTTTTTTTAAGAAGCTCAAGCCTACACATTAAAAATGGAAGACAAGATTTTCGGAGTAGATCCAAGCTGAGGTTTCAAAACTTGTTGTAAGTTTTCAAATATATCTTGTGATGTCCATCAGTTTATAAGTCAACTCAGTGCAGATGAGGACATCCCAGAAGTAGCTGACTATGAACATCGAGTATATCCACATCATATAACCAACCATTGTCAGTTCCTAAGTATAGCTAGCAAGGAAACCATAGATGAGATGAAAATTCATTCCATCCATAATTCATTGGGCTGATGGCTTGGGTCATGGCTTAGATCATAAACTCAAGCCGCACCATCTGGTTATGTGAGCTACAAAGAAATTTATTCACCTTACAGAGTCAAATTTGAGGATGAAAGCACAACACTAGCTCTTGGGATTGTTTTCAAACAAGAGGGTATCGATCCTGAAGGCAAGAAAACACAAAAATTACAGCAAACTTGCTTTCCGTGACTACAATGAACAAGAAAGGAAAGATATTGATCTGTGTCACTGATAAGACCTAAAAGGTTATGACCCCTAACAACCAAATTGTAGTTGTGGCATCAAAAGAAAGTAAAATCACAATTCTGAACACACAGTAGGCACCATCAACAACAAGTACACAATTGTACTTGTGTATTTGTTCACACATGTGTATACTCTGTCTTTGGTCATACTAAGATCACGCAAGACCCTGTAAATTGAACCAGTCTACCAAAATACTTCTCCAACAGCTACTCACCCTCGGCACAAGAGTTTGGCACACGTGAATGACAAATCTGTTGAAAAACGTTGTTTATGGCAAGGGGAACATGGCCTCCCACAAGATATGGGTTTTTGTACTTCTTGACCTCCCTACACAGATTGTTTTGCAGGAGATAACATAAGTATCACTACAATACATGTATAACTTTTGCAACCTCACACAAGCTGGAGCTCTTATGCATGGAACTTTCTTGTATGAATGAAGCCTCAGACTCAAATAAGCATGAATTGATATTCATTATTATTGGCTACAAACACATGGTCTAGGTGCACTTCCTCAGCTACAATTTTCAAGCACCCAATATATAAAAAAAGGATCCAAATGATTGAAAGCTTGACAAATCGCATATCAATAACAATTTTCACAGGCAATGGTGGCAAGGTTGTGAACCGCTCACTAAAATATGTTATGCATGCAAGTGTGTTGTTCATCATACAATGGACCGCAATAATCCTACACAAAATGACGTGGCCAAAAGGATTGAAAAACCTTGTCGACGGAGCCTGTGTCATGCTACACACAACAAGACTATGAACAACAATTCTTTGCTAAAACTATATCAATAGCCACCTTTTTACCAAAAAGAATCTTGGAAAAAATGCAAGATGCACCACTCCTTTCTGAAACTAGAGTGGCCATCGACCTGCCTTGTACCACATCAGGATCTTTGGCTTCATATCAAATGCTTGCATCCTTGCTGATGAAATAACCAAACTAGAATTCCATAACCACGAGTATCTCCTTTTTTATTCTAAGATGGCACAAACTCATGCCCAATACTAAGGCTCTTTTTAATATCACACATCTCGTAATGATTCCCTATGCACTTGAAAACCATGTTGAAATCATTTCTCTTCAAGTTTTATTCATGGATCTTCTTTCAAAACAACATGAAGACATGTTGAATCCAATGAATTCTTGTGAATATGTCCAAGCTACAAAAGTTATAACAGCTCTTTCTCCTCCACCTCCACCACTATGCATATTAGGAAGGATTGGTCATCTTAACCATCATACCAATAATCATACCAGTTGTGATCTTGACTCAATTGCTGACCTTGTACTGCTCACTTGTGTTATGGATATCACCTGTTTGGAAAATTGAGCGAGAAGTGAAAATGCTAAAGAACGGATTAAAATATCAAAAAAGCCATGTGGTCACCGACAAAGTGCTATACAAGAACAAAATTGGAGCTGATGGTCAGTTTGCCATACGTTAATCTCACCTTTTAACCAGGGGGTAAGGTCGCCAACTTGGTTTCACTAAAATATAGGTACACAAGTTGTTATGTATTACTCTACATCTATTGTTCCAGCCCTGACTGCAACTGAACGGTGTCATCTTCACCAGGTGGATGTCTGGTGATCTAGATGACACAACTAGAGGGATAGGAGAAGCAATGGGGGAAGACCATGTCTTCTTGCTGCATGGAACCATTCATAATCTCAAGCAAGGTATCCAATTAGGGAACAAGAAAAATCCATGGCATGATTTGTCCCAGCTGTTGAACCGTCTAAACTCTCACCACTAAGTGCAGATCAACATGAATTTCCATTCCACCATTGTGGTGATCCTTTTTGTGGACTGCCTCTTTGTATTCGGAAACTGCCTCCTGGGATATTCTCTCTATATAAGAAGAAAATTCAGTAGTATTTGACATGATTGACATGAATCCCTATTCCCAATCTCTGGGAACACCCGTAAGCGACTAGTCTAGATAAATCAGTCATCGTATGGGAAAATGTCACTGAAAATATTTGCCAGGGAAACTATGAAGTATCAGTAGACCATTTGTACCACACGGTGGTGTATCAAATCAAAAACTCCAAAACCGACTGCATTAATGAAAAATGCAAAACGTCATCCTGGCATCGTTGGTTCTGTTATGTATACATCTGTTCATTTATGTCCGATCTTCCCAAAGCAAATATAAATTCAAATTTGTGTTGAAGACTAAGATCCCTCTTTGATTAAATGTTTGACAATATTAATGTTTTTGAAAATCTCTCACGAGTATCATATACACTAATGGCTATGCATATGCAAAAATGTGAATTTGAGTGCTACAAGCTGTTGGGAAAAGATGCCATGACCATTTGTATTTTTGTTGATGGTTACATGCTTCGTGCCATTGTTATGTTTGTAAAACTACAACAGGCCCTATTTTAGACTGGAGGAGTTTGATCTTTAATGCAGATTTTTTGCAACTTGAGTGGTAGTTATATTATCACTTGTTGCATTAGCAAGATTTGAACTACTACTTGAATGATAGGATAACCATTGCTCGAGACATATTTCACAAAAAGCTATGTTGGCTTGACTTATACGAGACATATCTTTCCCATACCAATCGTACATTGTCATATTGTTGTTTGTGTTTCTATTAGATGAATATCCAATTGAATATTGTGTGTGTGTGTGTGTGTGTGTGTGTGTGTGTGTGTGTGTGTGTGTGATAGAGAGAGAGAGAGAGAGGGAGGGAGGGAGGGAGGGAGAGATAGAGGGAGAGAGAGAGAGAGAGAGATAGATTGATAGAGAGGGATATAGAGAGAGAGAGGATAGATAGAGAGGGATAGATAGAGAGGTAGAGAGAGGGGGGGGGAGAGAGAGAGAGAGAGAGAGAGAGAGAGAGAGAGAGATAGAGAGAGAGAGAGAGGGAGTATGTGTGTGTGTGTGTGTGTGTGTTATGGGAAATCATTTTATGGATCATTGTGTGTATCCACCTTGTCTTCTTCCACATCCACAAGTTAATCATTGGCAATGTATGCAGGCCACATTTGATTGGTAATGATATCATGCATTCATCACATTCCATAATCCTCATGACATTGGTCGCAATTATAACGACATTCTGGTTGATCACCATCCTGGGTCGCTTTATATCAGGCTTCCAATGTTTGATACATTCATGTCTTGCCTCTCTCGAATGCGATTTAGAAATGGAAAAACAGGGATGTAAAATATTGGCTTAAATGGAAGATTTTAAAAAGGTATACCATGGAATGCCTGGAGACTAGTCTTTTGTGTCCCAAAGCAACATTCAATCAGGGAATGTATTGAAGCCTTTGTCATATTAAACAACTCTTGGTGGCCTTGTGGCCTTTGGCCACCCAGGCCAAACTCATTTAGGTGATACATGCGCCGATGATATGGTGTCATGAGGCCGTGCCCTTCCGTGAATCCGCTGCAAGCCAAAAGGAACTTAGAGTGTGGCACGCAAAAACCTCTTTGTAAATTATCCAAAAACATATGTGAGTCATGGAGGGAGCCTTTCCACCTTGTTTTCATGAAGGAAAATCATGCATCTCGGTTGCACAAGGCTAGGTGGTATTGTATAATCTATTGACGGCGATTGAAAAAATCGTCAGAGCAAGCGTTAGGATCAAGGATAGGCAAATGGTTTTTGTCTATGGATCCAAAACAGTTGAACCATGGTAAGTAGTATGTTCTTGTATGCCATAGCAATGGGTGAGACGCATGTGTGATGGGATGGAAAATGACTACACACGCCATGGAGTTGGAGGCATGAACAACTTGATGGCATACAAATGAAACAACGGTTGCTTCCCTTTGCAGTTACAAATTCATATGAAAGACAATTCACATATCTTACGGATAGACATTGTGTGGTCTATATAATACAACCACATGCATTGACATGTCACACATGTTGGTAAAACGCAGGATGAAGGAGACAATGGCATACCATGTTTTGAGCTTCATTCGATACATGCTGAAGAACCTCTAAAGATGACCTTGTCGTATCTCCTATAACCATTCTGTGCTACCAAAGCAACCCGTGTGCATGGGCCAAAAAGAAGTCCGAGCAAGATTTTGGCATATGAATTCTATAATCCTATGTCAAAAGATGGAGAGAAGTAAGACCTTGTGTTGGAGCACACGATGAGTTAGTGCTTGTTGAGCTGTGAGTCGGTGCACACTTGGATCCATGGTGCCAATGCCCTACTCAAAGCAATGGAACCCATGCTAAGTAAAAATTGTGTGGCTTAGTAGGGAAATCACTAAGGGTGTTCACGAGTCCAGACTCACAAGTGTGGAGGCAGACTCGGACTCGCGGGTCCAAGGTTCAGTATAGACTCGGACTCGTGAGTCTTGGACTAGACTCGTAAGTCTCGAGAATTGCGAGTCGTCCAGGTCAAAATCGCGAGTCCATGCCATTTACACATCACCATGTATGGCAGCACCACCAACCTCATGCCTTCCAGTGGTGGTGCGCCTTCATTTTGGGACTTACCACTAGTATATGACTACCACCACCACTACCATTATCACCAACATCACATAAACTCCTTGGCTGACCACACAACCACCATGACATCCATTAAAACTGCCATATACATCTGAAACATGTACATTACCACTTATTGGACTCTCCAAGCACTAGCACACAAAACATCTTGTGTACAAGTGCTACCAGTCCTTGTGTTCAAAGTACTAATCATGTTGTTTAAGTTCTCTACTAAATCCACAATAACGTCATGAACTACACACCCAATTTCACTACCACGTTGTTTATAGTAACTTAACTTGTATGTAATCAATTGTATTGCTCATTTCACTGCTATAAAGTCACAAAAATGTCACAATGTGTGATGGGCCTGCTCTAAGTGACTACACTGAGCACAATGGAATTGCAAAAAAGTGTGTCAAGCATGTGGAACACATCAAAGAAATTGAGGAGATGTCAATTATTTTTGCTAGAAAGCAATTTAACAACACAGCTGACTAATCTCCTTAACATCATCATCCATATCATCATCTTCCTCCCTCCCCCCTCTCCATGCCCAACCTCATATGAACTACAATACTCCTCCTCGTAATCCTCGTCTGAAGATGCCTCATCTGAACTCTTGTCTGCCTCTGCAACCTTCAGCACCTAATCTTCCTCACCGTCCTCATCTACACCTGCATCTTGGACATGCTGTGATGCCTTTGCTACTTTTCTTGTTGCTCTCTGTGTTTCTTGCTCTTGTTGTGCTTAACCTCCAATTGCTCATCTTCCACTCTTCCATCTGGTACCATTCGGAAGTTCCTCAGTGCTTTGTCGTTTATCCAGGTTCTAAAACACAAAATGTTTTGAAATTCAATCAGCAATAGAGAGTGACTGAATTCCTTCACTACTTTACCTCCCATGGAAAACATCCGTTCTGATGGAGTGCATGTTGTTGGGAAGGCAAGGGAAAACGTAGGGAGCTTTCCTGCATTTGCTTTGTACCACGCCAACATGTTGTACTTTTTTCCCTTCCTTAATGTCTTCTTGAACAGCTCCACCTCCTCTTGTATGGTTTCCGGAACCACCAACTGCTCCTCTACTTCATGTTCCTTGTAGAGGTATTTTGGGTCAGCCAGAGCAACCTCCATCATGCTCTATCGCTTCTTTTTTCTACATCCCTTATTTACGGCTGCAGCAGGGCCTATTAGCTGGCTCCTTGTTACTACAGATGGTTGCATTCTTGTACGTGTGTTGGTGGATAGCGCCTCCGCCCTGTCGTCCTCTTCCTTTGCTATTGTTATAGCCTCTGCTGCCTGGACAGCGGTAGTAGCCACTGTTGCTACTACTTATGCTAGCCTTCTCTCTTGTACCCTTGCAAAGTACGGCTTGAAGAAGTCCAGTATCTTGACCTCCAGTTCCACCATGGATTTGATGTCAAGAAGCTAGAGGACATAGAAAAAATAAGAGGTAAAAACACTAGGCAAACCATTAACAACATTCATGTGGGAAAATCCACCAACAACACCATTGGAACCATCACAAGGACCGGAACCACCACAACCAACACCACCACCGCCACCACCTCTAGTATCAATGCCAGTACCTTGTGTACTTGCTCGAAGATGCGAAAGCAAAATAGAGGATCAACCACAATTTCCACAACTTGATGGATGTCGGCCTTCTTTACGTACTTCTCCCGATGTCACACCACATAAGAGCGTGCAAAAAGAGGAAGAAGCATAGGGCATGATGGCAGGGAACAGAGGAAAAAAGGTATCATGGATAAGGAACAGAGGTAGAAAGATAGGCAGAAACAGATGTATGTTGGCATGAAATAGAGGCAGGAACTGATGCATGATTGACATGAAAGAGAGGCAGATACCCACCTTGTCCACTGAGCTGGCAAGCCCTGGCTACACAGTGACCAAGTAGTTCTCTATAATATTCAGGGCCTGATTCTTCTGCTCCTTCTCCATGACCTTCATGCACTAGAGATGCAGCTTCTGTAGGATGGTACTGAAGAAAGGAAGCACAAGTGAGAGATTTGGATACTCTTGGCCACTGATATCCTCTGTAAAGCCCTTGAAAGGCTTGAGGATAGCAATGACCATGGCCAATAGCTCCCATCCCTGCCCATTGGGGATGAGAGCAGGATCTCTCATCTACATTTACTCATCAAGGACTTCTTTGATCCTCACGACCCTCTCACACATTTTGAGATTACTGTTGCACCGGGTCGAGGTGTTCAAATGGAGGGACAAGTAGGTCATGCGCGGGTAGCACAAGAGTTTATCAAAGACCGCTCACGCTTGGCTGTCCTGCTGACATGGTTGACAATGTCCCTTGTGGTCCGAAGGTACTCTTCCAACTCGTCCACGGTGATTCAATCCTTCACCGCCAGGGTAGCACCTGGCTCATGCAATGGATGTGGCCAACCTTGCTAAACAAGTCATTGTGTAGCACCACAAAGTTGTCTACCATATTGTCATTCACGCTGTTGTTGTCCACCGTCAAGCAGTGCATATTGTCCCATAATACCCACTCCCTCATAGCGCTTGAGAAAAGGTCAAACACAGTGGCAACACTTGCATCATCAAAGCAAGAAAGAAAGGCCAAAGCAACGCTTCTGCCAAATCTCACCACCAACTCCCTCAGCTCTTTGTGCTTCACTTTGTGGACACATCTAAAGTGCTTCCACATGGATGAGGTGTTGCCCTCGGTCAAATCGAACATCCCCTTGAGCTCCATCTGCTCAGGGCATAAATTGCAAACAACCCGCGGCTGACCATCGATGACCAGATAGGTGAAGACATTCCACACGACCAACAGCTTAAGCTTGCGCTTATCCACTCATCCATGCACATTCAACATTGCTTGAACCAGTGTACCACATGCCTTAGAGGCGGTGGTACTCAGGAATTGCTTCTACTGTTGCTGCCCCTACTGTATCTTCTGTTGCTTCTTTGTTGGCTGCAAAAGTGGTTGCAATGTGGCCATGGCTGTTGGTTGTAAATACAACTCGACAATCCTCCACTTTAAGGCTCACGCCTTAAGGAAGAGGACCGGTTGAACGGATCAAAAGAGTGTAGCAAATAGGGTACACTTGGCTGCTTACATGAAGCGGGGTGGACGCAATTTCACGCGGTTGCGTGAAACCCTAGCAACTGCATGAGTACTGCGGGCAGCAAAATGAGACATTTAGGGCAAGTTTCCTTGGCCAATCGGCGTGTATGGTAGCTATGTACAGGCTACAAGATTTTTCCCCAAGGATTGGGGATTCTTGTGGTGGCGGGTGTTGAACCTGACCACTGTGAATGTTTTCATATCCCCCCCCCCCTTGCGAGTCCCCTCACAGGACTTACGATTCTAAAAAACACACTTGGACTTGCGAGCCGAGCCAAGCCAAAGAAAGACTCGTGAGTCCGAGACGAGACTCGAGACCGTGATTCCTCGACTGGAGTTTGGGTTTTTGGTGTACATGCTTAGAAATCACCCACGATGTGTTCAACATCACGTCTCGCATGGCCTTGAACCAGCAGCTTAGGAGACACCTACAAAGCACAAGGTGCGACTCAAACTGTTATTTCAATACATGAACGACTTTCTAAACTATGCAAGTGGGAATTTTTGTCCTTAAATTCAGGGCCCACCACGTTCCAACCTCAAGATCTTTATGCCAGTCAGCTGAGGGAATTTTGACCACCTACCCTGATGCTTGGCGTTCCCTTACCAAAGGTTTTGACATATTCGACCACTCTCTGGAAGGGCCAGCAGAAGTGTCGAGAACTATATCAATGTTTTCATACTATTCAATTGACTTCTGCTGAGAAACAAACTTTTTTAAAGCTATGACTCAATCGAAACACTCCCAACATATGTCTTGTTGTATTTCTTGCTAATGTAAATATGTGTGTATCACCTTCAACACTTGGCATTGAAGTATGCTTACTTAGAAATCCAAAATCTGTGAATCGTCTTCTCCTCCACGCCTCATACTTGTGAACCACCCACACTTTATTTAGCAAAATACTTGGTATGGAAGTGCAAAGGGGTTGGAGGGATAGGTGACATATTAACTACAAGGCATCAACCTTGGACGAGTCTTCATCACATCTCCTTCATCCAAGAATTCGCAGACCTTGCGACAACAATATCGAGCCGAGCGAGAGAATCCGACGACAAGCAGCAGCAAAAGGTAGAGACTCTGGTGATTGAGGATGAGTAGCATGTAGTCAACAATGCTCGCTAGGAAAAAAGAGAAAGTAGCATGAAACGTTTTTGGTAGTTGGTGCAGAAGTGACGACCTCGAGGGCCAAGCAAATGATGGAATCCTCGGGGCTGGCAAACCCAGAGCCTTCATCGTTACGTGTTCGCATGAAACATGGCATGGTGGGAGGTACTCGTCAATATGTTTGCATCATTGAAGACGTATAACAGAAGCTATCGAGAGTTGAGAACCTCAATACCCACCTGTTGTAACCACTCAGTGTGGTGACGGAGGAGCTTCATAATGTATGCGCACTGAAAGTAATAATTACAGTGTGATATCTCTGACTCTTAAGCAGCTTTGACCAACACTTCCTGATCCTTTTGATCATGCAAACTCTAAGGGACTGATAGTTTATATGTGGCTAAAGATTTTGTAGGTGTACTTATCGACCGGTCGACGTGGCAGTGCCACGCCGATCGGTCGAAGGAGCCACGTGGCTCAAGCGGGGTCACCTGGGACTGTGGACGGTTAGACGGGATGGCTTGAGGGTCGAAGACCCTCAAGCACCGCGGTTTTGGCCTAGTTGGCCAAGGATTCCGTCGAATCCGTTACATTCGTATCAGAGCTACATGACTCGAATCCCACGTCGGGATTACCGGAGATGCCAAGGCGGCTCTCACTCCCAGTGGGGGGGGGGAGTGTAGCGTGGTAGTGCCACGCCGACCGGTCGAAGGAGCCATGTGGCTCGAGCGGGGTCACCTAGGACTGTGGGCGGTTAGACGGGATGACTTGAGGGTTGGAGACCCTCAAGCACCGCAATTTTTGGCCTAGTCGGCCAAGGATTCTGTCGAACCCGTTACAACATACCTACTACTAGGATCAACAATGACAAGAAGAAAATTAATCTCGCAAACCGGGTTTTGTGTGGCATGACTTTGAGTTTGTGGTCCAATCATAAGACCATCCAATGATAGTAGGGATTATTGGAGTTGCATGAATAGGTCACATAACCGTTCTCATATTGTCGACAGCACGTGATCTACCTTCTTTTGTAGATCAATCCGGCGTGGTACAACTCATAAACTACATAAAAAATTGGGCGCACTTTGCGCAAGCCATACTAGCATGTTTTGAAAAAATGTGCAAGAAGTGTGTCGCATACAACTCCGTACGTTTCATCAAAATGGGTAAAACTCCATTTGAAGTACTTTTAATATGTTTCTCATTACACCAATAGGACAATAAGACCAAATTAATATTCTCACGGTTGACATTCACCATCAGGACTTCTTAAGCACCTGGAAGGAAACGCGCCAGACCCTCACAAAGACGGAAGTAGCCATGAAACGAGCAGCATATTGACATCGGATTGACATTAAACGAGAAACGACAATGTATTCGACACAGACAATGTCATCCTACTTTGCTCTGCAAACATCAAATCATCTGGACAGACTTAGCGAATCTCAAACCCCGATGACTGGACCCATTTAAGACGGAGCGAATGCAAACTCCGGTTGTCGCTTGAATTTTCATACCAATCACAATGGTGATGCATCTAGTTTTCCACGTCAGTAAGCTCAAGCATTTCAAGGACCATAGCAAGGGATTCTCCGGTAGAGACGTTGCTCCCTTGCCTCCAATCCAAGTGGATGGAGGTACGGAGTACGTGATCGAGGATGTCCTCGGATATGGACACCGTGGAAAATTGTCTGAGTATCTGGTCTTCTGGCATGTCTATGTGGTCGCGCACAATATTGGGAACCCTATGACAACCCTTGAGACGTCTATCACCTGATCAGTGGCTAGTGCAGGATTCACCGGCTCACATCTGCTATTGCGCCGGGAATTCGTGGCTACACTGGGGGAAAAGTGTTATGCCCAAGATGTACACGAGTCCCTCAACCACGCAAGTTGGCATTTGTATCCTTGCATTCATGGCCCACCGCGCGTTGACCTCAGGAATAAGCTATTGAAGGTTATGACACATTTGACCACTTTCCAGAAGGATTGACAAAATGGTTACAAATGATATCGATGTTTTGATATTTTTTGGTTAACTTATTGACTATGCTGGATTGTTATGAAATCCTCCTCAATGTTCTTGACAACCCTCGAGTTCTTGATGCATTTTCTCAAGGAAACCACGCTGAATGCGACATCGCACAGTGCTTGACTTAAGCATATAAGACCCAACATAAGCCTCATTTTGTTTCTTGTTATTGTAAATATACGCTCAACATGTTTGATGCTTTTCATTTAAGTACACTTTTTCTCCGTAAAAATTACACTTCCCAATTCCTCTAATCGTCTTGTGCTTTGCACCTCCTTCTTAAAAATTATCCACGTTATAATCGACATAACACGTACGATATAGCCATTGCTTCTACAATGTTGTTCAAAGTCAGGTCGATAGTTCATCTTCTTCCTATTGAAGCCTTTGTTTCAGGTGATAGAGAGACGTTTTTTGGGTGTGAATTTGTTGCGGCAAAGTTCAAGTGCGGGAAACATTGCTGCGACGAGGAGTGAGCTTGGCCCGAGTTTGGGAGTCACGAAATCATGAGATTTTAAGGGTTTCGCGCCTGGTACTTGGCGGTTTGCGAAGGGTTGAGCTGATGTGGCTGTTGACGAGTGAGCAAAACGCGCGCTAGATCCTTGGCGAGTGCTACTCAAAAAGTGACCGCGTAAACATCGATGGATCTTTCATCGATGTCCTGCGCGGGACCCTCCAACGGGTCTTTGCATCGATGAAATCAATGAAATATGGAGCGCGGCTCGCATTTGCATTGTCTTACATCGATGAAAGTGAAACTGTTGCTCCGCTTCTTTTTTACTTAATCTAACGACTTCAAATCAATCTCGTAAACTAGCCAAAATATCAAAAATTGAACTTCGGAATGCAAACGGTTGAGCCGATGCGCCTGTCTCTCCGAGGCGCATCGGTTTAAAACACCTTCCTCCCCAGGCCCCCCACTCCTCCGTGACCCCCCCCCCCCCGTTTGGGGCTCTTTCAGAGAGCTCCACCGCCGGCCCGTGCTTTCGATGGCCGCCATGCGCAAGTCCTCATGCGGCCGTGCACTTAGGTCCCCCCTCCCCGGCTGCTGCACGTACCATTGCCTGCGCAACTCAACGTCGCGCTTCCACCCTCAACCCAACATCGCGCTTCAGGCCTCGTCCAACTCGGCTTAAATCATCCCCCTACCCAGTGCGTTTGTAATCTCCAATCTCTCTAGGCTTCCGTCCACCGTCGTCCAACATCATTTCACCATGGCAACCCCGTCCAAGTCTACCACCCACGGCGACACGCACCTCCTTGGCCTTCCGCCTCTCTCCTCGGCATCATCCTTCTCGGTGCTGCAACCCGACCTGTCGCACCTCTTTCCCGCCGCCTTGTTCAAACGTGAGATTATCGGCGCACGTCGTCCTATGTTCGATAGCGAGTATAATACGCGTCCCCTTGTTGGTGGAGACCGTGATGCATACATCCGTGGGGCGCACGTGCCGTGGGCACCGTATTCAAGCCGCTACATGGCCGCGGGGATTGCACCCATGCTCGAGACGCCTTCCGTTTCCGAGCGTGTGGTTGCCAAACCCGTGCCCGAGACCCCGTCCAAGCCACCAACCCCATCGCTGTCGGAGGCCACAAGCGCGGGCACGACGGGAGGTAGCCTTACCAAGGGGTTTTGGACCAACGAGCGCAACGTCACGCTTGTCAAGCTCACGGCCGACACCGTGAGAATCTTCCGTGGGAGCTCCGGGTGGATGACCAAGCTTCACGACGCCTTGGTGGAGCCCTTGTCCAAAGAGCTCGGGTTGTCCGAGAATCTCACAAGGAGCCGTCTCACCAACATCGGCACGCGTTGGAAGCATGCATATGGAATCGTGGGACAAAGCGGGGGCCCGCTCAACCGGCGTTCATGGCAAATTGAGCTCACACCGGAAAAGTGGGAAAAAATCCGCAAGACCAACCCGGAACAAGAAAAGTTGGAAGGTAAGACATTGCCTTGGTATCACCATGGTACTCATTTGTTCTCTCCCGACATTTCCCGTGGGGACAACGTCATGTCTAGTGGGGAGGAGGGCATTGGCGACGGTGTTTTCAGCCAAGACATAGAGAATGATGCCGTGGATGAGGAGAGACGTGCAAAGAGGAAGGCGAACATGGATAGGAACATGCAACAGTTTGAGGAGTTCGTGGCACATGCATCGAAGGTGTAATGTGTGATTAGTGAGGACATACCGGCAACAACGTATGGCCAAGCCATACGTAATATCTCTCTTGACAAGACTACTCACATTGACAACAAGCTCGATATATTGGAAGCGTTCAAGAAGGATCATAAGATATGTGAGGACTTTGTGCATTCCTTGGGTCCGCTACGTGACCGTGTGTTATGGAGGATTGTGAAGGGAGACTCAAGCATGCCACCGGATCAACCCAAGCCAAGCACAAGCCGCAAGTTGAACATGGATGCTGCATTGATCAATGAGGGTGGGGATGTTGGTGATGCTACGGCAAGCCGGGCGTATTCATGTAGTGGTGAGGGGGTAGAGCCCGGTGAGGGAGAAGGGGAAGGGGAGGATCATGCGTTGTATGCCGGTAATGAGGATTTGGGCAATGATGAGTAGAATGCATATGGTAGATCATCAATGACAAGTTGTATTACATGTCCTCATCATCCATTAAGTCGTCGTCACGTGTCAAGTAGTCCTCCCACGTTTGGGTTGCAATGTCATGTCCCTTTTGCCTCATCCATGCATCCCCATGACGACGCCCTTGAATGCCTTGCCGCATTGGCGGCTCTCTCATACTACGCATATTCCTTTGGTCATCATCATCATCCTCTTCCGGCATTGCCACGTCACCCCGAGATTGCAACAAGTTATGGAATACAAAACACGAGTGAAGTAGGCGTGCTTGGAAACGTGGGCTATATGATGGCACTCCTCACATGATGTGGAACCTTTCTTTTAAAACACCAAAGCATCTCTTAATCATAGAACATGCCGATGAATGACGCTTGTTGAACAACTCTTCCGCATCTTGTGGATGTTGGGCTCCCGCACCGAACTCATTGAGATGATACCGCCGTCCACGGTAGGGGGTAAATAGACCATAGCCTTCCGGGAAACCGGCATCCGCCAACAAATATTTCCCGTTAGGCACCGTGAACCCCCGTCTCAAACTATCCATGAACATGCGTGAATCATGTACCGAACCCTCCCATCCCGTAACAACAGAAGTAAATCTAAGATCCCCATCACATGCGGCAAGAATTTTTTGTGTGAGTTGTTGATGACGATTGACAAATGCTCCTCAACGTAAACTTGGTACAATCACCGGGACATGTGTACCATCTATGGCTCCTAGACAATCCACAGACCAAGGCAAGTAATCTCGACATCCCTCCCAAGAGTGTGGTAGTGGGGCGTCCAGACCGGGTTGGCGAATATCGGCTCCCGCCACACTGTTCAAGGCTTGAACAACTTGACGCATAACGGAAGAGACGGTAGATGTGCTTGGAACCTCTCACAAAGCTCACGGAAGGACATGTGATGACACACACACACACACACACACACACACACACACACAGACACTGCACCCACATGAATAACTTTTCTTCGACGCTCAAGCGAGTATCGCGGATGGCGGTGTTGCTTCTTATGAATCCCACAATGTCATACCACGACTCTCGTGTCATCCGACACATGTTGTAGAACCGTTGTGGGTGGCCGCGTAGCATGTCGTGTAGCCATGGCAGGCCGCCGTATGCACCCGTGTGCATTGCACAATTGTTCACGCATGCCACCAAGTGCCTCGCCATTTCTGTGAACAACGCCCGCATCATGGCGAGCAGCACCACTCGCAGCTGAAGAGCTCGCCTCACGAGCAGGTTTCTCACGCGTGCACGACGGCCCTGCTGGTCTGGATCCATGGCGGCTGCTGAGTCGGAAACGAAGGTACTGGAATTCTGTATCCTTCCACACCCCGCATTTAGTACAACACGCCATGAATAGCTTAGGCGCCTCGGCACCGATTCACGCGACTACGGACGCGACGCAATACGCATCAACGACGCGATGAGTCGCTTCGCGGCCTGACATCATTCGCATCGGCAGATCGCCACTGAAGCCGTCGGTCGTGGGCTCAAATCCGTCGTCGCGTAGTTGAATCGATTTATTCGTGGCAAGATAAGTCATCCGGGAATCACGGCGCTAGAAGGGGGGGTTTTGGCGGTAGATGCATTGTATCGATGTTGCATCGATGATGTGCGGGAAAGGTCTTCACAATGTTGCATCCACGCACTCAAAAGCCCCCCATCGATCTTGGTGGCTCCCGAACTCGGGCTTGCTCACCTCGGTTTAGGGTAGGTTTGGATACCTTCGCATCGGCCCCGCTGTCCTCCAACCGTCCATGATTCTTCTAGGCAAGCGTTACACGGGCAGAGCTTGAGCATCCGCTTGACAGCCACGGGACGTACGACTTTCGCGGTCGCACAAGCAACCCAGAGCCCTGAACTGGGCGTCGAGCAGGTTTCGAGTACAGCCGTGCCAATGCGGAGGTAAACAAACCCACCCTCAATAGATGACAGATAAAATTTCGTTGGACCCGAACGGGACCTTAGTCGCGGAACCCTGACGAGGATGAGGTTTCCGCTGAAAGGAGAGCGAAGCATTCGAGAAATGTGCCTGAGAATTTTTGGCATGGTTTTGGTGTGCCTTCAGCATACCAACCCTTTTACGGGGTGGTTTGAGTGGCACGCACTTTGGGTGGGGTCTCACCATCATGTGATGGCCTTTTTAAGTTTCATGGAGGAATTTTTTGAGCCGGACGAACTGGATTGTTTGCGTCCGTACATTCGAGCGTTGCGATGGCTTCCCACCACTGCGACATCGACCGTGGCCATCATGTGATGGTTACGGATATAGTGACCCTGCCCCATTGTCTATTTACTTGACCTTATCACCGGCGCGCTTTATACGGTTTCCGCAATTCTCTCGGCCATTGAGCCTCAAGCTCGATGGCCTGCTATGGTGTCGCCTAGTAACAATCGCAATGCAGGTGATGGACTGTCCGGAGCACGACGTCGAAAAGAAGCAATCGCCGTGGATATTTGTACGGAAGAAGGCATCGAGGCCGTTGAATTCCTTAAAGTCGCTCATTTTTGTGCTTTTCAACAGGCGGGGCGAGGCGGGAGGGCCATCACGTGATGGTGAGACCGCACTCTTTTACATGGCACCGTCGATCGCGATAGGGGCTGTAGTTGGGAGGGACGGAGGATGGCGGAGTAGGGGACGAGGACTTCCAAGGCGGCAGCAGTTAAGCAGTTCGACTTGGAGGTCTCCGCGGGTTGCGGGGCAGGCCTGTTGCACTGTTTTGGTACAACTCAAAGCGCATGGCAGTTCCGAAAGCTCAACCGCGCTTCTCGACTCTCTCCATCGCCATTGACGGCGGCGGCGATGGCGATGAACGCGCCAACACCGGTAGCGGTAGAGGCAACGGCAGCGGCAGCGGCAGCGGGGTGGCCATTCTCTGGTTGAACCGGCCTTCGCGCGCAAACGCCCTCAACTTCCGCATGTTCGCCGAGCTGCCGATGGCTGTGAAGCTTCTGGACCGCGACCCCCGCGTGAGAGCCGTCGTGCTGGCCGGCCAGGGGAGCAATTTCTGCGGCGGCATAGACCTTGGCGACCTGCTGTCCATCTCGGGGCCTGACCCGACTGGCGACAGCGGCGAACGCAGGGGCACAGACGCTGGAGGGGTCAGCGGCGGCAGCAGTAGCAGCAGCAGCAGCAGCAGCATCACCAGCGGACAGGCAGCTAGGCTTGGCAGCAGCGATGGCACACCTGCCAGTGTCCATGCTGACAAGGACATAACAGCTGCTTCGGAAGCTTGCCATTTACACGAGCAGCCCAACGGGGAGAGGCAGGAACCAAATCCATGCGAGGCCCGCAGGAGGTTTGCCTTGCAGCGCAACATTGGCGCCATGCAGCGGTCGCTGTCATCCCTCGAGAGGCTCACTCTGAAGCCAGTAATTGCCGCGGTGCATGGGGCGTGCATTGGGGGCGGCGTGGACGTCGTCACGGCGTGCGACGTGCGCTACGCAACCAAGAGCGCGAGATTCTCCGTCAAGGAGGCGGACCTGGCAATCACCGCCGACCTGGGGTCGCTCCAGAGGCTGCCGCGGCTGGTGGGCGAGGGTGCGGCCCGGGAGCTGGCGCTGACTGCGAGGGAATTCTCCGGCGAGGAGGCCTTCCGGCTGGGACTGGTGCAGGCTGTGTTTGAGACGCGGGATGAACTCATGCGCCACGCTCTGGGCGTCGCAAGGAGCGTGGCTGCCAAGTCCCCTCTTGCGGTCCAGGGCACCAAGGCCGTGCTCAACTTCTCTCGGGACCACTCGGTGGACGAAGGGCTGGAGCACGTGGCGCTGTGGAACAGCGCCTTCTTGTTCTCCCGTGACTTGGAGGAGGTGATGGAGGCAAGGTTGTCCAAGAGGTCGCCGCAGTTTGCCCGGTTGTGAGCGGACAGAGCAAGGAAGCTTGAGGTAGCCAGACCGAACGAGGCCACCCTGTACAGTGCCTTTTGCCCCCCAGTGGAAAGTCTGAAAGCGTGGATTTATGCTCATCACGTCGGTGATGCAAGCCACCAGAATTTAGCCCCCGGCAAAAATCTGATCCGCCTCCCGGCGTGGACACAGCGAAGCAGACAAGGGTGGGTGTATCAATGCCCTCATGACGTTTGCCTCCAGATTTATTCCAGGTCAAGTAGGCATTGTCAGTTTCCCTCAGCGAGTCTCCACATTAATCATGTCGCAAGTGATGCTCATGAGCAAGCTGTGCCATGGAGTGGAACATTATGCTGCCAATATTTTCTGGGGGGAGAACTCTTGCGTGTGCTGGGAGACTAGCCCGAGTCTTGACTTGTCGATCATGTGTGGGCTGGGCTCATGTCCTTGGTGTATTTGTGAGGGCTAAAGTTGTGTCACTCTTGGTGGCCTCCGGACATGCTGCGACTTATTTCTTCCTTCAAAATGTCAGCTTCATCTTGCATGTCTCTAGGTGCCCACTAAATTTTCTTCCTGGTTCACTCTCGGGAGCAATTTTCTCAACGACATTGCGACTGCGCTTTGGTGTACAACTGCTGTTTCTATGCCTTTTTGCTACTTTCGGCTCCTCATTTGAACGACCGGACAAAGAAGACGCTAAGAAACTTCCTAGCATTGTTATTGCTGATGTGTGTAGGCTGCTGCGCTAGACAAGTAAGCAGCAGCTGGGGTGAGGCTTGAAAGACACCAAGCGAGCAATAGTGTTAACGTGGAAGTTTAGACGCGTGCTAGTAACAAAACGACGGGTAACAAGCAATGAGGTGGTAGCCGTCGGGTGTGTAGTTACTAGGAACATTCCTTGTTAGCTAGTCCTAGTGTGGCAGGAGCCGAGTGTGCAAGGAGCTCAAACGAGCGGGACAAGCCATGGATGCGGCAAGTAACTTGCAACACTTGTACTCAAAACCAAGACAAGAGAGAGGAGGGGGAGCGAGCGAGACTAGTACCGGTGAGCACGCACTCACCTCGAGCATGACGCTCGAGTGAGCTAGTGCCGCCACCCGGGGGTCGAGCCCGACCACTCGGAATTAACCGAGGGCGGCTTCTCACCGAGGCACGGCCGAAGCCGGCACGGTGGCCCCCTAGGGATCAACACCCGGGAAAATACGGCTCCCCCATCTCATGCAAGTCAGAATAACATGATGCAGGGCACGGCAGTGAGAATGTACGGGCCCTAGCATACACCACATCACAGACAGTCATAGAGCATCATGGATAATTATTCAATGGTTGCATCTGTGCCAGAGGGCACTCCTGGGTCCAGCAGAAGCTTGAGGGCGCCGACGGCTCCAGTCAGGATAGGCACGTCATACACCTCCCCAGTTGGCACCATTGTCACTCAATCTGTACACGAGTGTGTGAAGAGTGTGGGAGGCAAGAGGGCACAGAGTTGTGAGTGGCCAACGAACTTCAACACTCCCCCATGACCCGCAGACAAGCAACCCACACACACGGAGGGAAATCACGAACGTGAGCACAAGATACAAGAGGGAGGAAACACCAACCATCATCCTGGATCATGTGGACTGATGAGACCCACGGAGTGAACAGCACTCTTGAAGACATTACGACTGAGGGCCTTTGTGAGAAAGTCAGCTCTCTGTGACCGTGTATCCACCCAAGCGATCTGGACAATGCCAGCAGCAATGCACTCACGAACAAAATGATGCTCCACATTGATGTGTTTGGTGCGTGAATGATGCATGCCACTGTTCTCAGCAATGCCCTTAGTGCTTTGGTTATCATAGCGCAGGGTGATGCAACGGATGGGAACACGTAACTGCTGCAGCAAGCGACACAGCCAGACGGCTTCACACGTGCCTGCACCCAAAGCAACATACTCAGCCTCAGCAGTGCTGCGTGCCACACACCCTTGTTTGCCACTTTTCCAGGAGACTGCAGTGCCACCGACCAAAAAAATGTACCCTGTGCGGCTGTGAGCATCAGAGTCATGCGCCCAATCACTGTCTGTGAAACCATCCACCACGACAGAGGGCTGTGCACGAAAGAGCAGTCCGACACGAGGGGTGGAGAGAGCGTACCGTACCACTCGCAATGCTGCCTCAAGGTGGCGCTCGCGAGGGCACTGTGAGAACTGGGACAAGAAGTTCACAGCAAACGCAACATCCGCTCGCGTGGTGGTGGCGAGGTACATTAGAGAACCAATGACTCGAAGGTAGTCGGTCACATCCACCGCCTCCCCCAGTTTGGTGAGATCAAGCGAATTCAAGTGGGACTGACCAGCAGGTGTCATGGGAGTGGAAGCAGTGGGAATGGAGGTGAGGAGTGGGGCGAAGCGCTCCCCCAGGCTACGCACATACGCAGCCTGGTGCACATGCAAGACGCGACGTGCACGATCATGCTCCAACTCCATCCCTAGGAAGACACGGGCTGGACCAAGGTCCTTCATCTTGTATGCTGATTGGAGTAGAGACTTGGCGGCAGCCACAGACGCAGCATCGGGAGAGGCAATGAGAAGGTCATCCACATAGACAAGAATGGCAACAAGCGGTTTGGTCGGGGGACCAAGGAAGAGGGCCGGATCCACAGCACTCCGCTTGTAACCCCCTTTTTCAAGGGTAGCTGTGATCTCTTGGTTCCAACACCGTGGGGACTGTTTGAGGCCATAGAGAGCCTTGCGCAAGCGCCACACCCGGTTCGTGCCATCAGTGAAGCCAGGTGGCTGGACCATGTAGATTTCCTCATCCAACTTACCATGCAGAAAGGCATTGTTGACGTCCATCTGCTCAAGCTCCCAGTCATGCTGAGCAACTAGGCTGAGCAGGGCTCTGGTAGTGGTGTAACGGCCGACCGGGGCAAAGGTCTCGTCAAAGTCGACACCAGGGATCTGAGAGAACCCTTTGGCCGTAAGGCGAGCCTTGTACCGTTCGACTGAGTTGTCTGGGTTCAGCTTGCGACGATACACCCATTTGGCAGCAACTGCCTTGCGACCGGGGGGGAGATCAACGAGCTCATACAACCCATGCTCAGACAGGGCGTCAAGTTCGGCCTTCATGGCTTGCTCCCACAACGGGGAGTCAGTGGACATGCGTGCTGCCTGAACAGTCTGGGGTTCAGGAGGAAGGGGAGAGAGGCCGGCGGCTGCAAAGCATGAGGCAACGTACCCGGCTGCAGAGGAGGTCACTGCGGAGTGAAACTCCTGTTCAACAAGTGAGTAGCCAAGTGCTGTGCTGGGATGGACAACAGAAGTGGCAGTGGACAGGCCAGTGGTGGAGAGACCAAGAGCACGAAGGCCAGGGTCACCAGAGACGACAGGTTGAGACTGGGTGGGAAGAGCCCGAAGGCGGCCACCGCGCGTGTAGGGTGAGACTGGGGGAATGGGCGGAGCCCGCGCAGAAGGAGCAGCAGTTACATCAGGTGGAGAAGAGGACACAGGAGGGGACTCCGAGGAGACAGGGTAAGGCGGCGAGGTGGCGCCAAGAGTGGGATCAGAGGAGGAGACGGCAGGGGAGACTGAGCCGGTAGGGGAGCCTGAGCCGGTAGTGGAGCCTGAGCCTGAGCCGGTAGGGGAGCCTGAGCCGATAGTGGAGCCTGAGGAACTGGGTGAGGCCAGGGGAACCGTGGACGGTAAGGAGACCAGGGGAGGGAAGACGGGCAGCGGAGAGCCCTGGTCAGCAGAGGAGGGGACAGAGGGGACGGAGGGACGCACCGAGGGGGAAAGAGCAGGCCCTGAGGGCAGAGAATCACCACCCCCACCCCGAAGAGGCGGAGAGAGGGATCCACCAAAGCGGGGAGCGTCACGTTCAAACAGATGTTCAAAAAACAGAGCATCGCGAGATTCAACAACACGACAGCGGGAAGGATCCCAAAAGCGCCAGGCTTTGGAGAAGGGTGAGACACCAAGGAAAATGCAAAGGCGACCACGAGGAGACAACTTACCACTCCGTTGGTCGGAGGGGATCCAGACGGAGGCAAGGCACCCCCAAACGCGGGCAAGACGAAGGTCAGCACGCCGGCCAGTCCATCGCTCAAAGGGGGTGACAGTGTGAGGAAGGGGTCCATGTGGAATGCGATTCCAGACCCAAGTCATGTAAGACATAGCCTCGAAGGCAAAGAGATGAGACTGACCAGAGGCAGAAAGGAGAGAGCGAACACCGTCAGCAAGAGTGCGGTTCCAGCGTTCAGAGACACCATTTTGTTGGGGTGTGTACGGCGCAGTGGACTCAAGTCGGACACCACGAGCCTCAAGAAAGCGGGACGTCGGACCATAGAACTCACCCCCACGATCACTGCGAAACACACGCAAAGAGCGCTGACACGCACGCTCCGCTTGAGGAAGCCAGGACTCGAGAACGTCGGTGACCTCACTTTTGTGTTTCAGTGCAAAGACCCAGCGGTAACGGGAGAAGTCATCAGTGAGACACAGAACGTACCGACCAAGGCCGCCCAGGAAGTCCTGGGATAGGGGGCCCATGACGTCGGCATGCACCAAGTCAAGGGGCTGGGAGGTAGTGGACTCAGAGGTGGAAAAAGGGGAACGGTGCATCTTGCCAGTGGCGCAATCAAGGCAAGTAGATGTGCAGGGAGGAGAGAAAGTGGCAGGGTCAAGGCCATGAGCAGGCTGGAGACAAAGAAGGCGCTGGATTGCGGCAGTGTGAATGTGACAGAGGCGACGATGCAGGAGGGCAGCGTGGTCAGGCGACAGAGAAGGGGCGACATGAACAAAAGTAGAGGCAGCGGAAGACGAGGGCAACGTGAGTGGAACACGGAAAAGGCGATCACAGCACACACCACGAAGAACAACATGGCCAGAGGAGTGGAGAGAGATGGAGGCAAGGCCGCGGCTGGACGAGAAGTCCATGCCTTGGTTGTCAAGGGTGGTCACAGAGAGAAGGCTGACCTCGAGGTCCGGGACATACAGAACATCAGGAAGGTACACAGTGCCGCCAGGGCCAACAAAACGGACGACACCAACGCCCTGGACAGGGAGAAGCTGACCGGAGCCAGTTCGGACAGAGCGCACAGACTGCACGGGCCCAAGAGACACGAAGGAGGAACGACAAGAGGTCATGTGATGGGTGGCCCCAGAATCAATGATCCAGAGGCCAGGGGAGGCACGAGTGGAGGGGAGGATGAGACAGACTGCAACAGTGCCACGATGGGAGGAGGACGAGGAAAAACCAAGACAAGAAGGCAGGGTGTGAGACTGCCAGTCCTCAATCCAAGCACGGTCATTAGGCAACTCCCCTTGCACACCACCAGAGGAAGGACCACGAAGGGTGACATCGGACTCACAGGACAACACAACAGGATGGCCACTCACACTCTCACCTCCCTGAGAGCGAAGGTGAAGGAGCTCGGCCAGGCGTCGCTCAAGTGTGCGCTCCTCGTCCCGGCGATCAGAGGAGCGCTCGGAGGAGCGGTCAGAGGAGCGATCGGAGTAGTAGTTGTCATCACGAGCCCACGAAGGGACGGAGTAGTGGGAAGACGGGGGCCCGTAGTAGGGACCAGACGGTGGAGGCACCCAGCCCCAGGGGCTGGGGGAAGACGGCGTCGGTTGAACGGGAGCGAGTGTTGTGGTCAGGGCCGAGGCAGATGAGGACGACGAGGAGGACGAGATAGTCACTGCAGCGGTAGTAGAAGAGGATGCAACGCCGGTGCACGTCCAATGCGCACGCATGGAGGAAGCAAGGCACGTGTCGTCACGGGGGGCAGGGCACTTGGGTGCAGAGTGACCGGTCGCGCCGCAGTTCCAGCAGGTGACGTCGGTAACGGGTGAGGAAGAGCCCCTGCCGCCACGGCCACCGCCTCGTCCTTTGCCCCCACGCCCGCCGCCACGGCCGAGCCTGATCCACTGCCACCACCGCGAGAGGCACCTTGGGTGGAGTGCACTGAAGCCTGAGAGGGGGTAGTGGAAGAGGCTGCGGTGGAGGCAGGGGGTGAGGAGATAGTAGCTGCTGCAATGGCGGCGCGGTGCATGCGTTTGTTCTGGAGGGCGTTCCACCAGTCAGTGAGACGTGCAGCAGTGAAATCAAAGAGAGGGCCAATCCCCGGTGGGGCATCAGCAGGGACAGGTGCAGAGGCAAGGCGCTCGAGCTCAGCCTGGGAGACATGGAGATACAGATCAGACAACTCAGGGATGAGGCCAGCAACGATAGAGAGACAGGCTGAGAGAGGACCTGGGGCAGCTTTGCCAAGGTCTCGTAGTAGGCGCAGACTGCGCGCCCAGTACTCGTCTACAGATTCGTCCGCCCGCATCTGCAAGGTGTTGAACTACACGGTGAGGGCACTCTGAGCAGCGTGCCCAGTGACAGTCTTGCGGCGGCGAATGAGTGCATAAGCGCCCACAGGATTAGCAGCAGTCCCTCAGATAGGGTCAGCGTTGTATGTACCGATGTCATATAGGAGGTTCTCGGGACCTGCATTGATAAGGGCCCGTACAGCACGGGCAACCTCCGCTGGTTGGGGCACAAACGGCGGCTTAGCAGGGGAGTAATACTCCCACAACAACTCACCCTGAGCCCACGCACTGAAGCGCGTCTCCCAGGAGGTGAAGGTGAGCTTGGGGGTGAAGTGCGGTGGCGGCGTCTCAAAGTCCTTCTGCCGTGTTGGTGGGAGAGAGCCAGCAGAGGCTGTTCCAGCAGAGAGAGCGGGAGCGGAGGCATTGGCGACACCGCCACCCCGCGGAGCTGAGGAGCCCGTGGACCCTGATTGGTCAGCAGGGATAGCTACGGCAAAGGCTGGGATAGAGCGGAGACGTTCAAACACGAGTGAGGCTACTATTGCGGCCAATTCCTGCTGCGTGTCACGCTCACGGTCAAGCTCATCCTGCGCTTTTCTACGCTCAGCTTGAGCTTCGCTAAGGACGGCCTGAAGGGCCTCTAGCTTATCCTCCGGTCCAGGCATGGTGGGAGAAGGGGTGAACAAGAGGAGGTGGAGTTCAGAGGAGAAGAAGAGAGAAGGGATAGAGAGAGAAGGTGAAGAGAGATGTGATCTCACCGCACTAGTGACGGGGCAGCAGGGAGAAGAGTGGAGCCACCACAACTGCTGCCGAGGAGAAGAGCACCGTGACCCACCCTGCAACCGCCACGGTCAGGCACAGAAGGCCTGTGACAGTGGCTCCGGCCACTGCTGCAGATGCAGATGCCACAAGAACCCCTGTGGTGACGTGTGGAGTCAGCTCGCGTGGAGCTCCTGTGGGGGTCAGGATAGCTGTTGCAGTGGAGGCCAGATGGAGCCGACGGCGGCAGCAGTGGAGTCAGCGGCAGTGGAGGCCGCAGTTGCGACAGAGGCTGCTGCTGCTGTGATCTGGGTGGCGACGTTTGCTGCAGCTGCTGCAATCAACGTGAGTGAGGCTGCGGTCTGGGCGTACGCTTCGGTTGCACGACCGACCGCAGTCTGAGTAGGGGCCCTGCAGGCACGAGCAGTTGCAGCAAAGGTTGCTGCTGCCCCAGCTGCTGCGTCAAGCACGGCACCTGCCAGACCAATGGAGTCTGTGTGGACTGGGAGTATAGGAATGACGCCTGGCACCTCTTGAGTTGGAGGCGGTGCAGCAGATGCGGCAGCAGCGGGAGAAGGGTCAGTAGTGGTGTGAGGGGTAGATGAAGATGTGAATGGTGGGGCATCGGCTGCGGGTTGCATGGTCGTAGGACGAAGGGGAGACGGTGGCAGGTCGTCCGCGGTGTACACCTGCCGGTTGATCTCCTCTTCACGCGCAGCTTCTGCTCTCTCTATGTCATCTCGCCAGTAGTTGGAGTCAAGCATGCAAAACCAGAGGGGAGTATCTGTGTCTGGAGGTGGAGGAGGGTTGTAGTCCCTTGGGTCCTCCCACCTGTCGTCAGCGTGCTGCGTGGCAGTCCGGGGAGAGTCGAGTTCCTCGTCAGGGGTTCCGTCAAGTGGTGGAGAATCCAGGGTGACGGTTACAGCTGCAGACGCAGCTGGGGGCAGGAGAGAATCTGGGTGCAGCCAATGGCAGCAAGCAGCAGTGGAGAGTCAAGAGAACCACCCACGTGTGCCGGGCACCTGAGAATGCCAGTGAGAAGTGACTGCTGGTGTGAGGAACCCGCACGGGCGACAGAATGCACCAAGAGAGAGCACTGCAAGCAGCGTGGTGTTGCCGAGGACAGACAGAGGGCTGTGAGTACGCCCAATTCCCAGGCAACTCCAGAAGCAGCCGAGAGTGGCGGCAGAGGGAGATGACGTAGTCAAGTGCAGTGCGGGTACGGGGAGAGCAGCAGAAGGCAGCGCGATAGAGTGGGATGCAGCGAGAGAGCGCTGAGGGCAAGATGGGGTGGTTCCTGCCCACAAGCACCACTCACGACCTCACCTACAGCCCAGAGTGGCTGTGGAGGAGTGTGAGGCGATCGGGTGCAGTACGACGCGAGCAGGACGACATGGCAGCTCAGACGGCTGCTGCGGTCCCGCTGCCGGCATGGAGAGTCCGCGTGTGCATGCAAGCGGAGTGAGCAGCCATCACGAGGCTCCGAGAAGTGGAGACCCGCCACAGCCGAGAGGAGGTGATGCAGCTCAGATCGCTGCTGCAGAGTACGGGAGATGAGAACGGAGTCGGCCGGGAGAATGGCGCTGATGATGCATGGGACGCGGAAGACTACGGCCGCGAGGAGTACGGACCAGGATCGCAGAGCGGTGAGGAAGATAGGCCCCACTCGCTCTGATACCAGTAGTTACTAGGAACATTCCTTGTTAGCTAGTCCTAGTGTGGCAGGAGCCGAGTGTGCAAGGAGCTCAAACGAGCGGGACAAGCCATGGATGCGGCAAGTAACTTGCAACACTTGTACTCAAAACCAAGACAAGAGAGAGGAGGGGGAGCGAGCGAGACTAGTACCGGTGAGCACGCACTCACCTCGAGCATGACGCTCGAGTGAGCTAGTGCCGCCACCCGGGGGTCGAGCCCGACCACTCGGAATTAACCGAGGGCGGCTTCTCACCGAGGCACGGCCAAAGCCAGCACGGTGGCCCCCTAGGGATCAACACCCGGGAAAATACGGCTCCCCCATCTCATGCAAGTCAGAAGAACATGATGCAGGGCACGGCAGTGAGAATGTACGGGCCCTAGCATACACCACATCACAGACAGTCATAGAGCATCATGGAGAATTATTCAATGGTTGCATTTGTGCCAGAGGGCACTCCTGGGTCCAGCAGAAGCTTGAGGGCGCCGACGGCTCCAGTCAGGATAGGCACGTCATACACCTCCCCAGGTGGCACCATTGTCACTCAATCTGTACACGAGTGTGTGAAGAGTGTGGGAGGCAAGAGGGCACAGAGTTGTGAGTGGCCAACGAACTTCAACAGGGTGGGGGGGAGCGAGCGAGCGAGCAGCGAGCTCGATCTCGCACGCTCTCTCCCAAGTTCACTGAACTGAACTGAACTACCCACTAAAAGTTGCAACCTGTCAACTAGGTCACTGGAGGGAAGACAGGCCAAAGAATAGGCCAGAGTATGAACCCGACGCAGATGTGTGTGCACAAATGCACACCAGCCAGAGACACGTGAGATTTGATGCCTAGTTGATGCCCGACTGTGAGACTCGCTGTGAAGTCATGCCACCATGGCGTAGCAGCCAGCAGGGGTTGCCTCTTGTTGGTTTTTGCGCTCATTGTGCTCTGTTGTGTCCTCCCGGCTTGTGTACATCGCCGTGCAGATGACTGACGGCGAGACTCGACGCCGATGGAGTGTCGTCCGGTGGAGCCGACGCACGCTGAGGTCGTCTCGCAGTTCGCTGGAGCCTCCTCTCTCCGGCGACGTGTTCAGCTCCATCGGCAGGCCTCCTCGGCGGTCGCACTGCCGGCAGTCACTGCCACCGCAGTCGCTGTCTGCATGCGTCCAGTGCGTACTGTCGTGCCTGCGTCGTCATGCACTGCCTAGGGTCCCAGTTGCATGTTGCATGGCCCTGTTTGGCAGCATAAACCATCGTGGGCACTACCTGGGTTCAGGCTGCCATAACTCCTCGCAACTATTTTTCTAGCAGATTCTGACCGCACGGCTGCGTTCGCAGCGTCGGTATTATGGTATGGTCCAGTTTGCAGGCAAAACGGACGACGCCCGGGTTTTAGGCTGTCGGCTGTCTGGCAGGCCTCACCGAGAAAACCTGCCAGCCTGAACTGAGATATTTTCTGATTGGCTGATGAACTGAGTAACAAGCTCTACAGAGCTGGGAGGGGGGCTAGAACTTGGAGGGGTCCCCCATTGCTGTTCATTCTTCATTCCTAATCAGTCATTATCAGTTTTCAGCTGCTTTTTGGCGCTAACTCTGGCGCGCGCGTTTCTGAGTAACAAAACCCAGAGCTTCCAGACTTAGACTCTAGAGCAGCAGACTGAGGGGGCAGCTGACTTAAGCAACGAGCGTGGAAGCCCGCACGCTGCATCAACAACGCTGCTGCCCCAACCTGCTACATAGTTTCCATTTTGGTATCAGAGCCAGAGTGTAGCAGCAGCAGGATAAGACTGGCGAACAGGTGCTAGACAACGCCGGCAGACCCCCATACGCGCCAGTGCAGGGGAAATGCTGCCGGATTTTTTCCGACAGCATTGACCCTCATGGTGGCGGCGTTAGATTTTTTCCCACGGCCACTGGGCCAGGGGAAATGCTGCAGAAATTTTTTTGGCAGCACTGATCCCCACGCGTGACGCGAGGAGGTGAGCAGCAGGCGGCGTCTGACGTCTGTGGGCGACGACGCACGCGGCAACATCACCCAGGTGCAGTGACTGGAACCACCAGCAGTAGCAGGCAGAAGCAGCAGCTCGCAGCAGCCCACAGTAGCAGCAGCTCACAGCAGCAGCAGCATTAGCCCGCAGCAGTAGCATCTCGCAGCAGCAGGAGCAGCAGCGTGTAGCAGCAGCAGCAGCGTGCAGCAGCAGCAGCAGCGTGTAGCAGCAGCAGCAGCCCGCAGCAGCAGCCGGCTACAGCAGCCCGGAGCAGTAGCAGGCAGTAGCCGCAGCACGCAGCAGCTGCAGCAGCGTGCAGCAGCAGCAGCGGGCTGCAGCAGCTGCTGTAGCGAGCTGCAGCAGCCGCCAGCTGCAATAGCAGCAGCAGCAGCGAGCAGCAGCTGCCAGCCGCGGCTGCTGCTGCCCGCTGCTCGTAGCGAGCAAGCAGCGAGCAGCAGCCCGCTGCTGCCAGCGAGCAGCAGCTCGCTGCTGTTGGGCGAGCAGCAGCCCGCTGCTCGCAGCAGACAGCGGGCTGCTGCCCGCTGTGACAAGGAAAAAAAAACAAAAAACCAAAAAAAAGAGACAAAAAAATTCCCCCACCCCCGCAGCTCGCTGCAGCAGCCTGCAGTTGCAGCGAGCAGCTGCTGCAGCACGCAGTAGCTACAGCAGCACTCAGCTCCAGCAGCGAGCTACAGCAGCTCGCTGCTGCAGCAACAGCAGCCACAGCAACTGCTGCAGCTCGCAGCACGAGCAGCAGCGGCTGCAGCACCCACAGCAGCAGCAGCAGCAGCAGCAGCAATAGCAGCAGCAAACAATTGCAGCAGCAGCAGCAGCAGCAGTAGCAACAGCAGCAGCAGCAGCAGCAGCAGCAGCAGAAGCAGCAGCAGCAGCAGCAGCAGGAGCAGCAGCAGCAGCAGCAGCAGCAACAGCAGCAGCAACAGCAGCAGCTGCAGCAGCATCAGCACCAACAGCAGCAGCGGCGGCCCCAACATTCGCCGCTGCTGACGTCAGCACCCCTCTGCTGACGTCATTGCTGACGTCACTGCTGACATCATCAACAACAAAAAAAAGGGAGGGTGAAAGGGGAAAGGGGGAAGGCCAGAGGAGTGGGTAGACTTCCCACTCCCCCAACCTCCTGCTGAAGCAGCAACACAAAGACAACAACACAAAAAAGAAAAACACAGACACCAAGGCATGGCTGATAGTCCCGGCGAGGGGGGTCCTCCTCTGATGGGGGGACCTCTACCCCTCCTTTCTTGCAGCGATTGCTGCAGCAGCAGCAGCAGCAGCACCCGCCGCCGCTACAGCAGCAGCAGCCGCCGCCGCCGCAGGACTAGCAGCTGTCGCCGCCGCCGCAGCAGGACCAACCGTTGCCGCCACGGCAACTGCAACTGCCACCGCCGCACCAGCAGCAGCAGCCGCTGCCATTGCAGCAGGAGCAGCCACCGCCTCTACATCAGCAGCCGCCACCACTGCAGCAGCAGCCGCTGCCCATACAGCAGCAGCCACCGCCGCTGCAGCAGCAGCCGCCGCCCATACAGCAGCAGCCACCGCCGCTGCAGTAGCAGCAGCCGCCGCCTCTACAGCAGCAGCCGCCACCGCTGCAGCAGCAGCAGCCGCCGCCCATACAGCAGCAGCCACCGCCTCTGCAGCAGCAGCAGCCGCCGCCCCTACAGCAGCAGCAGCAGCAGCCCACTGGTAACGTTGGCGGCACCCCTGACCCACTTGCTGCTCTTTAACAACAACTCACCGCCTTGACACAGC
>SZWC01000290.1:194529-206853 GCA_023375785.1 Penium margaritaceum | reverse complement strand
GCCAAGGGCCTTGATCCGGAGACCTTCCCTCTCCCATGCCCCACTGAGTGCATTGACTGCGCTCAGGGAAAGATGCACCGGTCCACGTACCCCCTCTCTTCCTCACGGGCGTCTGCCCCCCTTGACCTTGTCCACTCGGACGTCATGGGCCCTCTCCCCACCGAGTCCGTCGGTGAGCATGGCCGCTATGTCCTCACTCTGACGGACGACTACTCTCGCTACCGTTGGGTCTTCTGCCTTCGGCAGAAGAGCGATGTCGCCCGAACCATTCAGGACTGGCTTGTCCTCACGGAGCGCGAGTGTGGCCGCCCCCTACGTCGCTTCCGCTCCGATCGTGGTGGCGAGTACCTGGGTGAGGCCACGACCTTTCTCGCCTCCCGCGGTATCCGCCATGAGACGTCTGCGCCCTACACACCCGCCCAGAACGGCGTCTCCGAGCGGTGGAACCGCACCATGGCCGATGCCGTCCGCACCATGCGGGTCGAGTCCGGTCTCTCCGATGGCTTCTACTTTGAGGCCATGGCCTACATGACCTGTGTCTGGAACAGGGTTCCCCACGGTCCCCTTCCCCGCCAGTCCACGCCCTATCAGCACTGGTGCGGTCGGCGCGCTGACCTCCGCCCGGCTCGCGTCTGGGGCTGCGTAGCCGTTGTGTGGCTGCCCGCTCCACAGCAGGGTGGCAAGCTTGCCCCCCGCGGACGCCCCTGCACCTTTCTCGGTGTGTCTCGTCAGTCCAAGGCCTGGCGCTTCTGGGACCCATCCCGACACTGCATCGTCGAGTCCCGCGATGCCCTCTTTTTCGAGGACCTGTTTCCCCGCGACCTCATCCGCTCCGGCTCGTCCGTGTCCCTCCCGTCGCGTGGGGGAGTGGTGAGTCCGTCCTCCGTCCTGTCGCTTCCGGGTGACACATCACTCCGTACCTCTGAGCCGGTAGCCCCGGTCGCGGCCGCTGGCCCCTCCGAGCCAGCTGACCCAGTCGCGTCTACTGGCCCCCCCGGGCCGGCAGCCCCAGTCGCGTCCGCCAGCTCCTCCGGGCCGGCAACCCCAGTCGCATCTACTGGCCCTTCCGGGCCGGCAGCCCCAGTCGCGTCCGCCGGCTCCTCCGGGCCGGCAACCCCAGTGGCATCTACTGGCCCCTCCGGGCCGGCAGCCCCAATCACGTCCGCCGGCTCCTCCGGGCCGGCAACCCCAGTCGCATCTGCTGGCCCCTCCGGGCCGGCAGCCCCAGTCGCGTCCGCTGGCCCATCCGGGCCGGCAGCCCCAGTCGCGTCCGCCGGCTCCTCCGGGCCGGCAACCCCAGTCGCATCTGCTGGCCCCTCCGGGCCGGCAGCCCCAGTCGCGTCCGCTGGCCCATCCGGGCCGGCAGCCCCAGTCGCGTCCGCTGGTCCCTCCGGGCTGGCAGCCCCAGTCGCGTCCGCTGGTCCCTCCGGGCCGGTAGCCCCAGTCACTTCCGATGGCTCCCCCGGGCCGACGTCTCCAGTCGCGTCCGCTGGCCCCTCGGGGCCAGCAGCCCCAGACGCGTCCACTCGCCCCTCTGGGCCAGCAGCCCCAGCTGCGTCCGCTGGCCCCTCTGGCCCAGTAGCGCCTGTTGCGTCTACTGGCTCCTCCGGACCAGTAGCACCGTCTGCCTCCGTCGGCCCGTCGGACTCAGCACCATCTTCTGCCCGGCAGCGCTACACACGTGGCCCAGGCGGCAGCCTCCGACCTCGGCTAATTGTGAGCGCGCAGACTGTCGCTCCCCGTTCCGTGGCGCCTCGACCCCCTGTGGCTCAACGTGTCTCCTCCACTCCCACGGTCGTGAGTGGGGACCCTGGCACAAAGGCTCTCGGCCTGACCACTTCTGCCATTATCGCAGACCTTCACCCGGGCTCTGCATTGGGGTACGCCATGCTTCATCACGAGCATCGGCATGCTGTTGTGGCCGCACTCACACGCATCCCACCTGGGGCTCGTGATGCACATGCCCTCTCAGTCCGGTCCACAGCGCGCCCAGAGGACCCTTCCACCCTGCGTGAGGCTCAAGTCTCCCCTGAGGCCGCACATTGGGATGCTGCCTGTGTCGAGGAGCTCGCCGCTATCTGACAGCGCCACGTGTATGACCTCGTCGACCTCCCTCCAGGTCGGAAGGCCATCGGTGCCAAGTGGGTCTTTCGGCGTAAGTGGAAGCCTGACGGATCCTTGGACAAGTATAAGGCCCGTCTCATAGCAAAGGGGTTTGCTCAGGTCCCTGGGATCGACTACGACCAGATCTTCGCCCCAGTTGGCCGGTTCTCCACTAGCCGGGTATTGTTCAGCCTGGTTGCCCAGCACGGGTGGGAGCTGCATCAAATGGACGTGAGCAACGCATTCCTCCATGGCTCACTGGAGGGTGAGGAGCTCTACATGACGCAGCCCCCAGGCTTCGACGATGGCACTGGGAAAGTTTGGCGGCTGCGGAAGGCCCTCTATGGTCTGAAGCAGTCGCCTCGGTGCTGGAACCAGGAGATCAGCAGTACGCTTCTCCGTGGCGGCCTCCAGCGCACCACCGCTGACCCCGCACTGTTCATCAGCCCGCGAGGTCAGACCTTCGCCGCGGTCCTGGTCTACGTCGACGATCTCCTCATTGCGTCACCAGACGCGATAGCCATCCAGCACGTCAAGGACCTACTGCACGCTGCCTACCAGATGAAGGATCTCGGTTCTGCCCGAGTCTTCCTGGGCATGGAGCTCGAGCATGATCGCTCTCAGGACGTCCTGCATGTCCACCAGGCTGCCTATGTGCAGACCCTGTCAGCTCGCTTCGCTGAGGACTTGCCCCTCGTGCCCAGCGCTTCCTCACCCATGTCACCCGATGGCCAGGTGAAGTTGAAGAGTCATGACCCAGCTGTTGTGGGGGAGCCAGTTGATGTGACCACGTATCTGCGGGTCATCGGGTCACTGATGTTCCTGGCGACGACGACGCGTCCAGACATCGCGTTCGCCGTTCACCTCCTGGCCCAGTTTTCTCAGGAGCTGCGTCACCTCCACTTTGAGGCCGTGATCCGAGTACTGCGCTATGTCGTCTCGACCCCTCGGCGAGGCCTCATGTTCCGCCGTCAGCCGTCCGTCGTTGCAGTGGGTTACACCGACAGCGACTGGGCCGATAGTCCAGACGGTAAGAGTCGCACTGGTTGGATCTTTCTGGTCAGGGGCACAACTGTGTCCTGGCGCAGTGGTAAGCAGGGGTGCATTGCACGCAGCACTACTGAGGCTGAGTACGTGGCCCTTGGCTCAGGCGCGTGTGAGAGCGTGTGATTGCGTCGTCTGTTGTCCGAGTTGCGTCAGTCTATCGCATCCATCACCTTGCATTGTGACAATGAGAGTGCCATGGCCATTGCAGACAATGACGGTGTGCATCACACTCGCAGAAAGCACATCAATGTTGAGTATCACTATGTGCATTCGTTGTTGCACGACGGCAGCATCAGCATCGTGTGGGTTAAGACAGCACGGCAGCTGGCTGACTTCCTGACCAAGGCACTGAAGTGGGACTCGTTCAAGAAGGCTGTGAGTTCAGTCGGTGTGCGTCCGTGACTTGTTTTCTTTGTCTCTACCTTCACTTCTACATGTCCTGGGGGAGTCCGTGTGTTGACCGTGTCTCTGCCCGCCCATGTACACTACGCCTGTGAGTCATGGGGGAGTGTTGGTTTTTGCGCTCATTGTGCTCTGTTGTGTCCTCCCGGCTTGTGTACATCAGCGTGCAGATGACTGACGGCGAGACTCGATGCCGATGGAGTGTCGTCCGGTGGAGCCGACGCACGCTGAGGTCGTCTCGCAGTTCGCTGGAGCCTCCTCTCTCCGGCGACGTGTTCAGCTCCATCAGCAGGCCTCCTCGGCGGTCGCACTGCCGGCAGTCACTGCCACCGCAGTCGCTGTCTGCATGCGTCCAGCGTGTACTATCGTGCCTGCGTCGTCATGCACTGCCTAGGGTCCCAGTTGCATGTTGCATGGCCCTGTTTGGCAGCATAAACCATCGTGGGCACTACCTGGGTTCAGGCTGCCATAACTCCTCGCTACTATTTTTCTAGCAGATTCTGACCGCACGGCTGCGTTCGCAGCGTCGGTATTATGGTATTGTCCAGTTTCAAGCAAAACGGACGACGCCCGGGTTTTGGGCTGTCGGCTGTCTGGCAGGCCTCACCGAGAAAACCTGCCAGCCTGAACTGAGCTATTTTCTGATTGGCTTATGAACTGAGTAACAAGCTCTACAGAGCTGGGGGGGGGGGCTAGAACTTGGAGGGGTCCCCCATTGTTGTTCATTCTTCATTCCTAATCAGTCATTATCAGTTTTCAGCTGCTTTCTGGCGCTAACTCTGGCGCGCGCGTTTCTGAGTAACAAAACCCAGAGCTTCCAGACTTAGACTCTAGAGCAACAGACTGAGGGGGCAGCTGACTTAAGCAACGAGCGTGGAAGCCCGCACGCTGCATCAACAACGCTGCTGCCCCAACCTGCTGCATAGTTTCCATTTCCTCTCTCCAGTTAGTCACCTGCGTGAGTGAGGTGAGTGTGCAACGAGGCCAGAGGTCACCGTGTGGTACTGACACAAACCCAACACTCCTCCATGACCCACGGCCGACTTGCACAATGGCACAACAGGCACTACACTGACGTTACGAGAAGTGACACGACACAAGACTGTACACAGGCACTGGCACAACAGATCAACCAGGAGGATCACGAGGACGCAACAGACCAACAGCGTGAATTGCTACCTTGAAGACATTGCTGCTAAGTGCCTTTGTGAGGAAGTCTGCACGTTGCTGTCGGGTGTCGACCCACACAATCTGAGCATCGCCTGCAGCCACACGCTCACGCACAAAATGATGTTCCACATTGATATGCTTTGTGCGAGTGTGATGCATGCCATCATGCTCAGCAATAGCTTTTGTGCTTTGGTTGTCGCAACGCAAGGTGATGCAGCGAATGGGAACACGCAATTGCTGCAACAAACGATACAACCAGACACTTTCACAGGTTCCAGCACCAAGGGCAACATACTCTGCCTCACTAGAGCTGCGTGCAACACAACCTTGCTTGCCACTTTTCCAGGAGATCGCAGTCCCACCAACATGGAAGACATAGCCAGTGCGACTGCGTGCATCCGTGTCATGCGCCCAATCACTGTCAGTGTACCCATCAACGACCACTGACGGCTGCGCCCGGTAACACAGACCAACTCGGGCAGTGGAGAGCGCATACCGCACAACACGTAGTGCTGCTTCCATGTGCCGTGCACGTGGTGACTGTGAGAACTGCGTAAGGAGGTTGACAGCAAAGGCTACGTCTGCTCTGGTGGTGGTGGCAAGGTACATGAGAGACCCTATGACTCGCAGGTAGTCGGTCACGTCCACCGTCTCCCCCAGTTTTGACACGTCCAGAGTTTTCAAAAACCTCTGCCCGGCGGGCGTCATCGGTGTTGAGGCAGTGGGGACAGACTCAAGCAGGGAGGCAAAGCGCTTCCCCAGGCTCCTGACGTACACGACCTGGTGGACGTGCAGAACGCGACGAGCGCGGTCACGCTCAAGCTCCATGCCAAGAAACACGCGAGCCGGACCCAGGTCTTTCATCTTGTACGTGGACTGCAGCAGGGACTTCACAGTTGACACAGCTTCGCGACTCGGGGACGCAATAAGCAGGTCATCGACGTACACGAGGATGGCAGCAAAGGGCGCCGACCGTGGGGTGACAAAGAGGGAGGGATCTACCGTGCTCCGGCGATATCCCCCCTTCTCCACGGTGGAGGTGATCTCCTGGTTCCAGCACCGTGGTGACTGCTTGAGGCCATAGAGGGCCTTTCGCAGTCTCCAAACTCGATTGGTGCCTTCAGAGAACCCTGGAGGTTGCACCATGTAAATCTCCTCATCCAGCCGACCGTGCAGAAAGGCATTGTTTACATCCATCTGATCGAGCTCCCAAGCGTGGTGTGCGACAAGGCTCAGGAGGGCTCGAGCTGTGGTGTAGCATCCGACGGGAGCAAAAGTCTCGTCAAAGTCAACGCCGGGGACTTGAGAGAACCCCTTGGCTGTAAGTCGGGCCTTGTACTTGTCGAGCTCGCCATTAGGCTTGTACTTACGATGGAAGATCCAGCGGGCATCGATCGCCTTGCGGCCTGGTGGGAGATCGACCAGCTCGTATATGGCGTGGTCATCCAGGGCTCTCAGCTCGTCTCGCATGGCAGCCTCCCACTGCTGGGAGTCGGGTGCTACCCGTGCCTGGTGAACAGTGGTCGGGCCAGGCGATGGCGGCGGGGCGACAACCGTTGCATTGCACTCGGCAATGCTCCCAAGGATGGCGGCCTCGAGCGCACGCTCGTGCTCGGATGTTAGCAGTGTGTACCCAAGGATAGAGTTGGGATGCACAACTCCTGTGGCTAGGCCCAGGGCGTCCATACCAGTAGGCATCGCTGGGAGCTGTCCAGACGAGGTCTGCGAAGGCTGAACAGAGGACGCTACAGCACCAGAGGAGCGAGAGGGAAGCGCACGCAGGCGGCCGCCACGAACAAAAGGTTCGATGGGGGCAGGGCGTGGAGGAGCACTGAGTGGACTGGGCACGACTGGAGTGAGTGGACTGGATGGGGACGCAGCGGAATGTGTAGGAGAGATGGACTCAGCAGATGGGGACTCAGATGAAGACACCATAAGGGATGACGGAGCTCCAAGCGAGCTAGACGACACCGACGGGGGGGCGTCAGAGGATGGTGGAGTCATAGTGCCGGCCGTTGGAGAACGCTCCGAGGGTGAAGGCTGCTGAGACGGGACAGTAGCAGAGACGGCAGGGGCAGACGGGACTGCAGGGCCGACCTCCCCCCGCAACCGAGAGAGCGGAAGCAGGGAGGCAGCGGACGAGTGACGATCGAGGTCACGAAGAAACACGGACTCGAAGAACAAGGCATCGCGGGACTCAACGACGCACTGGCGCTCTGAGTCCCAGAAGCGCCAGGCTTTCGACTGGGAGGAAACGCCCAAGAAGGGGCAGAGACGTCCACGCAGGGAGAGTTTCCCGTCGCGGAGATCCTCTGGGAGCCAGACAGACGCAATTCTACCCCAGACGCGAGCCAGGCGAAGGTCAGTACGAGAGCCGTACCAGCGCTCAAAGGGCGTAACGGTGCGGGGAAGAGGACCGTGAGGGACGCGATTCCACACCCAGGTCATATAGCTCATGGCCTCAAATGCAAAGAGAGGGGAGAGCCCAGACTCGGACAGAAGCGTGCGGACTCCATCGGCAAGGGTCCGATTCCAACGCTCAGAAACTCCATTTTGCTGAGGTGTGTAAGGAGCTGAAGTCTCCAGACACACCCCTTGGGACTCAAGAAATCGAGCGGTGGGCCCAAGGAACTCACCGCCACGATCACTGCGAAAGATGCGCAGTGAACGCTGACACGCACGTTCAGCCTGAACGAGCCACGACGCGAGGACAGAAGCAGCATCACTCTTCTGACGAAGAGCGAAGATCCAACAAAAATGGGAAAAGTTGTCAGGAAGGCACAGGACGTAACGCCCAACCCCCCCAAGAAAGTCATGGGGAAGAGGTCCCATGACGTCGGCATGAACAAGATCGAGAGGGTGAGCGGACTGGGAGTCCGAAGAGGCAAAGGGCGAATGATGCATCTTGCCTTGGGCACAGTCCAGGCAGTCAGAAGGGCATGGCGCGGGGAAGGTGGAAGGGGACAAGCCAACAGCGGGTTGAAGGCGAAGCATGCTATTGATAGCATGAGTGGGCACATGGCCAAGACGGCGATGCAAGAGTTGGATATCAGCTGGAGAAAGGGAAGGCGCGACGTGAGCAAGGGACAAGCCAACAGCGGGTACAGAGGGGGCATGAAGGAGAACACGATACAGCTTGGCACACTTAACCCCCCGCAAGACGACGCCACCAGAAGAGCAAAGACGGACAGTGCCCACGCCCTGACTAGCGGAAAAATCCATGCCCTGATCGTCGAGGGACGTCACTGACAGCAGGCTGAGTTCCAATGAAGGCACGAACAGAACATCAGGCAGAAACAGCACGCCACCGGGGCCGACAAAACGGACAACACCAATGCCTTGGACGGGAAGGAGCTGGCCGGAACCAGTGCGCACAAAGCGAACAGAGCCGACAGGACCCAAGGAGACAAAAGCGGACCGAACAGAGGTCATGTGATGGGTGGCTCCGGAGTCGAGGACCCAGAAGCCACCAGAGACACGGACATTGGGAAGGACGCCACAGGTGGCAAAAATGCCGACGGAGGGCAGGGATGAGTCACAGGCAGCAAGACAACGAGGGAGAACGACAGACTGCCAGTGCTCGACCCAAGGAACAGACGAGGATGGCAACCCAAGAACGTGACCGGGGGGGTCCCCACAAAGGAAAGTGTCAGTCTGACAAGCAAGACCTCTGGCCAACGAAGCCACACTCTTACCTCCCTGATCACGAAGGTGAAGACGTTGGAGAAGAGACTGCTCCAGTTGGTGCTCGCTGTCGACGGAGGCTGCAGACGATGGAGCAGGCACGCTCGAGGGAGAGGCGAACCACGAAGGAGGGACGTAGGCCGAGGAAGGTGGGCCCGCAAAAGTGGGCGCTCCATAGGGCGGCTGCCAGCCCCAAGGGTAGAGGACAGGCGGATGGACGCCGGCGACACCGGCGGTGGAGTAGGCCTGAGCTGGGGAGGGACTAGCAGACGAAGTCGAGCTGGAGCTGGAGCTGGACCTGACGCCGGGAGAAGAAGAGGAGGGCCCGCTGGTGCGCGCCCATTGAGCACGCATGGCACGTGCGAGGCGGACGTTGTCAGGGGGTGCAGGGCACTTGCGAGCGGAGTGCTCAGAGGAGCCACAGTTCCAGCACACCACCTCACCAGGAACACGAGACGGCGCAGCAGATTTGCTCTTCCCTTTGCCTTGCCCACGACCGCGTCCACGTCCACGACCCTGGGAGGCAAGGGCCGTGGCCGTTGAGGTAGAGGAGGAAGAAGAAGGCGATGGAGACGAGGCCGATGGAGCAGCGGAGGAAGAAGTGGAGGTGGCGATGGAGACGGCGGCCTTTCCTGCGACTACAGTGCGATGAAGGCGCTTGTTTTGGAGGCTCGTCCACCACGCTGCAAGCCTATCAGCGACAAAGTCCCAGAGGGCACCAACGCCTGGAGGGGAATCGGGTGGAACAGGCTGGGAGGCAAGACGCTGCAGCTTGTCTGCTTTGACATCACGGAGAAGGTCGGACAGCTCAGGGATTAATCCGTTGACCATGGTGTGCACAGCTGACAGCTGACCTGGTGCGGCCTTATCAAGTTCGCGAAGCAGCTTGAGCCCGCGTGCCCAATAGGCGTCGGCCGACTCGTCCGCTCGCATTAAGAGCGTGTTGAACTGAACGGTGAGAGCACTTTGTGCCGCCTCACTTGTGACTGTCATGCGCCGACGAAGCATGGTGCACGCACCGACTGGGTCAGCCAGACGCTGAACAGCGAGGTTAGCATTGTAGGTGCCAACCTCGTCGTTGAGTGTCTCAGGGGCAGCAACAATGAGGGCGCAGACAGCACGAGCAGACTCGTCAGCGACAGGGGTGAAGGAAGGTGTGGCAGGGAAGTAGTATTCCCAAAGACGTTCTCCCTCGGCCCATGCACTAAACCGGGTCTCCCAGGAAGAGAAAGCAAGTCCAGTAGAAAAGACAGGGGGCTGGGAGAAGAAGTCATGCTGGCGGGAGACTGCGGCAGGAGAGACAGCAGATGGGGTGATAGCAGGGTTAGAGGCAGCAGAGTTAGCACCAGGTGGGGTGGAAGAGACACCGGCACCGGCGCCAGCAGAGGAGCCAGCGGGCAGGACAGAGGCAGCAGGCAGCCGCTTGAGCACAAGCGCAGCCACCTCATCTACGAAGGCGGCGCGGTTGTCATTCGCGACTTTGAGACGCTCTTCAGCATCACGGTGAGCGTCGCGAGCGAGGGCCAGCTGGCGCTGAAGGTCTGCTATGACCGACTCGTCGTCACTAGGCATGGTGACGACTAATGGGCCCTGCCGAGAAAATTTCGGCAGAGTTTCCCCCGTCCCAGTGGGCGTGGGAAAACTGGGAATGCCTTAGGCACGATGAATATGTGCTGCAAGACAGCCCGACCCAAATCACACAGACAAGCCACCGCAGAGAAAAGAGACAGAGGACGGGAGAAGGGAGATGCAGACAAGGAGACCTCACGAGGCGTGTGAGGGGCTGTGCAAAAGAGCAAGAACAGGCGGGAAAACAAAAGCAGCTGCAGCGGAGAGCACAGAGACGCAAGATGCAACCGGCACAATCAGTGCCAGGCAGCCTATGGTGAAGGCGGCGCCAACGGTAGGAAGGATCGCCGCTACAACGACGGCCGCTGTGACGAGTGTGGTGATGTCAGAGGGTGTAGATGCGGATGCTGCAACAGCGATGGCTGTGGAGGTGCGAATGGCCGTAGCTGCAGCAGATACGGCATAAGCTGTAGAAGCTGTTGCAGAGGCCACAGATGATGCAGCTGCCGCTAGCTGTGTCCCAACGTCAGCCGTTGCCGCAGCCAACGGTACGACTACAACGGCCGCCTCAGTGTAGGACTCAGCGGCGCGGCCAGCTGACGTTGATGCAGGGGCACGTGTTGCTCTAGCTGCAGCGGCAAAGGTGGCAGCAGCTGCAGCTGCCGCGTCTATCACGGCGGACGCGGTACTTGTGAAGGTGCGAGCGAGCTTTAGCGCGTCCTGACGCCAAGTTGAGTGCGGCAAAGCAGCAGCGGTGTTGTGCGGCTGCTGAATCCCCCCAGAGGCACCAGGGGAGGGAGGGCTTACCGAGCGTTGTAGTGCCGAGCTCTCCCCTGAGTCGCCACCGAGATCCTCCCAGTGCACCAGCGTGACGGCGACCACCACCAGACGGTGGTGCGGAGACTGCTACAAGGTTGCAGTGCCGATTCTCCACAATGCCACTTGCTGCTTCTGTCACCTTGGTTATGCGGCTGCTGTGTTGTAGGTATTTGCTGCAGCTGCTGTTGCTGCTGCCGTGCTGCTGCTGAGCTGCTACAGAGCTGTTTGCTGAGCAGCTGCCGATCTGCTGCTGAGCTGCTGCTGAGCTGTTTGCGAGCAGCTGCTGAGCTGCTGCTGAGGTGATGCTGTGCTACTGCTAAGATGCTGCTGCGAAGCTGCTGAGTTGATGCTGAGCTGCTGCTGAGCAGTTTGCTGAGCAGCTGCTGATCTGCTGCTGAGCTGCTACTCAGCTGCTGCTGAGCTGCTGCTGAGTTGCTGCTAAGGTGATGCTGCGCTACTGCTAAGATGCTGCTTCGAAGCTGCTGAGGTGCTGCTCAGCTGCTGCTGAGTAGTTCGCTAAGCAGCCGCTGATCTGTTGCTGAGCTGCTGCTAAGCTGCCGCTGAGCTGTTTGCTGAGCTGCTGCTGAGTTGCTACTGAGCTAATGCTGCGCTGCTGCTAAAATGCTGCTGCGAAGCTGCTGTTGAGCTGTTGATGAGGTGCTACTGCTGGGCTGTTGCTGCGGAGCTGAGGAGCTAGATCCACTGCTGCTGGGATGCTGCGAGGCTGCTACTGCTGAGCTGCGGAAGCTGAGACGTTGTTCACATTGCAGCTGCTGCAAATACTGCTAGGAGACGGCGACGGACCCCCCACGCTGCCGAAAATTTTTCGGCAGCGTTTCCCCCGCCCCAGTGGGCGTGGGAAATATGGGAAGGCCGTGGGAACACTTGTAGGAACCTGTTCCAACCCCACCCAACCCAGGAATAGAGGGGAGCCCAACCAGCAGGAGGAGGGGAAGACCAATGAGCCCCGACGGCAGAATGCCGTCACTCGCTCCTGCTGAGGCTAGAGCAGTCAGCTGCTGTTGTGCTGGTAGATTGTGATGGCGGGGTGGATGCGCGACGCCAAGAGTGACCGTCGCGGGTTTGGCCCAGGATACGTGGGCAGCAGATCGATCCGCTGCCCGTCTTCCACGCAAACTGCTCTGATACCAGTAGGCTGCTGCGCTAGACAAAGAAGCAGCAGCTGGGGTGACGCTTGGAAGACACCAAACGAGCAATAGTGTTAACGTGGAAGTTTAGACGCGTGTTAGTAACAAAACGACGGGTAACAAGCAATGAGGTGGTAGCCGTCGGGTGGGGGGGAGCGAGCGAGCGAGCAGCGAGCTTGATCTCGCACGCTCTCTCCCAAGTTCACTGAACTGAACTAAACTACCCACTAAAAGTTGCAACCTGTCAACTAGGTCACTGGAGGGAAGACAGGCCAAAGAATAGGCCAGAGTATGAACCCGACGCAAATGTGTGCGCACAAATGCACACCAGCCAGAGACACGTGAGATTTGATGCCTGGTTGATGCCCGGCTGTGAGACTCG
>SZWC01000290.1:179096-194441 GCA_023375785.1 Penium margaritaceum | reverse complement strand
GGTTTGGCCCAGGATACGTGGGCAGCAGATCGATCCGCTGCCCGTCTTCCACGCAAACTGCTCTGATACCAGTAGGCTGCTGCGCTAGACAAGTAAGCAGCAGCTGGGGTGAGGCTTGGAAGACACCAAGCGAGCAATAGTGTTAACGTGGAAGTTTAGACGCGTGTTAGTAACAAAACGACGGGTAACAAGCAATGAGGTGGTAGCCGTCGGGTGGGGGGGAGCGAGCGAGCGAGCAGCGAGCTTGATCTCGCACGCTCTCTCCCAAGTTCACTGAACTGAACTAAACTACCCACTAAAAGTTGCAACCTGTCAACTAGGTCACTGGAGGGAAGACAGGCCAAAGAATAGGCCAGAGTATGAACCCGACGCAAATGTGTGCGCACAAATGCACACCAGCCAGAGACACGTGAGATTTGATGCCTGGTTGATGCCCGGCTGTGAGACTCGCTGTGAAGTCATGCCACCATGGCGTAGCAACCAGCAGGGGTTGCCTCTCTCCAGTTAGTCACCTGCGTCAGTGAGGTGAGTGTGCAACGAGGCCAGAGGTCACCGTGTGGTACTGACACAAACCCAACAACGTGGTGACAGTGTCAACCAACTAATGCACTAGCATGCGAACAGGTGCATGAAGCAACAAGATGTAAGATAGGAAGACGCACATGTTGTGATTTGTGACGTTCCTGCCGACCTGTACAGTTTACTGTGACCACTCGGCCGTGTCCATACTCGTGCAGATCCTTGACGCGGTCTCTGGTGGTACCGGTGCGTCATCTGGTGGTGGACTACCAGCTTGGAGCTGACTGACGACCGTTCCAGAGCTCTGGACGCTGCCCGGGACCTCCTGCAGTTTTTCTGCAGCAAGCAGGAGTTTATCGGTGGACTGGCCGTGGGTCCGATTAGCATGTTTTTGCATTGTGTGTCCACTGTTTGATGCCGGATGCATGCATATGACCAGTTGTAGCGTCCGGTTTGTGATCCTGCACATCTAGGTTCAGACGGCGTAGCGTTCTTACATGTCTGCGCAGAGTTTCGGCCAAAACAATGGTTTTGGGCCGGTTTTGGGACAGATTTTGTACTGCCGCGTGCGACACCCGCCGTGCGCCGCAGCAGGTACTTATGCCATGGACCTGTCATTGGCCATCTCTCTCTGCAAATGCTATTGAAGCATTCTGACACTTTCCCTTGTTTCTCCTAGCCAGACCCTTGCCGTTGTGTGCACGACCTGTGACTGTCGTCACCGTCCGACCAGGCACTGACGCCTAGTCAGCGGCTATGTCGCTAGGGAGCTTCCACACATCTTCTCATGGTATCAGAGCGGTGAGACTCTTCTCGCCGAGCTGCACAGCAGAGACGCAGCAGAGTACCAGCAGTGAGCGTCACCACTGTTGCCAATCCATAGGGACATGCTGATGACACCCGACTGCCGGCGACGTCACGCACGTGAGAGTGCATCAGTAGCAGCCGCGAGTAGCAACAGGTGACACCTGCATCAGGCGGCATCCGCCAGCAGCTGTTGGCATTGGCATTAGCAGCGGCGGCAGCTGGCCACAGGCGTGGTAGGCGGCGGCTGGCAGCAGCAGCAGCAGCCCGCGGCAGCAGCAGCGCGTAGCAGCGGCAGCACGCAGCAGGAGCAACGCGCAGCAGCGCTGCGCAGCGGCGGCGGCGACGGCGGGCAGCAGCAGCGTGCAGCAGCAGCAGCATTGAGCAGCAGCAGCATATAGCAACAGCAGCAGCAGTAGCGTAGCAGAGCAGCAACGTAGCAGAGCAGCAGTGCAGCAATAGCGCACGGCTGCAGGAGCGCACAACAGCAACTATGCGCAGCAGTTGCAGCAACAGCGCGCAACTACGCTGCCGCACAGCAACAGTGCGCAGCTTCTGCCACAGCTGCGCAAGCAGCCGCGCGGCTGCTGTTGTAGGTGCCCGCATAGCCTCAACAACAGCTGAGCGGAAGCTGTTGCGGAGCTTTCGCGTAGCTTCCGCGCGGCTGCTTCAGAGCAGCCGCCCCGTGCGCAACGGGGATACAACCGCGAGGGTTGTAAAAAAAGGGAAAGGAGGGGAGCTGATGTCAGCATTTTTGTTGCTGACGTCATCAGGTCATGCTGACATCAGCAACCACCTGCTGACATCAGCACTTGGTCAAATTTTTGGTCGAAGAGTCAAAAATTGCCATCATTTCAACTCGAGAAACGCTGAGGTTTCTACAATCCGACCAAGTTGACATCTCGGCGTATAATGAGTGGTGACATGGCTCCATCCGGTGATAAGGAAAAGAGGATACTACCGTACTAGTATCTAAAAGGTGTTTAAAATATTTTTTTGCCCATTCTTTTGGTTTTGTACCAAACTGATATGCTTGTTTTGGTATTTGTCCCTAACTTTTGCCTTGGTCTCTTTTGTTAGTTTTTCCTTTCGTACGTAGGCGCGTGTTCGACACTTGTTGTCCTACGATTATGGCACTGGACTTTGCTGTCGCGCGCTGCTTGTAGCTACACGTGTACATTATGTGAAAGGTTGGCATGACGCGACTGTGTCTCCCTATCATTGTGGGATGGAGACGTGGCACACGAACCGGTAGGTTTCATCTTACAAAGTTCAAACTTCATCTTCAATTTTTGAACTTCGGAGGGAGTGCGCACAGCCGGATTTGAACCCCGCCATAAGGACAAAACACTATTTTATCCTTGTGTACAAAGGTCAGCCACTAATTTGTCTTTGTGTGAAATACCCGGATCCCCACCTCATTTTGTCTTCATACTTTTTCAAAAACAACCCCACCTTTCACGTACTAGTACGGTAGATCCCTCTTCCTCCCCCTCAGAGGTCATGAGCCCACACTCGCAGCCTATTGAGGACCTACGGAGCCAGTAGGACGAGATGCGTTGCCTACAACGGGAGCAGACTGACGCCATCCGTACACTCACAAAGCTTCTTCGGGGTGAGTCCACGGCCCCATGGGAGACCTCTGAGGGCGCTGCCGGTGTCGCACCCTCTACACAGCAGTCAGCTCCAGCATCAGAGACAGGAGCTGGGTACGACCCGCCACCTCTTGATCCTTGGGATGAGGATCCAGACATGCCAGGCATGGAGGGCGACTCCCCCGAGCGTGAGATTCGTGTGCTTCAGGAGCGTCTCCGCCAGCTCCAGACGAGATCTCGACCCCCACACACATCTCGTTTTTCCGACATTTGATCGTCGCCTCACCTCCACCCCAGCGACTTCCCTCTTCTCAGTGTCTTCCCCATCACTCGTCCTTCTCACCCTGTGGTTGCTCTCCCTACGGAGCGGCAACCCAAGGACTTCGAGACATCGCCCCCACGGTATGTCAGCGAGGACGGTTTTGACTACTGGGAGACCCTTTTCCAGGTTTGGGCCACTTCAAAGGGAGTGTGGCCCTACTACCACAGTCCGTATCAGACTACAGACCGAGCATAGGTGCTGACAGCGGCTAGGGCAATGCGTGGACTTCTTTATGCCATGCCGCGCGAGACCGTCATCGACTTTCGCTCGTTCCTTGGCGAGGCCGGCACGGGCACCTGCGCTGATCCACGCGGGGGCTGGGTCCTGGCATTATCCCTGCTTGTTGCAGAGACGCACGCCACCCGCATCGCTCAGATTCGTGCCTTTCACTCCCTTTGTCAGGGGCCTACCGAGCCTGCAGGCGACTACTGGCGACGCGCCATGTGCATCTACATGCGCCATGGGACCTCAGGAGGTACATTGCTGTGGACGCTCGGCACGATCATGCTCGGAGTTTGCCTTGAGCACACAGACATCTTCACGAGGTACAACGACGCCGTGCTCGATCCTTTTACGGCTTCACTACAGCTTCTTCCCTAGGCGCACCAGCTCCTTCTCTAGGTGACTTCCGCCCGTGAGGCAACCGTGGCTCATCTGGAGACTCCCCTTGTTGCAGCAGTCATTGCATCACCACCGACGCCCCTCTTGCAGACCCCTTCTCCATCCTCTATCATGTCCTCCTCTTCCTCTTCCTTTTCCACCCGGGTTACACCGACTCAGACACAGGGTGTTGCGGCAACAGCACAAGGGAAGAAGAAGCGAGGGAAGCGCGGCTCGGGCCAGCAGCAGTCATAGCAGCAGCCGTCATCGGGTAGCAGCATTGGACGCTCTGTTCACTACTACAACTGTGGAGGCGCTCATCGCTACACCGAGTGCCAGCAGCCACTCGACTGGACGCGGATTACTCGTGGGCTTCAGGCTGCGCACACACTATGGTCTACGTCGATTAGCACATCCTCCGGGCGCATGACGACCACAACCGCAGCGGTTCCCGCTTCACCACCAGCCAGCAGCGGTGACCCGGACCCACGTGACCGCACCATTCCCGAGCTCCGACGACTTCTGGCGCTTCGCTTTCAGGGAGGTGCGAGTGTGTTGTCACAGCCGGGTGGTTCATAGACTGTCTGTCCGTCTCACTGTACCGACTGGATTCATGAGTCTCACCTTTGTACCCTTCGTCGTTCCTACCCACCTGCTGCCCAGCGTCCATCTGAGGTTGAATGTTCCATTGCCCGTTGTAAAGTGACGTCCTCCAGTCGTGATTCCGGTGGCACTTGGATCAACCATTCCGGTGTCACTCATCACATGACCTATCGTCGTAGTGACTTTGTTGTTCTCGGCCTTGTTGTGTCTATTCGTTCCATTCGCACAGGCTCTGGTCAGTCCTTGCCAGTCCAGGGTGTTGGGGTCGTGTGTTTCGATGGTCCATCTGGCCCCCTGTATCTTTCCGAGGTGCTATTTGTGCCTGACCTTGAGCTCAGTTTGCTTTCTGTACGTGCTTGCTCACTGATGGGACTCTCTGTGGAGCACACTGCAGACTCCGCGAGTGTGACTGCTATTGACACTCGTAGCGTCGTTCTTTGTGCCTCTGTTGTGTATGACCTGTATCGTGTCTCTCGGACTTCTCCTCCTTGCTCCCCTTCCCCTTCAGCTCGTGTTTTTGTCACTGGCGTTCTGTCTCCTGAGCACCAACAATTGCTTCATCACCGTCTGTGTCATGTAGGCTCCGACACTCTGGCAAAGCTCATTTGGACACTGCCCGCCCTCGGTCTTGACGCAGCTTCTTTCGAGAAGCCGCCCAAGACCGACTGTCTCTTCTGCGCTCAGGGTATGATGCATCGTTGCACCTACCCTGACTCCCATTCTCGCGCACTTTGCCCTCTTGAGTTAGTCCATTTGGACCTTCTTGATCCTCTTGTCGTCGAGTCTCTGTCCGATCGGGGTCGATACATCCTGACCTTAACAAATGACTTCACCCGGATGCGGTGGGTCTACAGCCTGCACCATAAGAGTTACACCGCTCTTGTGGTTCGCCTCTGGCTAATGATGGCTGAGCGTCAGTCCCGTCACACGTTGCATACTTTCTGCTTGGATCGCGGCGGCGAGTTTCTTGGCGAGATGGACAACTTCTTCGCCAAGCACGAGATTTTTCACCAGGTCTCCGCTCCTGTTTCTCCTTAGTAGAACGGTGTTTTTTAGTGCTAGAAGCGCACCATGGAGGATGCGGTTCGCGCTAAGCGGTCTGAGTGTGGTCTCCCGGAGTCCTTCGCTTTTGAAGGCTTCCCCTACATGACTTGGGTCTGGAACCGCCTCCTGCACGGTCCCCTTCCGGACCACGTCACACCGTATGATCTTTGGTTTGGCCACCGTGCTGACGTGCGCCTCACTCGCGTTTGGGGATCCTTGGCTTCTATGTGGTACACCAAGGACGAGTAGGGGTCCAAGGTCTCACCGCGGGGTCGCTTGTGTGCCTTTGTAGGCATCTCCCCGTGGTCGAAGGCCTGGCCCTTTTGGGATCATGCTTGTCGTTGCATCGTTGAGTCACGCGACGCACTCTTCTTTGAGTCCCGCACCTACCGTGATCTGACATCGATCACGTTGCTCTCGGTCACACATGTTCCTACATGCAAGGTTTCTCGATAAATGGGGGATTCTGCGCCTGCGAGCACCTCTTGCCAGGGTGATGTGTTCGTTCGAGCTCCCTCCACTTCTCGGGCTCCGACTCTTGATGACCCAACGATCATCGCTGTCGGCCCAGAGACCTCTCCAGCACAGCTAGCTTCTACCCCTTTTCCTCGCACCCCATAGGTACCCATGATCCTGTACCTGTACGTACTCCTATGACCGTACCTGTATCTGCCGGTACTCCTGCCTCCGTGTGTGGTCCTGCCTCACCTGCTCCGACTATCACACCCAATCCCGTGTCTCCACACATGCATCTCCTTGCACGGCATCACCCGCTCCTTTGTCTTGACCCTCACAAGCTGTGGTCGTGCCTGTCCCTGAGCCTGAGGTGCGCCCCTCGAGCCAAGGTTACTCTCGTGAGCCTGGGTGTCGTCTTCGACCATTGGACTCTGGAGCTCAACGAGTGACAGGTCCCACACCCAGGCGCTCCACTCGCAGCGCGGTGATAATTGATCCCGGTACAAAGGCCCTAGGCTTGAGTGTCCGCACTGAGCGCACAGAGCTAAATCCAGCGTGCCTCGTAGGGCACGATCTCGTCACTCACGAGTTTCATATCGCTTGTGATGTAGTAGCTGATCTTGTAGTCGTCAGACCTAGCACTGATGCATGTGCTCTTGCCACGCAGAGCTCTCCCTCCATGGCACCTGACCCGGGCACACAGAGGGAAGCTCTCTTATCACAGAATGCTGACGCTTGGCGTGTTGCCTACGAGGATGAGCTTCGTGCCATCCGAGAGCACGGAGTTTACGAGCTAGTCGACCTTCCACCTAGGAGAAATGCTATTCAGGTCAAGTGGGTCTTTCGCAAGAAAGTGAAGCCGGATGGCTCACTGGAATGCCACAAGGCCCACTTGGTCGTCAAGGGGTACTCTTAGATGGAGGGCATCGATTACACTGACACTTTTGCCCCTGTTGGCCGCATGACCTCAGCTCGACCTCTGTTCAATGTCGTGGCTTAGCATGACTAGGAACTGCACCAGATGGATGTGAACAATGCGTTCCTTAATGGCTCTCCGGATGACAAGATTTATGTGGCTCAGCCACCTGGCTTTGAGGATGGTGACAAGGTCTGGCACTTGCGCAAGTCCTTGTACGAAATCAAGCAGTCTCCTCACTGTTGGAACCAGGAGATCACTGGCACCCTGACTCGTGCGGGATATGTGCAGAGCGAGGCATATCCCTCTCTCTTCATCCGATCGATGCCTGAGCGGTTCACCGCCATCATGGTCTATGTCAACGACCTTCTGATCGCGTCTCCTTCATTGGAGGCCGTTAAGGAGGCCAAGGCTATCCTCCAGACTTCCTACAGGATGAAGGACCTTGGTCCTACAGCGGTGTTTGTTGGCATGGAGATTATGCGAGACCATAGACGTCGGACGCTACTGCTATCAGGCCCGATACGCACGTGTTGTAGAGCAGCACTTCAACAACCTCCTCGGTGCAGTGCCTATGGCTTCCACACCTCTCACGCCTGACGGGCAAGATTCCGTGAAGGTGGACGATCCTTCACAACTGGGGGAGACAGTGGATGCGACCTTGTACCTCCGTCTCATCGGATCTCTGATGTACATGGCCACTACCACACTTCCTGACATCGCCTTTGCTGTCAACCTCCCTGCTCAGTTTTCACAAGCTTCACGCACCAGAGCCCTTCATGCGGCTGTGCGGTATGTGGTCTCTACACCGTACCTCGGACTCTACTTTCGCCAGCAGTGTTCGATGGTCCTTGACGGCTACACTGACAGCGACTGGGCATGGAGCCCAGATGGACGCAGTCGCACTGATTACGTGTTCCTGCTCGGTGGTACCACTATGTCCTAGCACAGCGATAAGCAGGGCTGCATTGCACGTAGCTCATCAGAGGTAGAGTATGTTGCTCAGGGTGCAGGGATTGCTGAGTTGGTATGGCTGCAACGCCTATTCCTTGAGCTGGGTCGGTTTGTACGTGCCATTGTGCTTCGTTGCGACAACCAGAGTGCTCTTGCCATTGTGGAGAAATCTGGTGTCTTTCACGCTCGCACAAAGCACATTGCGGTTGAGCATCACTTTGTGCATGATCTAGTGGAGCGACACGTGATCTCCGTCATATGGGTTGGCACTGACATGCAGCGTGCTGAATTCTTGACAAAGGCACTAGCACGCGGAAAGTTCCCGGTGGCCATTCGTTATGTGGGGCTTCGTCCCTTGCCTAAGAGTGGTTGAGTATGGGGTGTGTCTGTGTCCACGTCACATATGCATTTGCACTCGTTGATGTACTCGTATCAGTGTTGTACGTGTATGGAAATGCGTACCATTGGGTCATAGGGGAGTGTTGTGATTTGTGACGTTCTTGTCAACCTGTACAGTGTACTATGACCACTCGGTCGTGTCCATACTCATGCAGATCCCTGATGCGTACCCTGGTGGTATCGGTGCTTCGTCTGGTGGTGGACTACCAGCTTGGAGCTGACCGACGACCGTTCCAGAGCTCTGGACGCTGCCCGGGACCTCCTGCAGTTTTTTTGCAGCACGCGGGAGTTTTTCGGTGGACTGGCCGTGGGCCAAATTTGCATGTTTTTGCATTGTGTGTCCACCGTTTGATGCCGGATGCATGAATGTGACCAGTCGTAGAATCCGGCTTGTGATCGTGTACGTCTAGGTTCAGACGGTGTAGTGTTCTGACATGTCTGCGCAGAGTTTCGGCCAAAACAGTGGTTTTGGGCCGGTTTTAGGACAAATCTTGTACTGCCACGTGCGACACCCGCCGTGCGCCGCGGCAGGTACTTATGCCATGGACCTGTCATTTTTCATCTCTCTCTGCAAATGCTATTGAAGCATTCTGACACTTTGCCTTTTGTCTCCTAGCCAGACCCTTGCCGTTGTGTGCACGACCTGTGACTGTCGTCACCGTCCGACCAGGCACTGACGCCTAGTCGGCGGCTATGTCACTAGGAAGCTTCCATGCATCTTCTCAGTACAGAGTCTCATAATCTTCAATAGCTGTAGCATGCAGAGAGATATGACAACTTACAAGCACAAATGATAAATACAGGTTTCAGCGCACGGCGGGTGTTGGACGCCGCAGAGTCAGTTTGTCCTACAACCGTTCCAGAACCACTTTTTTGGCCATAAGTATGCGCACATACATCCGAATGGAGAAACTTCTGAACTTGCGGATGCAGAGCCTTGAGCCAGATGTAACATCTGCACACATGCATGGCTCCAGCAATGACAGGTGGACATAGAATGTAAAACATGCAAATCAGGCTCAAAAGCCAGTCCACCAATAAAACCCTTGGATCCGCTTCAGGAATCTACACGAGCATGGAAATGACCAAGTGGTCATAGTAAGTTGTACGAATAGATGGGGATGGCTAACATCACAACCAAACAGCTCGTATGGTTGCCAAGATCTACATTTTTGCTGTTTGGGGACTCAGTTTTTTTGTGCCTATACGCACACACTTGTGTGGCAGAGGATCAGCGCTTATAACCCCTCCCAGTTGCTCATCCTCTAACTAAAATTTACCTTCTCCATCATATCTTTGTCACATCTCCATCTTTTCTAGTGCCATGTGTCACACCGTGTCTCTGAAAATGTCCTCTCATAGACACATTGCTTCAAAGGAGGTTGTTTTAATATTCATGGTATTAGAGTGGTAGAGAAATTATGCACCTACGACACATCATATACCATGCAGCAGGAGCAACAGGGGTTGTACCGGACATAGTAATGTGGAGCTGAGGGCTTCGGTCACGGGGTATTCCAACATAGTCAGAGGCATGATGTTGCCAAAATTTCTCGGCATCTTCCCTCCTTGTAACTCCCATCTTAGCGGTGATGTTCAATGATGGCGGCATTTTTGGCCTCCACAGGCTACTGTGGATGCTGTGGATGCACTCTGCATGGTAAAAACTGGTGTTGCATTCAGAAGTGGCAGAAGCACCCACACCTGCACATCCACATGGTCGTTGCGTCCCCAACAACTCAACCCAGTAACCACTCACAGAAGCAACAATAGCAGCAGAGCCACTCGGCACCAATAGTAGAATATCATGCTGCTTTTGATTCTTCATTTGAAAAACCATGCAGCTCCATGGTTCATTCGAAAAACCATGTCCTGTCGGGCATGGTTTTTTTGTTTTTTGGAGACTGATAGGTTGTCTTCCCCAAATCCAGCAAATATGTGTGCGCTTATGCACACACACGTATGGGCAGGGAGGAGTGGAGATTCCATCCTGCTCGCTTATTCTATAGAAATTTTTTTCTCTTTCCATAATATCTTTGCCTTCTCTCCACCTTTCCGAGCATCGTATTTAATGTTGTGTCTATGACAGTGTTCTTTGACAAACAAACTGTCGAGGCTTAAGCTCGCACTCTTTCAAGGCTTAAGGTCTCAAATGAGCCAGCTGCTTGCTCGACCGAGTGGCTCGCCTTATCGCCACTCACGTCTAGTACAATATAGATGGGATGGTTTCTTTTTCCGATGGCTGTTAGGTTGCTTCTCCCAATTCCGTCACTCACTTTTTGTGCCTATGTGTGCACGCTAGCATAGGAGTGTAGGAGTAGATATCACCCACCGCTTTCTCATTCTATACCTCTCATCTCAAGTTTTTAGTTGATTTTTTTCCATCTCTCCATCTTTCACACACCGTCTATCACGGTGTGTCTCTCACAATGTCATCTTACACATAGACTGTTGCTTAGCGGGATTCCTCAGCTCCTCGTGGTCAAATATGTAGAGAGACTACGACTCGGCATCCTATCATACAGCACATAACAGTGACATCAGTAGAGTCAATTGGCTTGGGATGGGCTGGGATAGGAGGGACATATAGGTTTTGGAAACGTTGAGACCCTGAATAGAGGGCTAACGTCATGTAATCCTCTAGCAGAGCCTGAAACAGAACCTGTCTGCCTGTCTCAGGCTCTGCCAATGCTTTTTGGCAGCTTCCCTTTTTGTGGCTGCCATCTTGGCAGCGATGTTGAGAGCAAAGTTTTAGGCTATGACATCAGCGAAAGCTATACTTCAATGCTACAATAGTAGCAGCTGCACATGACAACAGCAACATCAGTAGTAGTAGCTGAATCTGAAGATGTAGCTACTACATATGGCAAAAGCGGTAGCAGTAGCAGTAGCATCATCCTACGCGAGTGTTTCACTAGCAAAAAGAACTGTTCTCATCAATAGAAACAGTTACATTTGGCTATTGCAACTACACCAATAGCAGCTCCAACAACAGCACACAATAATAATAGTCTTTGCAGCTACGTGCAGCAACAGAAAAAACCGTACATGGAAATACATTGCGCTTGAAGCAGCAACACAAGTAGTAGAAGCAAAAAGTAGCAGCACACTGCAGTAGTTTGTAGTAGCACTCAACAGCAGCTGCCTCTGCTGATGTACGGAGCAAAAACACCTGCCTTCTTCTCTATATGCAGCAGCACAAACAACCTCATACCTCACACAACCACAGCCGCAAAAACATCCTCATTAGCAATAATAGCTACAGCCGCAACGTAATTCACCATAGCATAGCAGCCACAGCTACAACAGCTGCTTAGCAGTTGAGAAGCTGCATTGCAGCTTCCCGACTGCTCGGTTTTCTGTCAGGCAACAGGCTCATCGCTTTGTGATTTCACTGGAACATCCACGGAACGATGATCTCGTCAGTCAGCACTCGCAGGATTTGGACCCAAACCTGAAAGACAGAAAATGGACAAAGAAGAGGCGCAAACTGGGCATCCAAGCGGAATCATGGCTACACCTATCGGTGACCCGTCCCAAAACCACACTGGAATGGTAGAATCATTATTTACATGTATTCTTTGGTATTAATGTTCTCTTTCTAATTTCATCCTTTGAGTTACTTTTGTGTGTCATTCATTCTCTCTAGTCTCTGGTCGAGACCCGAGCACCAGGGGCTCTATCCTGATTCTTCAAGAGACCACTTGTGGATCTTTTTAATTTTTGCCGGTTCTTTCTCCGAGTATTTCTCCTATCCCTCCGGTCAAGACCTGGGTATGAGGGTTTTGGTCCCCATACCTCATGAGACAGTGGTGGCATACCCTGTGATGCCACCACCTACATGGGCTTAAACACCGCCTTACTGAGCACCATCCTTCTACAGGCCACCTTCAACAAGCTACGTTCCTCTACCGTAGTTGCTTGTGTGAGCTCCAGCTGCTCTTCTATCCTCTGCCACCTACTGTGGGTTCCTGCCAGCGGGTTGACATGTCTTCCTCTGCTTCTGCCACCTCTCGGTCAACAACATTGCCCCATCAGCTTCAACCAGCTACTGTCTCATGTAGTGTGAGCATGGTGGTTGTGTATCCAGGTGACCAGTGTGTGTGGGTGGATCACTACAGGGAGCATCATTGGGTGGTCCACCCAAGCCAGATGAAGGTTGGATTGAGCAGTGGCAGAACATCACTGTTCCTTGTTTGTTGGCCCATCCCTCCAGGCGTTCATGGTCATCTGTTGTTGCTTCATATAGCATCGTAACATGTCACATATTTTCACCCTCTCCTGCATGAAGCAGTTTGTGGATCCCTGATTGAGGAGCCACTAAGCACATGAAATCATCGCGTATTGCATTCATGTCCTTGGGGCCTGTTGTGGACACTCAGTTGGTGCGCACAGGCTTAGACTAGACGCTACATGTGTAGGGTGCTGGTGTTGTGCAATTTGTTAGTCCTGTATACGATGTGCTTTTTCTCGATGTATTGCATGTTGTAATGCTTGAGGTGAGCCTGTTGGAATTTGTGGCATCTCATGGTGTGGGTCTTGTTTAGTTACAGCTATCTAGATTCATCATGTTTCATGGCGTTCATTGCGACAAGCTGAATCGTGTGCCCTTGTTTGCACCAAGTCCGTCGGCCACCGCTGACGCGCATGTGCATGCTTCATTGCCGACTATACCTCGTGAGCATACTCGCCAGTCAACCCTCTGCTGGTTGGGATGCACCGTCTTTGCATGCTCCCTATACTCCTGATTTCTTTGACAAAGTGTAGGGAAAGATGCATCACTCTCCCTTTCCACTATCCATATCCTATACCCATGAGCCGCTTACTTTTTCCCATGTCACTGTGTTTTTTTGGCTGGGTTCCTTGATGGTGGCTGTTCTTTCATTTTTCTATCAAAAAAATACTCCTTCTTCAGTTGGATTTTACCCTGAAAATAAATTTTAGTCTTACGATTGATTCATGGCTCATCTAGGCATGCAGCCAACTAGGGAAAATATCTGGTTGTAGTCGACCCCAGGAATCTGGGCAAACCCCTTGGCTGTAAGTTGAGCCTTGTACTTGTCCAAGGACCCATCAGGCTTCCACTTGCGCCGAAAGACCCACTTGGCGCCGATGGCCTTCCGACCTGGAGGAAGGTCGACGAGATAGTACACATGGTGCTGCCGGATAGCAATGAGCTCATCGGCGCAGGCAGCGTCCCAATGTGCGGCCTCAGGAGAGGCTCGTGCCTCGAGTAGGGTGGTTGGGTCCTCCGGACGTGCTGTGGAGCAAAGTGAGAGAGTGTGTGCATCTTGAGTCCTAGGTGGGATGCGTGCGAGTGCAGCCACGACAGCATGCCGATGCTCATGATGAAGCATGACGTAACCCAGTGTAGAGCCCGGATGAAGGTCTACAATGATGGCCGAGGTGGTCAAGCCTTGGTGCCAGGGTCCCCACTCACGACCGTGGGAGTGGAGGAGACAAATGGAGCCACGAGGGGTCGAGGCGCCACGGAGTGCGGTGCGACAGTCTGTGCGCTCACCGACGGTCTGGGTCGGGGGCTGCTGCCTGGACCACGTGTGTAGCGTGGCAGGGCAGGAGATGGCATTGAGTTCGACGGGCCAATGGAGGCAGATGGGGCTGCTGGCCCGGAGGGGCCAGCGGATGCATCCGAGGCAGCTGGCCCGGATGGGCCAGCGGACGTCACTGGAGCTGCTGGCCCGGAGGGGCCAGTGGACGCGACTGGGGCTGTCGGCCCGGAGGGACCAGCGGACGCGACTGGGGCTGCCGGCCCGGAGGGACCGGAGGACGCAACTGGGGTTGCCGGCCCGGAGGGACCAGCGGACACGATTGGGGTTGCCGGTCCGGAGGGACCAGCGGACGCGTCTGGGGCTGCTGGCCCGGAGGGACCAGCGGACACGACTGGGGCTGTTGGCCCGGAGGGACCAGCAGACACGTCTAAGGCTTCCGGCCCGGAGGGACCATCGGACACAACTAGGACTACCGGCTCAGAGGGACCAGTGGACACGACTGGGGCTGCCGGCTCAGAGGGATTGAGGGATGTGTCACTCGGAAGCGGCAAGACGGAGGACGGACTCACCATGCCCTCAAGAAATGGGATAGACACAGACGAGACGGAGCGAATGAGGTCGTGAGGGAACAGCTGCTCGAAGAAGAGGGCATCTCGGGACTCGACGAAACAGTGCCGGGAGGGATCCTAGAAGCGCCGGGCCTTGGACTGACGAGAGTCACCGAGGAAGGTGCAGGGACGTCCGCAGGGGACGAGCTTGCCGCCCTGCTGCGCGGCGGGCAGACACACAATGGCCACGCAACCCCAGATGCAAGCCAGGCGGAGGTCAGCTCGCTGACCGCACCAATGCTGGTACGGCGTGGACTGGCGGGGAAGGGGACCGTGGGGAATCCGGTTCCAGACCCAGGTCATGTAGGCCATGGCTTCAAAGTAGAAGCCATCGGAGAGACCGGACTCGACCCGCATGGTGCGGACGGCGTCGGCCATGGTACGGTTCCATCGTTCGGATACACCGTTCTTGGCGGGCGTGTAGGGCGCGGATGTCTCATGGTGGATCCCTCGTCCGGCGAGAAAGGCCGTGGCCTCACCCATGTACTCACCACCGTGATCGGAGCGAAAGCGGCGAAGAGAGTGGCCACACTCGTGCTCCGCAAGGACAAGCCAGTCATGGATGGCACGGGCGACATCGCTCTTCTGCCGAAGGCAGAAAACCCAGCGGTAGCGAGAGTAGTCGTCAGTGAGGGTGAGGACATAGCGGCCGTGCTCGCCGACGGACTCGGTGGGGAGAGGGCCCATGACGTCAGAATGGACAAGGTCGAGAGGGGCAGACAAAGGGTACGTGGACCGGTTCATCTTCCCCTGAGCACAATCAATGCACTCAGTGGAGCACGGGAGGGGAAAAGTCTCCGGGTCAAGGCCCTTGGCCGGCTGGGTGCGAAGCATGCTGTCTACGATGGAAGAGTGGACGTGGCAAAGGTGGCGGTGCAAGAGGCGAGTGTGCGAAGGAGAAAGCGTGCTGGTGACAAACACATGGCCTGTGGTGGCCGACAGGGAAGAGACGGAAGGGGAGGAGGAGAGGCGAGGCACATGCCACAGGTTGCCACGGGCGGTGGCGTGCAGTACA
>SZWC01000290.1:137450-154908 GCA_023375785.1 Penium margaritaceum | reverse complement strand
CAATAGCTTAGTAAATGCAGAGAGAAATGACAAATGACAGGTCCAGGGCATAAGTACCTGCCGCGGCGCACAGCGGGTGTCGCACGCGGCAGTCCAAGAACTGTCCTAAAACCGGCCCAAAACCACTGTTTTGGCCATAACTCTACGCACACATGTCAGAATCCTGTGCCGTCTGAACCTAGACGTGCAGAATCAAAAGACGCACGCAACGACTGGTCACATGCATGCATCCATCGACTGACAGCGAGTATATAATGCAAAAACATGCAAATGGGTCTCATGCCCAGTCCGCCGAAAGGCGCCTGCAAGACGTAGAAGGCACAGCAAGGAGTCCCGGTGACATCTGGGGCTCTGGAACAGTAGTCGGTCAGCTCCAGACGGGTAGGCCGCCGCCTGTCGTCGCGCCGGTGTCACCAGGGCCGCCTGCCTCAGGGATCTGCACGAGTATGGACACGGCCGAGTGGTCACAGTAAACTGTACAGAAACGGCACAAATCACAACACCTCTTGCCCTACAGAGTAGGAGTGGAGCACTGCATGACACTGGAGTGCGATTGTGACCATCGCTCTTAAACAGTTGTGGATGAAGAAGATTGTTGAGACTCCAATCTGTGAGTTGAGCCAAAGGAAGACGATTATCTATTCAAGTGGGCTGCAGGCACCGAAAATTCACACTACTCGAGCCATGACCACAATCGATTTGACCTTATGCATGACTGCTGTCATTCTGACAAGAGTGATGGATCTGTAGGGGTCATTGTAGTAGCAACGTAGTTTCTGGCACAAGGAAGAAGACCACCAAGTTCAGTGTGAGCCTTGATGAAAGCTTGCATCTCAGCACTTAGTCCACAGTAAGGCCAAAATATCTCATGCAATTCTACGAAAAGAAGAGTTCCTCCTCAACCGCCCATCAGAAGAGGTCCTCATAATTTTGCAGGCATGTCTCCGCAAAATGTGACTTTTTCCGAGAAACCGAAATAAAACCTGGCGCAAGTGTACCGACCATCCATCGTGAAAATACATGGTAATGAGGTGCAATAGTTCATGCATATGGTTCACACATGCACCAGCCAATGCAGGGGGTGACGCACCAAGCACAAGATGCCGCAGCTTCGAGAGACACAAGAGCGGAGGCAGTTGCCTAGGGAGTCCCACGTACCCACTGGCGTGTCAGCACTGCAAGGATATGAGACCTACGACAGCCAAAGCCACTCTGGCTGCAATGAGCTCTGAGCCCCCCCCCCCCCCCCCCCCCCCAACAACCATAGAGCCATTCTCGCCATAAGGCTTGCAGCCACGCTGCTTGAGGACCAGAAGCCGGAATGAGCCAGATTCCAATGCACTAGACGAGCAAGGCTTCCAAGCTAGGGGCCACAACATATCAGAAACAGCAATCACAGTCAAAGGGGCAGAGGTCCGTGTTGCCTGCCTCCTTCTTGTTCCAGTTTAGCTCAGTCTCCGAGTAAATCTTGTAGCCTTCCGCTGTACGCCGCCGAGGACCCTCGCGACCTCTGCTGCTGCCCTTGGCTGCCTCTGCTTCTGGGTCAGCAGCAAAGGCGCCCTTCTTTCCCCCCCTGCCCTTGCCAGCCCCAGCCCCAGCAGGCAAAGACCCTCGCCCTCGTCCTTCCCTGTCATCATCGCCGCCTTCGTCCTCGTCCCCCTCCTCCTCCTCGTCGGCCTTCCGTTTCTGCTTGAGTTTCTTGAACTCCTTGGCAACCTGAAAAATGGCGTCAATTTCGCTTGCCTTGGCAATCCCAGCCCTGGATTCAGCGTTATCGTTTCCAGGTCGTTCCGGTGCCTGTCCGTCATTGGCGCCTGAGTCGTGGTTGCGTTCAGCCTCAGCAGAGGCCCCGGCCGTGTGCGCACCCGCGCTGTCCGCGGCGTCTAGAGGCTGGTCACCGCGAGAAATCAGTTTCTCCCGCTGGGGCTTTTGTTTGGCTTTCTTCTTCAGCTTAGCGCCGGAGGCCCCCAGGGCCGCCTGTAAAGCCCTTTCCGACGCCTTGGAGGGTTTGGCCTTCTTCTTCGCTGACTTTGTGCCCGCCATCGTGCCCTACCAGCAGCTCTCGCCAAGGAACTAACAGGAGCGGAATAAGGACAAAACCCATATGTCTAACAACGCATTGCAGAGCGATAAAGTGCAAATGTGGCGTGTCAGGGTGAGATGGTGGGGAGGAGACTATGCCGAAGGTCGTCGACATCGATTAGTCGGGGGTTTCGAGAGGGGGCGGACTTACAAGCGGCCCCCATTCTCGCTGGACCATATTCGTTATGCCCCCAATCTGAGGATTACTCCTATGTCACCCCTAGTCTGAGGATTATACCTGCTTCGCCCCGATCTACCGATTATGACCGGGTGTTACGCCGAACGCAGCGTAGATGGTAAACAGGTAGAATTTGCGAGGCAAAACAAGGTTTAGAGATTGGGACAATTGAGTACTTTATAATCGGCGGAAGGTGTACTTCGATGACAATTGTCGAAATGATCGAACATATACATACAAGTGTCGCGTTACGAATGAAGCATAGTTGGGTTCGTTGGGTCGTTTGTCGAGCCACGCGTGTGGAGTCGCGTTGTGAGTGGTCGGATTTGAGAAGGCCGTCGAGAAGTCGGGGGTCTTCAAGAATCGACGATAAAGATGCGCGATGCATCTTTACAAATCTGGATTCGTCTCGCTGGTCGCGAAGTCGACCAAAAGGTCATGTCACTTCTGTTCGTAGGTTTGCGAGAGTGGTCGAAGCTGTCAGAAGGTTCGAGAATATCCATTGAGGGCGGGGCACTTAGCCAATTTGCCTTCGGCTGTCAGAGTGAATATCACAGTTCTCGGGACGCGATGGGCTATTTTTGTAATAATGGCAATGCCCACTCGAGAAGATTAGGGACTCATGTACGTCTAGTACGTAAGACTCCCCCCCCCCCCTTTAGCTGCGACGTTCCGGCGAGCGTACACACGTGACCCGGTGACAGCCGTAGTAGCCGTCAATAAGATGATCGACGTCTCGAAGGTTGTCGTAGGGTTCCCAGCTGTTGTGCGCGGCGTCGTAGTTGTGACACTTGACGAGATGTTCTATCGTCTTGCCTTGTCGTGGATGGCCGAGGATGTCCTCGATGACGTACTCAGTGTCTTCGTCCACTTGAACGGGAAGCGGAGGAGGGACACCTCTACAAGGGAAGTTCTCGATAGTGCTTGAGACTGCTGACATGAAACACCGGATGAACTTGCATAGTGTCAGAGAGTTTGAGTCGTGCAAACACAGGGGTTTGCATGCGCTCGATCTCAAACGGTCATATGGGTTTGAGCTTCGAACAGTCGGATCCGAGGAGCTTGGTGTTCGCCGGACAGAGGAGGTCTTTGTCGCCAGCGGTGAAGATGTCGTTGCTGCGATGTCGGTCAGCTGCTTGCTTTTTCGTTGCTTGTGTCTTTGCAAGGGTTTGGCGTGTTTCCTCCCAGGCGAGGGTGAAATCTCGGCGTTGTACGTTGACCGCAGGAAAGTTGATGCGGCTTTTGTAGTCCAACTGGTGTGGCGGGAAGTTTTCCATACACTACTTCAAATGGGGTTTTACCTGTTGCGGTGGAAACTGCCAAATTATATGTGATTTTGGCAGTTGGGTGTTTTTGTGCCCAATCTGTCTCATGGGGTTCGCATAGTGTTCAGAGCAGTTGTTCCAGCGTTTGATTTGTCTGCTCGGTTTGACCGTCGGTTTGAGGATGAAACACCGTTGAAAGTTGAATTCTGCTACTGTAGCGAGTCATCAGTTCACGCCAAAAACGCTTGGTAAATCGACCGTCTCTGTCGCTTGTGATGGCTCTCAGTACGCCGTGTAACCGTATGATGTTGTTTAAAAATAGCCGTGCTGTTCCCTCGGCGGTGACGGTGGTCGTTGTCGGGATGAAGTGGGACATCTTAGAAAACCTGTTGGCGACCACAAGGATGGCGTCATATCCCTTGGGTGTGACTTGTAATCCTATGACGAAGTCCATGGAGATGTCTACCCATGGTTCCGTCTGAACAAGAAGCGGCTGTAGAAGTCCGGGTGGCGTGGTGCGACGAGATTTCTGTCATTGACAGGTGTCGCAGGTTTTGCAGAAGTAGGCCACGTAGGATTGCATCTTGTCCCACCAATAGTTTTTCGCCAGCTTCTTCAGCTTCTTATCATCTCCAAAGTGTCCACCCGGCCCGATGTCATGGCATTCTTCGAGCAGCATTCGGCGGAGTTCGTCGCTTGGAGGAACGACTACTTGGCGAGTGAAGCGACGTTGCCAACATGATGCGTTGAACCAGAATTTGGTTTTATCATATCCGCCGTGCTGGTCGTAGCCTCGTGTAAACAATCGCTCGAGGTAGGGGTCTTGTTGTATCTCTAGGGTTGCCACATTGACCATTGAATATGGTGGGCGGCGGAGTATGTCCGCCAGATTGGTCTTGCCTGGCCGGTACTCGATTTCGTAGTCGAACCCGGACTCTAGGAACTCCATCCATTGGGTTTGATGTCAGTTGAGATTCGGCTGCATCTTCAAATACTTTAGTGTATGGTGGTCGGTGCGCACGATGCATCGGCGACACTCCAAATAGCATCGCCACATTTTGAACGCGTGTACGACCGCTAGCATCTCCTTTTCAAGGACTGCGTAGTTGAGTTCCAGTCCTAGCAGTTTTTGAGACATGTAGGCGACTAGTTTTTTTCCGTTTCCATGATCTTGCAAAAGAATCGTACCAATGGCTCAGTTATCCGTAGCCATGGCGTAGTTGACCGTCGAATCAGCTAATTGTAGGGTTGGAGCCGAGATCAGAGCATTCCGCAAAGCGGTGAACACTTCTTGTTCGTTGTCTCCCCACCACCACTCATTTTCTTTTCGAGTGAGGTCAGAAAGAGGTGCTCACACTGGCGCGTAGTCCCGTACGAATCGCCGGTAGTACTTGCAGAATCCGAGAAAAACTTGAATTTCTCCAATGTTGGTCGTCGTCGGCCAATCAATGACTGCTGCCACTTTTTTCAGATCCATGGTGATCCGTCTGCCGTTCATGACATGACCCAAAAGCTCGATCAAACGACGACCGAAGTCGTATTTCGAGAGTTTTCCAGAAAATTTCTCTCTATGTAAAACTTGGAGAACTTTTCAGAGATGTCCATCGTGCTATTCCGGGGTGCGGCTGTACACCAAAATTTTGTCGAGGTACACCACGGTAAAATCGCCGAGCTACGGCCGAAAGTTTTTGTTCATTGCCGCCATGAACGTCGCTACGGCGTTTGTGAATCCAAATGGCATAACCGTGAACTCGAAGTGCTTGTAGCGGGTTCCGAATGATGTCTTCTCGATGTTGGCAACTGTCACGCGTATATCATGATATCTGCTGCGTAAGTCGATTTTGCTGAAAATTCGGGCTCCTCGGAGTTGGTCGAAATGTTCATCACGTCGGGGGAGAGGCTAGCGGTTCTTGATGGTAGTGTCGTTCAAGGCCCAGTAATCCACGCAGATCCGCATCTCGCCAGTTTTCTTTTTTACGAATCGTAGTGGTGTGGCATATTGTGAAGTGGATGGACAGATGAACCCCTGACTGAGCATTGCATCGAGTTGCATTTTCAGCTCAACTAGCTCGTGATCGCTCATCCGATAGACCCCTTGGATGGTAGGTCTACTGCCCGGCTTTAGTTCGATGCGATGGTCGATGTCTTGTTGAGGGGGTAAAGTCTTTGGGAGTTCGTCGGGGAAGATGTTCGTAAACTCCTGGATGAGGGGTGCCAACTCTTCGGGTACCATCACGAAGTTTGTCGAGGCCTATGAGGCTGATCAGGCCGATGATGAGTCAGATGCTGCCACTTCCACTTCTCCCATTGGCTCGAGATGTACAAGCCACGCACGAATTTCCCGTCATAAACATTGTTTGGCCACGTTGAGTGGAATCGGCTGTACCGGTTGTCGCGTTTCGGCTTCTGTGGCTTCCTCTACTGCTTCCACCTCTACTGATTCCACTGTCAGATTATGTCCCACATGCGGAAGTTGTCATTTGGCACCGTCAATTTCCACGTATACATCGCCGCTGTTCCAGTCGACTTGCGGATTGTGCCAGTACAGGTGATTTCGTCCGAGGATGATTTTGTGATCGCTCATTGGACAAGACCTCCAGACCGTTACATCCCAAAGATCTCCAACTTGTAGTCGTAGTGGTTCTCGGAGTCTCCTTATCTATAGTCTCCCGTTGACGGTTTTTCCTTTCAAACACCCCTGGTTCAGTCTGTAAACCTCGCTTGTGAACCATGTCATTGGTCACGAAGCTGTGTGAAGCTCCTCCATCCAACAGTGAAGAAACCGTTCTGTGACTTCTGCATCCTCGAGGCTGAATTTTTAGCAGTATCACTGGTTGGTCGTCCTCGTACCCCTCGTCAAACTTTGCGATCTCAGAAACCCTCTGTGGCGATGTGAGCCGTTCAGATGGGTGATCGTTTGGCGTAGATCGCTCCTCAAGGACAAGAGTTACGACTTTTAATCCTGCCCTTTTTGCCGTTTCTCGACTGATTTTTCTTCGAATTCTGTCCCTTTTTGGCCAGCTGCTTGCTCCGACTATTGCGAGCGGTGTGCCCAACTTTTCCGTAGTTGTAGCAGGTTTGCGTATTTCTTTGGTTGACGGCGTCCACTTCCATGGGTGTCAAAGAGTCCGCCAACTGGGTTTTTCCATTGCTACAATAATTATGGTTAAGAGCTCGCCAACCATAGGATTCCTGGATCCGAGTGTTGTAGTGAGTGCTGTCGATCCCTTCTGCTGCTACGATCATCTGCGGCAAGTCGTTATGGATGCCAAACATAGCGATTGCTCGCTGGATGTCTCGCTTGAGGCCGTTGTTTTAGTGAAAACAGAGTTTGTCGGTGGCGATGTTTGCTCCAGTGATGATCTCGCGGAATCTCCACGTGTACTCCGCCACGCTGGACTACTAAACGTAGAGGCTAGAGCTTGTACCGTGCGTCAGACTTCTCGTTCAGTCGTCCAAAGCGTGCGAGCATCACGTACAACAATTTGTTACAATTGGTGGGTGGCGTCAGCGCGTCTTGCCACAGTGCGTTGATCTGCTCCAAGGGTAGAACGCCTGTGGTCGGTGATGTGAGACGGGCACTGTGAGCCGTTGATGATGCTCCGCCGGTCTCCTGCTATCGTTGGATGGTCATTAGGTCAGACCACCAACTTAAAGCCATGCCATGAAAAAGTGTGGCCGAGAGGTCAATTTTCTTTTGATTGTCGTTGACCCCAGCAGCGGTGAAATACACCTCCAAACTCATCAGCCACATCCAAACCGTTGGTCCTTTTGAGCTTGCTGGATCGAACGGTTTTGGTGGAGCCGGACGAATTTTGGGTTCGCTCCTGAGTTCTGAATTTCTCTCGATGAGCACTGTTTCACACGCGCTTGTGTTGCAAAGAGCCTCCATTGCGACATTGAGTTGTTGGAGCAGGTGGTTGTTGATTCCCTCCAATGTGGAGATCCTGTTCGCCAGTTCCTCGTTGATCCGCGCCTGTCGTCCAGTGCCACCTGTCGTCTCAACTATTTTCATCAAGGCTGTTGGTAGGGGCGGCTGGTTTATTGCTGCCAGGTCTGTGACCGGATTGGTCGCCGAAGCCGTAGGGATTGTCCCAGCTGCCGCAAAGCCTGCTATGCCAGCGTTCGCTGTCGCTTTAGGGTTTGCGTGCATGGGCACGTTGTGCTCCTCCATCGTTGAAGTCGTTGTCGAAGACCCACTGTTGGTCGTTGGTTGCGCTTGCTTGCTTCACGTTGTAGTCGCAAAGTCTGAGAATTCTTGACGTGCGAGATGCGCTGAAGACTTGTGCGAGGTAGTCCTCTAGGTGAGTGATGGAGTTGGATGCCTCTCCAGCACCGTTGCGCTCTGATACCAAGTGTTACGCCGAACAGTGCGTAGATGGTGAACACGTAGAAGTTACGAGTCAAAACACAATTTAGAATATGGGACACTTGAGCTGTTTATAATTAGCGGTAAGTGTACTTTGATGACAAGTGTCAAAATGATCGAACATACGTATACAAGTGTCGACTTATGAATGAAGCATAGTCGCGGTCCTTGGGTCGATTGTCGAGCGACGCGTGTGGAGTCGCGACGTGAGTGGTCGGATTCGAGAAGATCCTTCGAGAAGTCGGGGGTCTTCGAAAATCGACAGTTAAGGTGCGCGATGCATCTTTATAAACCTGGATTCATCTCCATGTGTCGCGAAGTCGACCAAAAAATCGTGTCACTTCTGTCTGTAGGTTCGCTAGAGAGGTCGAAGCTGTCATAAGGTTGGAGAATATCCACTGAGGGCGTGGTAGTTCGCCAGTTTTCCCTTGGCCATCGGAGTGAATATCGCAATTCTCGCTATGCTATGGGCTGTTTGTGTTATAATGGAAATGCCCACTTGAGAAGATTAGGGACTCGTGTACGTCTAGTACATAACACCAGGTCCCCCCTGCTTTTCATGCTCAGGGAATGTCGCGCCAAGTGGAGCATAGGTGGTTCACAAGGATGAGGTACAGAATGGTAAAATATTTGAGGAATTGGGAAAATGGATAATTTGTATTGAGCAGTTAGTGTAATTCGATGACAAGTGTCGAACAAGTTGAAAGTATATGTAAAATGACGAGAATCACAATGCGACACATGTTGGGTCCTCAGCGCTCAGGCCAAGTAACGCGTACAGTTCTTCAGAAGCTCCGTCAAGAAGTTGGAGGGATTTGAGAATATTGAGGAGCGGTTTTACAAGAATTCCAGTGTCGTCGAGAAGTTGACCGAACGCTATCAGAACATTGATACGGTTCGCAACACTTCTGTTGACCATTATGGAAAGTGGTAGAACTTGTCAGACCCTTGTAAAACAAAACTTTGGAGGTTGGGACTGGTGGCCTAAATGCCCTCGGCCGGTGAGCATAAAAATCCTGAGGTCGCCGCACTGTGGGACATAAATGTAAGGAGAGAAATGCCCAGTCGCAGAGTTTCGGAACGCGTGTACGTTTGGGACGTAACACTTCGCGGCCCGCGACGTCTCTGCGCGTAAGCAGACGTAGGCAGGTGGCGGTGGTCGTAGCCGTCGATTATGTGATCGACATCTCGGAGGTTGTCGTAGGGCTCCCACTTCTTATGTGCAGCGTGGTAGCCGTGCCAGTTGACTAGATATTTGGTCGTTTTGCCACGGCGTCGATGTCCGAAGATGTCTTTAATCACGCACTTCGTATCTCCACTTGTACTAGAGGTGGAGGTGTGATGTCTCTGTTGGGGAAGTTCTCGCTCGGGTCCTGGTAGTGCTTGAACTTGATGAAGTGGAAGACAAGGTGGATCGCCATGCTGCCAGGTAGACAAAGCCAAACAATGATAGGGGTTTGCACTCGCTCGACCTCAAACGCTCACAACTTCCGGGGTTTGAGTTTTGCGAAATCCTGTCCTTGAAGTTTGATGTTCGCCAAGCTGAGGAAGAAGCGGTTGCCGGTGCTGAACACGTCATTGCTGTAATGTCAGTCCACTACTGGATTCATGGCTGCTTGTGTCTTTTAGAGGGTCTACCGTGTTTCTTCCCAAATGCTAGAAAAGTACCGCCGGTGAATGCCGATTGCGAGAATATTGCTTCAGCTTTGAAGTCCAGCCGGTGTGGCAGGAATTTTTCCGTAAACCACTTCGAATGGAATTTCACCCGTTGTGGTGGAACTGTGGAGTCTGATGAGAGTTCAGTCGTCGGTAATTTGGCTGCCCAATGAGTGCCGTTTGGCTCACATAACGGACGGAGAAATTGTTCGAACATCTGATTGATCCGCTCGGTTTACCCGTCGGTTCGAGGATGGAACTCTGTCAATGATTGGATCCGAATGCCGTAATGTGTCATCAATTGGCGTAAAAAACAGCTCGTGAAATGACGTTCTCCATCGCTAGTGATGGTATGTGGCATGATGCGTAGCCATACAATGTGATGTAAAAACAATGTGCTATTCCTTCTACGGTGACGGTGCTCGTTGTCAAGATGAAATATGTGATATTTGGAAATCTATCCACCACCACGAGGATGGCGTCACAGCTCTCGGGAGTGGCGAGCAATCCCGTCACGAAGTCCATGCTAGTGACGACCCATGGGGGCGCTCGGATTGCGTCCATGCTGTCATGAGTATTGTTGGGGTGTTTGTGAGTCCGAATGATTTAGCCGTTAACTCCAAGTGCCCGTATCTGGTGCGGAATACGTCTTCGTGATGTCTCAACGTCTTGAAGCTCTCCATGTCATCTGATACTCGGATTTTATGATAGCTACTGCGAAAGTCAATTTTGGTGAAAATTCGGACCCTACGGAGTTGGTCAAAATGTTTGTCTGCTGACGGGAGGGGGTAGCGATTCTTGATGGTAATGTTCAACGCTTGTTAGTCCAGGTATGTCTGCATTTCTCCAGCTTGTTTTTCAACAAGCACAGGTGCCACACATGGTGATGTGGAAGGTCTGATGAACCCTTGAGAGAATTTTTTCCAGTTGTTTTTTTAGTTTGGTCCGCTCGTGGTTGCTCATATGCTGTGTTCCTTTGAACTTTGGCCTGCTATCCGATTTCAGGTCTATCTGGTGATCGATGACTTTCTGTGGAGGTAGTTCTCGGGATGTATTTTCACAGTAAATCCTTTTGAACTCCTTGAAGATGATGTGAAATTTTCTACAACGACTTTGAACTTGTCGGGCATTGATACCAATGTTGTCGCCTCTGCGGCCGCAATTTCTTCTACTTCTCGCATCTCCCGCAACCAGCCACGCTTGAGCTCCAAGTCACAAATGTCTCTTTGTCATGTCCAAAGATATTGGCTGGCGTGTTGGAACTGCTGCAAATTCCTCTCCTAATTGCACCTTTGCTGCTTCTCGTAACCGTTGTTGCGTCGTGGGTCGCGCAACCCAAGGCAGGTGTCGTCTTCTGCAATTAATGCTGACACATGATGATCCGTTGCTCCAGTTGACCTACAAATTAATCGGTGCAAGGAATCTCGCCTGAGGATGATATTTTGGTTGCTCACTGGGCAATTTCTTCGCATCATTATGTCGTGCAGATCTCTGAATTGTAGTCTGTGAGGTTCGCAAAGTCGGCGGATGTGCAGGCATTAGTCGATAGATTTTCCTTCAAACATCTTGGGTTTGCTCTTCAAAACAGGCATGAGAAGCTTCTCCATGAAATAATTTCAGTGCCGTTCTGCAACTCTTATAACCTCTTGGTTGTACTCATAGCAGTATCACCGGTTGGTCGGCTTTGTATAGCCGCTTGGCTTTGACAATGGAAGAGAACAATTCTGACGCCCTTGCAAGGCATTGTATGGGTTGAAGCAGTCTCCGTGCTGCTCAAACCTTGGCATATGCCACCCATGATCGCGATGGACATCATCGCAGTCTGCTTGATCTAGCTCTATTTGTTAACGACCCATTAGCACCCTTTGTCGCCATCTTGGTCTTCATGGACAATCTGTGGATTGCCTTTTTGGATCCTCTCGATGTCCAACATGTGAAAGCACTCCACTGATCTGTGTATAAGATGACAGATATTGGTTGTGCCCACGTCTTTGTGGGCATGGAAATTAAGCATGACCATCTGCAACAAGTTTTGAACGTGCTACAAACATGGCACGCCCATATCTTGGAGGAGCAGTTTATAGATTTTTTGGCCATTGTTCCAGATTCCTCCAGGCCTATCACGCCTACCGGACAGAGGCCAATGAATAAGACAGGGGAGCCCATTTAAATCATGAAAAACCTCCATGGAATTGGGTCTCTGATGTTCCTTGGCACCGCCACTTATATTGATGCTCCGTTTCCTATCAACTTCTTATAGCAGTTTACTTACTACCTGCATGGTATCCATCCCAAGGTTGTATTGCACATTGACTGCTACATTTTGTCCATCATTTCTCATCTAGGCTTGAGACGCGCACAGCCTTTCAGGGTACGCCTTCTGTATTACCGGCACTTTTTTATCGTGGAAGATTGGGAAGCATGGTTTTTTCATGCATAGCATGACAGAGCCGAGTACGCATTATTGAATGCATATATGAGTGAGAGTATTTGGTTGTCTTGTCTCATGCAGTAGCTTTGCCGGTCCATTTGCTATACCACACTACGCTACAACAATGAGAGAAAACTTTGCATCACTCAGCATGAGACATCACTTGTACAAAGCACATCAAAATAGAGCATCAATTAAAGCGCAAGTGTGCTACACAAGGAAATATGCACCAAATTTGATTAAAGACGCAGGAGCAACATGCTGGATTTCTCACATAATTTTCAATGTTAAGATCTAAATTTTGAACACTAATGAGTGTGGTTGCGGGAGAAGGGGACAACATCAATTTCCTTAAGGTTGTGGTATTGATGTGATTGAAACTTTCTAAGCTGTCATATCCAAGAGTTGCTATGTTATAATCCCATATCTGGCTGTTTAAGAAAAAGTAGCAATTTCTTGCTCACTCGCAATCCTCGAGCAACGACATGCGTTGCTGATCAAGGATTGCGAGGAAGGTCATGGTCGCTCGATCACGACTCTTGCTCCTCTCAAGATTGTGATCCAGTGACCACCCCTTTTTTCTTTCATTTTCTTCATTATGATTAATGGTTTGCTATGTTTTGCATAGGGTAACGGATTTTGTCCATCTTGCGACTAAGTGTGGAACCTAAAATTTAGATCCTCACAGTAATTGTCAAAGAAGAGCAGGCGAATGGTCGCCTCAGCCACATTGGCTGAGATGAACCACGCCATGAACGGACATGGTCGTCACAGGAAATGGTTGAAAACAAACTTCATAAAATCATATTGTTTCACGTGGCCTAGCCACGTGGAAACAGTACCCCAGTGCCAAAATAGGGGTGGGGGAGGAGTGACGCGATGGATTTTCTATCGTGACACTATTTTTGCCATTTTTCAGGCTGAAGGATACATTCAGGCTAGACTCGAACAAGATTCTAGCCCATAGGTATTTTTTGGGTTTTGACTCCCCGACACATCAGCCCCGAGTTCTCAAAACTTGGAGAAAGCATTTGAATGCCATTTTTAATTCTATAAATGGCTCGTACGCTACATTCATCCCCCTTTGCTTTGAACCGTCCCAGCTCATATTTTCTCACAGAGGTTTGATCATCGCGAACTTCATGATATAAGCCATGCAACATGGTTTATACAAGTGTTGGTATCTACCCTGCAACCATGTTAAACGCCTGATAGCAACACTTGTATAAATACTTGAGATCTTATTCGCACAAGTGTTGGTATCGTTTCCAAAGAACCATCACATGCGTGTTTTAGTGGCATGGTTGATGCCTTTCTGGACGTACATTGTCAGCACTATCTTGCCGGTTTGGAAGATGTTTGATAGGAATTTCCCACATTCTTTGTGGTTCGTGTTTTACAAGCTGTTGTGGTGATGCCTCCCCCCCCTTTGCAAGGAGCGTCCCTGCGACCAATTAACCGGACATCCCCACAAACTGTCTAGGTCCACACAACACTTCCAATGTCTTTCGGATATGATTTGTTCCGAGGGGTTGTTGCTAAAGTCGTACCTCACCGTAACATTTTCAGTACATGCAATGCAGGATTCGGAAATCAGTCCTCTCAGTTCTAGACCACGTCATCATGACCACGTGTCGGTCTACCAGACCTCTTTCAGCACCTATGGTTTGGTTGGCTGAACTCAACCAAGATTCACTAAGGCCATGCAACTTGCATGCTAGCTTGTTCTTAGGTTTGGGGGGTACCAAGGCCCTAAGACAAGGTCCCTGAGGATACTTGATCTCTTTTTCAAAGATTGCACAAATATTTGAAGGAGGGAGTGTTGGCCGTCTAGCACGTGTAATCATCGTCAAAGTCCGTCACCGGACACGACAACACCCCGACCTAGATGATGTTGGATCCAACCACAGGCTGTTACTTACATCCCTTTCAAAAACATATCGCTTTTAACTATGTAAGGTAAGAGATATGATCTCAACGACCGTGGATCACATCCAAAAATAAAGTGTTCATAACATGGTATCCATCAAACGGGTGTTCCCTGATCACAATCCATGCGGTAAAAGTTGGAGGGACACATTTCCGGTGTGAATTCCATGTATTTATGATCGAACACTTCTGATCTCGGAACGACCAGTTCCAAACTATTTCTCCGTTTCATGTGATTGCATCTTAGGGCTCTATTTAGGTAATCACAATGGATTGTACTACTTGAAGAACCTTCTTAGGAAGTTGTGATTTCCTTCAATAGATAGGAAAACACACATGTTTTTGTTAAAAGGGCCTCATAGGAAATACATCCCAAGAGCACATCTTGGGGCATGTTTGCCAAGTCGCAACAGTTTGTGTTGCTTCAAAGTCTTCTATTGTCTACATTTGGTACTTCCACTCTATAGAGTGTTTCTATATACCTTGCCCTAGGCACTTAGAGGGTATCACCCTCATTGAAGACATCTGAAAATTAACTATTGTTTTTGATACCACTACAGCCACATCCATGAACATATTTTACTTGCATTCGTCAAAGTACATCAATTAAACCATCCTCAAAGTAAAGGGATTTCAGTCGCTTCAGCATGACCTTTTGGATCAACTAAGCGTGATTCGATTGCACAGTAGTTACTACAACCTCTTTCGGAGATTGGAATTGTTCCAAAAATTAGATGTTGTTTTTTTTTTTGCACATCAACACGGTGCTACATCATACCTTTGACATGATCCGCATCCATCCATGTAATTGTTTGAATTTGTTTTTGTACACAACTGGTGTACGCTGTCACGATGTCCTCAAGTTTGATCGAAAGAATTTGATGAGGAATTTTCGTTTATCAGGGTCCATGTTTAAGAGTCCTTTCACATCAAAATCTGGTTTCAACACACTGGTCATTATTTTGTCGCAATTTTCATTACATGGTCAGCCAGAGCAACCAGGATATGTGTAAAAAGACACTATTAGCGCAAAGCAATCAGCTGATACATCGTCTCCATGGTCATAAGCTCTTGACACAAAACCTAGACCATGACATGATCCCAACTATGTTGAAGTTGGTTTGTGGAAAACTATGAGATCGTCTTAGTACCCTGGAAATGCATGGTTAGAAAAGGGGTATTGTCTGTTTTCTACCAGAATTTTCACATAAGAGTGGATGAAACCAAGTCACAAAAATCGGTTCAAGTACTTGTGTCTGTCAATTTCCATGACATGTTCACTCATTGCGTGGTTATAGACTGAAATTGTCGCCCTCAAAGTTTGTTCAATTTGGACATTTGGTCGATCTCCTCATACGCCAGAATGTGACTTTGGAAGTCTTCAACCACCAAATAATGGTACGTCAGATTGTTGAGAACTGATGGAGGAGCCCTTGCTTCTCTTTGATGTTTTTTTTTTTTTTTTTTCCTTTTTTTCCCTTTTCTTTTTTCCTTTGGAGTATTTGGACATGGTTTTTGATAAAAAAAAAAAAAAAAACATGTTTCTTTCAATCGTTGGCACTGGTTGTGTTTAACGATTCACGAGGGCCACTCACCAAATGGTAAACTGCCAATGGTTTTGCCATTGAATGCATAATGAAGAATAAGTCTTGTTCTTGACATACCATAACCCAATGACCACATCCACCATTTTTTTCATTTTGGTATATTCACGTGCATAGCTCAACACTGTCATGCCTTTTTGCATATTTGCTAACCTCTGCAAGCACACACCGCAGACAAGTATCATGATTTTAATCTCTCTGGATCAATATTAGGGTGATTTTATGGAATCCATGCAACTTCACCGTTTCATGGTGTAGCAATTGTATGGATTATTCATATGCTCTAATTTCAGATGATTTTACAATGATGATTGTATCATCATTGCATCTGCCTTAAGGTCAATACCACATGCCAGTGATATAGAAAAAGATCATATACCCACCAAACGACTTGTTTGGTCTTCTAGTGGTGCTATTGTTATCCAACACATCAAGTTATATCGCCAGTTTAATTGAATGTCACAAAATGTTTGTGACCACTCGTTGTTTGAAGTTGCTTTAACTTGATGTCCTAATCAACGCACCATTAGTTATTGAACAAGTTTTTTTATGCACGTTGTTCACGTTATTCATGCATGTCGTGTACCCAATTGTACGTGACCAATGGACAATGGCATGAACCACATACCTTGATCCATCAAAAAGAGGTTTGACCTTGGTACTGGGATCATACTCGTTGACCTTGTCCCGGTCTTGCAATCCGTGCATATTTTGGAACCCCGTGCTGAACCAAATTGGTTTACGTAGCACAGTCCAGCCATGGGTACAGGAAAGTCCGTTCACCGCTCACATGGTCCGAATTTGAGAAAATCGGCCTTGTAGCAAATACGAATTTGTTTTTATATTTTTTTAAAAGTATTTTTCCGTATTGTTATCGGCATAAACAAAATTATAAACATTAAATGGTCATCACTGTCGAAGACTAAGGTCGCCCTGTTTTTTTTTCTATGCCATTCGGGCATAATGTTTTCCACCAGTCATGTGATTATTTCTAGACAAATCCATCGATTCTCTCTTTCAATAATTTGATATTATGACCATCCTTGAGGTTGTTGAGACGTCTTTGAAATGCCACATATCATATTTTGGGCACTTCAGATTATGCCCTCGGTGGACTTGGCTGTAGAACCATCCCATGCATAGGTTGTATGCTTAAATTTGGTGGTATGTTGAAAGAAAGCTAGTCGTAGAAATACGATGCAATCAAAACCCATGTGATCAGTGCGATCCGCACCTATGACATGTGATGTATCATCACACATGCACGAATGGTGCATTCGGCACCCATGTCAAAAGCTGAACCCGGATCTTTTTGTCAATCATGTGGTCGGAGGTTATGAGAACAGTGCATTCGGCATTCTTGTCAATGTTTCATGTGACGCACTTGTCAACCATGCATTCAACACTCATGGTAATGGTGCATTTGGCACTTGTGTATATGCTAAGATTTTGTTTTCCACATCGGTCATATTTCAAGTGCAACCAGGAAGGAAGAAACTTCCTCCTCTCCATTCTTGGAGAGATTCACCCCCTCTCCTCCCCATCAAGTCGTCGGCCCAAATAGGGGGGAATGATGGGTGAAAAAGCCCCTCTCTCTCCCCATGGGCCATCGGCCCACGTGAGAGGGGAGAGAGGGGAGGTCGTTCCCTCTCTCCCCCCCTCGGTCCTGATGGCAGTTGGGTCGCAAAACCCGCGGACACGAGGACAAGCCGCCGGACAGCTGTCTCATTGACCGTGCGATGGACACAGAGAGAGAGAGAGAGAGAGAGAGAGAGAGAGGGAGAGAGAGAGAGAGAGAGAGGAGGGAGGGAGGTTGCCACGGTGTTCACCGGTCACAAATACTGGATGGCCGGTGGGGTAGGCCCTAGCCGGCACTTTAAGAAGTACTCTCAAAGATGGGAGAGAATTTTGATGTGTGTGTGTGTGTGTGTGTGTGTGTGTGTG
>SZWC01000290.1:79030-94441 GCA_023375785.1 Penium margaritaceum | reverse complement strand
GGGGGGAGGGGGGGGGGGGGGGGGGGGGGGGGGGGGGGGGGGGGGGGGGGGGGGGAGGACCTCGAAAAAGGAACGCAGCGAGTCTGCGCCTGCCATGTCGGACGGCAGCAGCCCCGCCACATCCTTGAGGCTGGCCAGGTGCTGCAGCATCTCATCGCTGCGCAGCAGCGCAGAAGGCGACGCCAGCGTCGCCGCAGTCGCTCCTCCTCCTCCTGCTGCTGCTGCTGCTGCCGCTCCTCCTGCCGTCCTTGGAGATGCCCCTGGGCCCGGGCGCTGCGGCTCGGTGCTGGGCATGTCGCCGTGGTACATGGCGCTGCAGCTGGGATAGGTTGGAGTGGCTAGTAGGAGGATGTGGACGCGGCTGAGGGCGTGGATGGGGCGTGATTGTGTCCGATACGGCGAGGCTCTGGGTGAGGGCGGGGAAGAAAGGAGAGAATGGGGTTCTGAGGTCCTGGTAACCGAATCCTGCTGCCCTGGTCAACCGATCTTACTGCCCTAGTCAACTTGTCTTACTGCCCTGGTTAACTGATCTTGCTGCCCTGGTCACCTGATCCTACTGCCCTGGCCCTGACGCCACCTCCAGAGCACACGCGCCCACACTTCAATCTCAAAGCGCCAGCCAAACCGCCCACATTCCGTCACACGCGCCAACCGACGCAGATGGCGACCCACGTGGTGTTGTGCACGGTTCGCGACTCTCGCCTTGACATACCCGCGCGTGCAGAGACGTCAGCTGCTGACTCAGCCACAGCAGAAGCAGCAGCTCGAGCCGAGCAAGAGACGAGACAAGGCTTGTCGTTTCTCGAGACCCGGATCCAGTCGGCACACGGACCAGCTGTCCGGCGTGCTGGAAGGCTGTCGCACAGGCGGAAAACAGCCGCCTGACACGCCTGTAAGGAAGCGTGGAAGCCTTCTGGGCTACATGGATGGCAACATTGACCAGGGACCAAGCAAGGGAAAATGTCAGAATTGCCACTTGAGTACGGGACTCCAAAGTGACAAGGACAAACCCACAAACAAAACCAACAGCGTGACCTTGTCACCTCCATAACATCCACGTGTCCCTAAACTCCGTGTATGGGCATTTATGTCATTACGACCACAGCTCACCTTGCCACAAATTGAGAACATTAGGCTTATCCAAAAAGAAAAAATTTGGCCAATTTTCCCAGAATTTCAATTTTCATTGCATAAGGTTCCAACGTGTTAAACATTTGTACAATTTTCAATCGACTTCTCAACAACACTCAAATTTTGAAAAGATACACCTTAAATTTTTCAAAATACCCCAAATTCTCTGCATAAATATTTGAAACAGCCACTGAGCACAGAGTTGCACGCGTTGCTCGCCTCATACGTCCAATACCTCAAGCATGGCTCATTCACCTGCATATGCGCTTGACAATGTTCACACTTGAGAACAAATTCAAGTTCCTATTAAAATTAAATTTTTACAGGATGCTTCTCTCCCAAAACAACATCTACTCCACAACTTCTACATGTTCACCATTTGTGTTACGCTTGACGTACCACTTGGTATAAGAGCATAATGGTATCAAACAGAAAGTCAACAAGTTACCTTATACGTGAAAACATCTCATGAGGATTCTGCACATCTCCTTCATCTTTTAGATTCCAAACATTGTAACAAAAATGGTGAAGGAAGCACGGAAACTTAGTGACAAGTTGCTGTCATGATAAAGGGATAACGATAACCAATTCATGACAACCCAAGAGTAGCCTTAGTAGTAGTACCAACAAGATTTAGAGCAAATGGTGCGAGCACAAGGACTTTGCAAGAAAATATGGTGGCAGACCCCACATGATCAATGAATACTTCGTCTCCATAATTTCCCCTTAGGTTGACACTTGGACAAATGGTAAGAGGTACAAGTCAACCGATTTGAATCAATGACAAAGCATCATCAAAAGCTTTCAACAAGCAATAACCTTAACTAATTTCCACTCCAACAACTCATCAAAATGATGGAAAAGTTCAAAAATTTGCGTGTGCAAGAAAAAAGTGCTCAACGAAAAAGCATGAATTTGTTGAGTGAATCCAGAATCCAAAAAACGCTCCCAGAGTTATTCAATTTTGCAAATCCAAAAGGAAAAGGTGCTCAAATGTGGTTTACAAATTTAGAGGTCTACTTCGCTACAGCAAGAGTAAAAAACCACTAGAAGAAAATGGATCTCGTGACCTTGCTTTTACAGAATCATGGTGTATGTCCAATTTTGAGAGAATGTGGTGTGAGTAAAGTACCGATGCACCTAGGTCAACGTCTCACTTGACCGCCCCCACATTCTGAACGTTGGAACTATCCCTCTTGTGTAGACTGGATTGACATGGAAAGATTCACTCAATCTCAACGAGATTTGGGAAGAACTTGTGTATTCCATTTTTTTTACGATTTGGAAGGTTGAATGAGAAGTCAAATGCATAGTGCCAGTTCTAACAAATACATCAATAGTGTAGCATGGCAAATTACACATCACAGTTGTGCAATTCATTCCTAATATGTAATTTATTTTAAAGAAGTTCAAATTTCAATAGAATGGCCTTATGTGAAACTTATAGTGACCAATTTCAATATTCATAATGCAAGTTTTCTTTTACAGATGATTTTATGTAACTTCAAATGTTAAGGTTTATGAATGCTATGGTTTTTTGCTTCCAAGCCATAATTCTTACTATGGTGGCATAAAGCCACAATCATTCAAAACCTTCATCCACAAATAGTTGACGTTATTGATCAACACAACGAAAGGCTGTGCCAAACTCATGAGAATACATGGTACATTTTTTATGATGATTACGTAAACATAAAAAAATTGAGGAATACATAGCAAAATTTGCTGCATTTGGGAAATGGGATATGGACGGATTGTAAAACCAAGCTATTATCATTAAGAAAAATCTATGAAAACCATTTGCTTGTTGTAATTACTCAAAGCACCAATGGCAAGGGATCCTTACACCTAAAATTTTAACCATGGTAATGAGGAGAGCATGTTCGTAATACAACCATTGATGTAATCAAAAGGTGAAACAAGAGCAAAGTGGTATCAAGTTTTTTGGATTAGGGATGGGGCTCTCACAATTCTATCAGCAAGGGAATGGCTTAGAAATTATGTTAGAAGAGTGAACTAGGGTGTTGGACGGAAAACTTGTTGACTAAAATTAACATATCTATTGAAATGATGAACATCTCTAACAACAAAGCAGAATTGTGGGATGTATATCATAAACAATTGTTCATCAAACAACCACACTATTATCCTTGGGAAAGGTTTCTTTTCACCACACAATTACAACTAAATGTTCCCATATTGACAGAATTTGGGTAATTATTCTTACAATGACAATATTCTTGTATGAACATGATTTATGTGAAGGGTAGAGTAACAACAAATACTGCACAAATATTTATGATTAAAAATATTTAGACCTATGAACAAGTGACCCATGAAATAGTAATGCTAATGGGAGGCTACAAAGTAGTTGCAACAGAATGAATCACATCACACACATATGGCTTAACATAACCAATGGATATCTTTGAGAAGGAGCTCAAATGTTGCTAGCCCATATGGAAATTTGTAAAAGAGGGAATGGAAAAACCTTATCAGCCTCATCGGCATCTAAACCCAAAACGTTTGGACCGCTCATTGAGGAGGAAAGGAGGTTTTACACGATGAATGACCCTAATGGTTACCTCAAAAAATAAGCATTGACCACCAAAGGAAGTTTAAGCTATAAAGAACAACAATAATTGAATGTACCTATCGGGTGACTGACCATGAACCAATTGATTTTTAACTCGATCCATGAGACTTTTTCAGGAATGGAATAATGCTCTTGTCCTTGATAAAATTTGCTGACCCAGTGCTCCTTCCTTGAAACATCAATTGAAAAACTAAAAATTCACATGGAATGAAAAAGTTTCAAAGAAGATCACCTCAAAGAATCGTTACCAACGGCTCCAAAAACTAATGATTAATCAACAAATTTGAGCAGAGAACATTTTCTATACTAATTTCCTTTGTGTTTCTCATAACTTGGATCCTTTCATCTGAAAGGTAAAGGAAGAAGACGTCTCTTTCTTCTTGCTATGAGCATATTAAGCTCTCGTTATGACATTTTGAATCACAAAATCACCAAAGTGTTAATGAAAACATTACTTATGTTTCAACCACACCTCTACATTTTTTTCATTGTTTTACTCGATGAAACTAGAGTTAAAAGCTACACGCAAGAGGAGAACTTTGGAAACATTAAGAAATTCCTCAATTTTTTTATTTATAGATATATTTAAAAAAACCCCATGGAAAACTTGGTTGCCATTTGATTGAACTTCCAAAAAACATCATCAATGGTGAAATGATCATGTTGGTTATGAAAAAGACCGCAACAATCCATTATTTGTTGGCTCTCACCAATGTATGAGGAAGAAATTTATTTTGGTTCCAAAGTTAATTTTGTCAATTTTACATGATTACACCAGAGTGAAAATGCCTCTCTCCTATTTTACTTATAGAACCTCTGAGTGGATTTGGAGAGTAACAAACACGTTGATTTGCAATCGTTGAGAAATAATCTGGCCTTGAAGATAACCTTAAGCTTCGAAGATTCAATGGATTAGAACATCATGGCCACCAAAACATCTGATAAAATACTTGGAAACATATCCTCTAATGGAGTCATGGAATGATCTGACACGTATATATCAAAGAAAGAAACCAACTTGGAAGTCAATGGCATTTTTCACAGGAAAACAAATTGACATTCATACCCACATTTGATATTTGGCATTGTTGTTGAGAATATTTGTTTCTTTTTACCGGCAAGCATACTTGATAGCACGTATGAATAGATGGAGTCCCTTGTGTCGGACCTCAACTATGATATTGCCTTACAAATTGGGAAATTTTTAGAAGATAACATAGTTCCACCTCAAGATTGACGAATGAAGTTTTTGTTAGTTGCATTTAATCCGGATCTATAACTATATGGAAATTTTGTTAGATATTACAAGGATTTCAGATGATGAGATAAAAACGAAATTCTAGCTCATGGAAATTGCTCACTCATTAAATTAACACACCAAAAAAAAACGGAAGGCAAAAAAGTGGAGTTCAAGAACACTAATACATTATGGGGATTGAAGAAAGGCTAGCTGCTTAAGAAACTCATGGATCACAACTAACAAAAGAAGATCAAAACAATATTCTTTAAATATTATAATATACTTCAACACAATTAATCTAAAAGATTAAACTCCTAAATCTAAAAGAGAAGTCAATGACATAAAAATATACCTGGAACAACATCATAGTGGAATTCATGACATCCTTTCATTCCACAAATGAAGTATAAATGTTATTCTCGTGGAGGTAGATTATATCTTAAAGATTTATAAATTCACATAAAAAAATTATTTTACAATTGAATAGCAAGGATGTTCCGTAATTATATTATGTGTATATACAACCTCACCTTTTCAAACGTGAATGATAAAGATAGAAGGATTAGTCTCATATTTTGGTAGATCCATATGAATCAAAATAGTAGTTGGATTAAGCTATTCTGGCCTTCTGTCCGTAGAAAGATGACGGTATAAAAAGAAAGAATTGCTAATTTAAACCATTAACACTAATTGTCTTTGAGTCATATGGCATTGATAGTAAAATTTGTCGAGCTCAAATGAAGATCTGTAACTAGTGTCACAAATTTGAAGTAGTAAATTAAATACTAATTAAAAACATTTACTGATTAGTTCAACCAATATAATGGTAGCTGGCTATAAGTGGATAACGTTTTACAAGATGAAGGATGAGAAATTTATCAAGAGTACAAAAATACGAGTGGCAATGAAAAGGGATGATAACAAGCACTCGATAGGGTCCAAAATCTAACCCAATGATAATGTCCTGCTTAGCTTTTCAAACATCAAGCTTTCAGGAAACATTTGTACAAAGCTCAAATCTATGTATTTTGTGCATTTTATATTAAGGAAATGCGTACATTTTGTCATTGAGAAGCAGTACTAAGCTTTCATCATAGCTTATCACCTAGTTGTCAAGATCAACAAATTCAAAACATGTACAGACCTAAGCCAAACATTCCCTTGCATGAATGTTCTTCTGTTCCCACCAATGGAAGAATTGAAAAGCACACAATACATCAGAAATTTCATTGTTGTACAGTAATGATAAGGCAAAGTGATTGAGTATCTTGTCAAGTTACAAGGTTAGGATGAAGTCATTCATAATTGCAACATAAATATTATGGAATGTAGCACTTTGGAATATTTTTTCACGTCATATAATTACAAAACAATTCCTAAGATTTTGTTCTTGTGTATGAATTTGAAACGTTATGATGCATTACATAGTAGAATAAGATGCAAGGCTACAATGAATAAAAAACCATGAAAACTGTATCACCAAACCAACGATAAATTCATGTAGAATAGGCCTAATTATGACAATGTGTTCTAATTTCTCCACAATACCATAAAGGCTTTTTTGTTATTGACATTCTCAACCCTATAAACTCTTTCTAGACATTCCTATTGTGCCATTTTTGGCCCATCATTTCATCTTAATTATCTCTCATTTGTGAGACGTAGATATCATAGGAAACAAGGGGTCCATCAAAGGGTTCATAAAGTTGCAAAGTAATTCAAGACGGAGGGGAAAATATTCAATTTGTAAGGAATTCCCTAGAATTATTTCCCAAAAACGAGTAAATATTTGTGATTTTCAGCAACCTTTATCATAATTGAATGATTAACAAGGTTGACTTGTGGAATCCATGTTTTCATCCTTCACAATGCGTGCTTATTTTTTCCCTTAAAGGTTGGTTAATATTCACATAAATATCTTAGTACTCATTCTAACATGCACTCGAATTTTCAAATATTTACATATAATATGATTTTACAATCGACCTGGAAGAATTCACTGGTCCTCAATGCTCATTCGGAGAAAAAAGGTACCGTCCAATTTTAAGATCCTTCCTAAAAAATTGATCTATAGAATTTGACAGTGATGATTACTTGACATTCAAAGCTTTGCCTATACCAATAGTAGTATAGAAGGTTATTTCCAAGAGAAGTAAAAACAAATACACAGATAAATCACATGTGTGGTGAGGATGATTTCCTCATATTTGGACCATTGTAAAGGTTGAAAACTTCATTATACCGAAAAAGGAACGCAAAACAATAGCCTCGTCCGTTTACCACCAGTTCCATAACATGCACGGCTTGCATGAAGAGAAGAGTTCATTGTGCATGACCAAGTGCTTGAGACAAACCTCCTTTCAATGACTTTAGGTATGCTATTCATGCCTATGCACTTTAGCCAAGTGAAATCGAGTACATGGTATGCATGGAAAACGTGTACGACATGTACAAAAATGTTACTTACTAACTGTTTGTGCGTCGATCATGGCATCAAGTTAGGGATAAGTTGGAACAATGAATGAGTACAAACGTTTTGTGAAATTTGATTAAGATGACAATATTTACTAATGTCTAAGATAAAAGTGGTGAAACCATTTAAACAAACATGTGGCTTGTTGGGTGTTGGACATTTTCTACCAGAGTAGCACGCACAATGGTGCTTAATTGTTCCTAATCAAATGTGCTCATTTGGTGATCAAGCCTATGTCATCACTATGTGATAAGATGTTGCAAAAGATCTATTATGTTAGCTCTCCAACTTTTATTATAAAGAACTCACATCATGCAACCTGCACACATTGTGGATTGGATGCACCAATACTTCTGGGCAGTTGTACGCATCATTTGTGTGTGATTGAAGGTGTTAAGGATGAAACACTTGAATGGTTTTTCAATGAAAAAACCATTGACCCCAGATCACTCCTACATTTAATAGTGGTTGAAAATTGCCATAAATTGTACTTACATTCTGTTTCAATGACAAAACCATTAAAAACTTGGTACCCGACTTGTACTTATGATGAAAAGGTACATGAGTGTATCGACCACCATGCTTAAGAAATAAGAATATACTTCATTGGGGGTTGTTAATGCCCCACGAAGTGATACAAAATCATCTATGGTCCTTAGAGATTAAAAATGGCATAATGTACTAGTTGAAAATTACAAGATTCTCTTTTGATGTACAAGTCAATCGAATGTAGAAAGTTAACACACTCCGAGGCAAAACCTTTTCTCTATTATCATATAATGAGTGAACATGTCATAGAAGCTAATGCACCATGTGCATGAACCAATGTCAATGAAATCATTCACTCATAACTCCATTTGCAAGAAACAAAGGACATTCCTTCTCCAATAATGGATTTTTATAGTACTATGATGATCTCATAGTTGTTTAAAAACCAACAACGAAATAGTTAGGACAACGTAGAGGTCTAGGTTTTGCTTGCAAAGCTTATGACCGTGGAAACGACCTGTAAGTCAAGAGCTTTATGTTAATTGTGTGATAACATCCACGCCTTCCAGGTTCTACCGACCATAAAACAAATCATTATCTACACGGGGACAAAATGATGACCAATGTGTCAACTGAATTTTGATGTGAAATAAATATTAAATATGAGCCTAGAGAATTGATATTTCTCATCAAATTCTGTTCATTTCAAAGGATTGTGTAAAGGTTGATGGCATCATAACACAATGCACCAGTCGTGCATGTCATGCGCTTGAAACATCCTACGAATGGATTTCGATCATGCCGAAGATATGGTATAGCACCACTTATTTCATATCAATATGCAAAATAGAGCCAACATCCAATTTGCTAGAATAAAGCTAATCTTTAAGAGATCTTGGTTTCATACAATACGTTGTAGATACGATGTAGTCAAACCACGTTTTGATGACCCAGAAGGTTTCACTTAAGTGCCTGAAGTTTTTTGTGTTAAGGATGGTTCAATCAATGTACATTGCTGAACATAAGTATAATGTATTGTTGGATGTCATTTTTGTGGTATCCATAGTTGTGGATGTTTGTAAAATATTTTTGATGGGAATGATACCTTCTATGAATGCATCAGATAAGGCATATTAAGGTTTTGTATTGACGAGAAGTACCAAACGTTCATAGTAGAAGATTTGAAAGCATCTTAGATTGTTACAATTTTGCAAACACAATCCATTGACAAGTTCGAGAATGGAACCCTTGTACACGGTTACATACACAAAAAAGAGCAAGGAACTGGACGATCGAAGATAACCGGCTATCTCAAAAGGGTTCGATCACGATCACTTGGAATTGACACCCAAAACATGTTCTTCCACATTGTATCGTAAGGATTGTTACAATTCTTCACCCGTTTGGCAAACACCATATGATTAATACTTTGTGGATATAATGTACAATTGTTGAGATTGGTTTTCTGAGCTATCCTAGCTAAAGTGATGTGATTTTGATGTGGAAGAGAGGAGCAACCTAAAGTACCCATTATAGATGAAAATGAAGGGTCGATGATTGATACCAAGATCATCTAGGTTCGAGCATTTTCATATCCAGTGATCGGCTTTCATGGGAACTGTGCATGTTATACAACCAACCTCGCCTCCTTCAAGGATGACTACCATTCTTGAATGGAAGGATTAGTGTTCTTAACAACGACCTTGGTACCTCATGGCAGGTGATTTACATGTGCTTCGTGGAGCTTCCTTGAGTTCACTTAGCCAAACCATAAGTGCTCAAGGAGGTCATGTACACGTAGGCATTTTCATGAACACGTAGTTGCACACCAAGACAATGGATGGCTGGATCTTAGATTGCAGATATGGAAAATGTCTGAAGAAGGTACCACATCAGCAATGATGCATTGGAAGAGATTTTGTTGGAAAGACATGAGAAGAGTTGTGTGGAACTAGAAAGATTTTGCACGAATGCCTAGTCCACTCTTTGTAGGGACGCTCCTTACAAAGGGTGAGGAGGCATCACTGAAACAACTTGTTGAACACGTACCAAAAAAATGTGACTAAATTTATTCTATTGACCTCATTTCAATTTGAAATTACATTGTTCACAACGTACATCCCAAAACACATCGACCATGCCACAGATTTGCATGTGTGATGAGTCTTTGGTGAAGACTCATCAACACTTCTAAAGAAGGAAACAAGATTGTACGTGTCTCATCTTGGTTAGAGCTGGAGATCACGCAAAAAACACCTTATTGTGTAAAACAATGACAGTAATCACAAAAACCGAATGTGTGTGGTTGATCGTGTATGAGTGTGACACAATTGATTTACAAAGGAAGATTTCACATGAGTGATGTTCTTTGTTTTTCTTGTTGCATGGTTTGCATCACGAATTACAGAATGATCAAATCTTCATGAGCAAAGAAAAGGCATGATGGTTCTAAACAAAGGGGAAGGAATGTAGCATTAAATCCATGTTTAGGATTTAAAATTATGCTCAAATATCATCCCTAGATTTTGGGGGTTGGAGAGTGATGTCTCAATGAGTCAAGGTCTTTAGGATGATCACGATCAAGATTTGTCTTTGACTCAATTTTGGATTAATTCCATAGGCCGGTTTTTTGGCAAGATAAGTGATTTAATGGAAGATCCATCCCATCACTCCTCCTCTCTTACTGGCCGCTAGGATCCTAATTCCACATTTTTGTGCAAAGTGGAACAATAGGGTTTTAGAATGCATGCTTACAAAAGCACCCAATGAAGATTACGTCCATGTGTGGTGCGGTTCCCCTTAGCCAAAATGGCTGAGGCAGCCATTCCCCCCCTCCTTTGACGATTATTATGAGCGCCTACGTTTAAGTTCTACACTTAGTTTCAAAATGGAAAAAATTCATTATAATATGGTTATTACTATCAAAATAAAATCTTCTCGTATGATTGTGTTTAAAACATTCCATGACGTGAATTCAATAACTCATAACTGATCATTTTTAGGGAAATGGAAAATGAAATAAAATAGTATCTGGTATGAATATTTTTACATGAACATTTTCATACATTTGGAATAATCATTCACTTAACATCACACGCTTCATTCACTAAACAACTTTCAAATTTATTAAAATCAACAAGATTGCAATCCAAAAATTTCCTTCACAACAAGAGAGAGTAGGATGTGTTCTCAAGACAAGTTTCCTTCCCCATGTTGAATTTGTCAAACACATGACCATCTACATACTATTTCTTTGTTTTGAGAAGGTAATTCTATTTCATGAGAGGAAGAAAGGAAAGTACCATAGAACACTATGTATTAGTAACATTTGTGGATGATTCATGTATAAATTTTGCAAACCAACATGTTATAAAAGCTTCATGAAAAGGATTACCACATAAAGTAATTTGGTTCCATGAATGGCTCTACAAGACACCATTATCATTTTATCGAGGAGTGAAGAAGATTCATTCAAGACTCTATTGTTAAGAGTCTTTACGAGGATACATATGACTTGTCCAAAAAGAATTAGATGAAAACAAGAGGTCTTTTCTGTTGAGAAAGAAAATAGTTTAGATCAAGAAGTAATATAAACGGAGTAGAACAGAGTACAAGTACATCTACTGCTCCCTCCTAGGAGTCGCGCGCGGACGCACAATCCTAACGGCTTGTAGCCGTTTGACCTCAACGGTCTCATCAGTTTGGGAAATATCCTATGCGGGCGATTTCATGAAATGCTCCGCACCACTTATTTCTAACCTGATGAGGAAACGATACTAAATAATTCAACATGACAGCGTGAGTTTAACATTCAACCGGCATTACCGGTTTGCTACTTTCAACTTAGTAGTTTGACATCACAACACAAGCAACAGGCGGGAAGCTTGGAGTGTAGCACAGATCTGGACGGGATCGTAACAGATCGCTATCCTACACCTGTTTGTAGTAGTGAGAGGGGTGACAAAGCCGAGACCATGTCTTCACGACGGGTGGCCTTGCCGAGGGTGTGACACCAGAGTCGCCATGACTGCCACGCAAGTAGCGGTAGAGCTTGGCGATGACCGCCATAGTCAAGAGCAAACCCTGCAAGAATTGGCAAGGGAGACAAGGACAGAGATGTAAACCAGGCCACATGCCATGTGTGTGGGCACATGACATGTGGCAAAACAGACAGGGAAGAGAGAAGGGTGGGAGGTGGTAGGTAAGAAGGAGGAGGAGGAGGACGAGGAGGAGGGGGAGGAGGAGGACGAGGAGGAGGAGGAGGAAGAGGAGGAGGAGGTGGAGCAGGAGGAGGAATGGGAGGAAGAGGAGGAGGAGAAGGAGTGGCAGGGAGAGGAGGATGAGGAAGGGGAGAAGGAAAATGAGGAGTACTGGGAGGAGGGAGAGGAGGAGGAGGAGGACGAGGACGAGGAGGAGGAGGAGGACGAGGACGAGGAGGAGGAGGAGGACGAGGACGAGGAGGAGGAGGAGGACGAGGACGAGGAGGAGGAGGAGGACGAGGACGAGGAGGAGGAGGAGGACGAGGACGAGGAGGAGGAGGAGGACGAGGACGAGGAGGAGGAGGAGGACGAGGACGAGGAGGAGGAGGAGGACGAGGACGAGGAGGAGGAGGAGGACGAGGACGAGGAGGAGGAGGAGGACGAGGACGAGGAGGAGGAGGAGGACGAGGACGAGGAGGAGGAGGAGGACGAGGACGAGGAGGAGGAGGAGGACGAGGACGAGGAGGAGGAGGAGGACGAGGACGAGGAGGAGGAGGAGGACGAGGACGAGGAGGAGGAGGAAGATGGGAAGGAGGAAGGAGAGGAGGAGGAGGAGCAGGAGGGAGAGGAGGAAGAGGAGGAAGAGGAAGAGGAGGAGGAGAAGGAGGGAGAGGCGGAGGAGGAGGAGGTGGTAGAGGAGGAGGAGTAGGAGGAGGAGGAGGAGGAAGAGGAGGGGGAGAAGGAAGAGGAGGAGGGGGAGGAGGAGGAGGAGGAATATGGGAAGGAGGAAGGAGAGGAGGAGGAGGAGCAAGAGGGGAAGAAGGAGAAGGGATATGATGGGGAGGAATAAATGCAAGGGAAGAGGCAAGGCGCAAGGAGATAGCGTGAGCAAGGTGCGGGTGAAGAGCACGAAGGACAGTGAGGGATTCAGAGACGACGGCGAGGACGGAGGGAGGCAAAGCGACGTAAGAGGTGGAATGGTCATCAAGGACTTTTTGACATGACTGGTAAAGAAAAAGAACAGAAGCGCTGGGGATAGAGTACGCGTCAAGAGGAGGATGTGGGGGAGGGGATGCGAAAAGGTCGGAAGGACAGGGAGCCATCGGGACAAAGGGCAAAAAGCCGAGGAAACCGTGGACAAGAGAGAGAGAGAGAGAGAGAGAGAGAGAGAGAGAGAGAGAGAGAGAGAGAGGGAGAGAGAGAGGACAGGACAGGACAGGACAGGACAGGATAGGATAGGACAGGACAGGATAGGACAGGACAGGACAGGACAGGACAAGACCGGACAGGACATGACAGGACAGGACAGGACAGGGCAGGGCAGGACAGGACTGCAGAACAGAGAGACGGAATGAGGGACAGAGGGAAGGGCAAGGGGAGGGAGAGAGTGGGGGAAATAGGACAGGACAGGAGAGGGAGAGAACGAGAGAGAGAGAGAGAGAGAGGGAGAGAGAGAGGACAGGACAGGACAGGACAGGACAGGATAGGATAGGACAGGACAGGATAGGACAGGACAGGACAGGACAGGACAAGACCGGACAGGACATGACAGGACAGGACAGGACAGGGCAGGGCAGGACAGGACTGCAGAACAGAGAGACGGAATGAGGGACAGAGGGAAGGGCAAGGGGAGGGAGAGAGTGGGGGAAATAGGACAGGACAGGAGAGGGAGAGAACGAGAGAGAGAGAGAGAGAGAGGGAGAGAGAGAGGACAGGACAGGACAGGACAGGACAGGATAGGATAGGACAGGACAGGATAGGACAGGACAGGACAGGACAGGACAAGACCGGACAGGACATGACAGGACAGGACAGGACAGGGCAGGGCAGGACAGGACTGCAGAACAGAGAGACGGAATGAGGGACAGAGGGAAGGGCAAGGGGAGGGAGAGAGTGGGGGAAATAGGACAGGACAGGAGAGGGAGAGAACGAGAGAGAGAGAGAGAGAGAGGGAGAGAGAGAGGACAGGACAGGACAGGACAGGACAGGATAGGATAGGACAGGACAGGATAGGACAGGACAGGACAGGACAGGACAAGACCGGACAGGACATGACAGGACAGGACAGGACAGGGCAGGGCAGGACAGGACTGCAGAACAGAGAGACGGAATGAGGGACAGAGGGAAGGGCAAGGGGAGGGAGAGAGTGGGGGAAATAGGACAGGACAGGAGAGGGAGAGAACGAGAGAGAGAGAGAGAGAGAGGGAGAGAGAGAGGACAGGACAGGACAGGACAGGACAGGATAGGATAGGACAGGACAGGATAGGACAGGACAGGACAGGACAGGACAAGACCGGACAGGACATGACAGGACAGGACAGGACAGGGCAGGGCAGGACAGGACTGCAGAACAGAGAGACGGAATGAGGGACAGAGGGAAGGGCAAGGGGAGGGAGAGAGTGGGGGAAATAGGACAGGACAGGAGAGGGAGAGAACGAGAGAGAGAGAGAGAGAGAGGGAGAGAGAGAGGACAGGACAGGACAGGACAGGACAGGATAGGATAGGACAGGACAGGATAGGACAGGACAGGACAGGACAGGACAAGACCGGACAGGACATGACAGGACAGGACAGGACAGGGCAGGGCAGGACAGGACTGCAGAACAGAGAGACGGAATGAGGGACAGAGGGAAGGGCAAGGGGAGGGAGAGAGTGGGGGAAATAGGACAGGACAGGAGAGGGAGAGAACGAGAGAGAGAGAGAGAGAGAGGGAGAGAGAGAGGACAGGACAGGACAGGACAGGACAGGATAGGATAGGACAGGACAGGATAGGACAGGACAGGACAGGACAGGACAAGACCGGACAGGACATGACAGGACAGGACAGGACAGGGCAGGGCAGGACAGGACTGCAGAACAGAGAGACGGAATGAGGGACAGAGGGAAGGGCAAGGGGAGGGAGAGAGTGGGGGAAATAGGACAGGACAGGAGAGGGAGAGAACGAGAGAGAGAGAGAGAGAGAGAGAGAGAGATGGGAGGGAGGAAGAGGGGAATGGGGCTGAGGACGAGGGGGGGGAGGAGAGGACGGGATCGAGAGAGAGGGGAGGGAGAGGAGGGGGGAGGAAGGGATCGAGGGGGCCAAGGATGGAATGGAAAGGACCAGGAAAATAGAGGGAGGAGGGAGGAGAGGAAGGAAGGGGAAAGTGAGGGAGGAGAGAATGGGATTGAGGGAGAGAGGAGGGGAGGATGGGATCGAGAGGAAGAGAGGGAGGGGGAGGAGAGGGCCACGGGAGAGAGGGGGGGAGGGAGGAGAGGAGTGAGGGCAGGAGGGTGGGGGAACGGG
>SZWC01000290.1:26776-38017 GCA_023375785.1 Penium margaritaceum | reverse complement strand
GTCCACTCTGCCGCTGTGGACAGCATGCTTCGCACCCAGCCTGCCTCGGGCCTTGACCCGGAGACTTTCCCTCTCCCGTGCCCCACAGAGTGCATTGACTGCGCTCAGGGGAAGATGCACCGGTCCACGTACCCCTTGTCTGCCTCTCGTGCATCCGCCCCCCTCGACCTTGTCCACTCGGATGTCATGGGCCCTCTCCCCACCGAATCGGTCGGCGAGCATGGCCGCTATGTACTCACCCTCACGGACGACTACTCTCGCTATCGCTGGGTCTTCTGTCTTAGGCAGAAGAGCGATGTCGCCCGGGCCATCCAGGACTGGCTTGTCCTCGCCGAGCGCGCGTGTGGCCGCTCCCTTCGCCGCTTTCGCTCCGATCGCGGTGGCGAGTACATGGGTGAGGCCACGACTTTCCTCGCCTCCCGCGGGATCCACCACGAGACTTCGGCGCCCTNGCCCAGAACGGTGTCTCCGAGCGGTGGAACCGGACTATGGCCGACGCCGTCCGCACCATGCGTGTCGAGTCTGGTCTTTCCGAGGGCTTCTACTTTGAAGCCATGGCTTACATGACCTGGGTCTGGAACCGGATTCCCCACGGTCCCCTTCCCCGTCAGTCCACCCCGTACCAGCATTGGTGCGGTCAGCGCGCTGACCTCCGCCACGCTCGCGCCTGGGGTTGTGTCGCCATTGTCTGGCTGCCCGCCCCGCAGCAGGGCGGCAAGCTCGCCCCCCGCGGCCGTCCCTGCACCTTCCTCGGTGTCTCTCGCCAGTCCAAGGCCTGGCGCTTCTGGGACCCCTCCCGGCACTGCATCGTCGAGTCCCGGGATGCCCTCTTCTTCGAGGACCTGTTTCCTCGTGACCTCATTCGCTCCGGCTCGTCTGTGTCTATCCCGTCGCGTGCGGGAGTGGTAAGTCCTTCGTCCGTCCTACCGGGTCCGGGTGACACATTCGCCGGTCCCTCCGGGCCAGCTGCCCCAGCCGCGTCCGCTGGTCCCCCCGGGCCAGCTGTCCCAGTCGCGTCCACTGGTCCCCTCGGGCCTGCTGTCCCTGCCGCGTCCGCTGGTCCCCCCGGGCCAGCTGTCCCAGCCGCGTCCGCTGGTCCTCCCGGGCCAGCTGTCCCAGTCGCGTCCGCTGGTCCCTCCGGGCCAGCTGCCCCAGCCGCGTCCGCTGGTCCCTCCGGGCCAGCTGCCCCAGCCGCGTCCGCTGGTCCCTCTGGGCCAGCTGCCCCAGCCGCGTCCGCTGGTCCCTCCGGGCCAGCTGTCCCAGTCGCGTTTGCTGGTCCCTCCGGGCCAGCCTCCCCAGGCGCGTCCGCTGGTCCCTCCGGGCCAGCTGTCCCAGTCGCGTCGGCTGGTCCCTCCGGGCCAGCCTCCCCAGCCGCGTCCGCTGGTCCCTCCGGGCCAGCTTTCCCAGTCGCGCCCGCTGGTCCCTCCGGGCCAGCCTCTCCAGTCGTGTCCGCGGATCTCTCCGGGCCGACAGCCCCAGTCGTCTCCACTGGCCCATCAGACTCAGCGTCGTCGCACGCCTTGCCACGCTACACACGTGGCCCCGGTGGCAGCCTCCGACCCAGGCCGTCGGTGAGCGTGAAGACCGTCGCACCGCGCTCGGTGGCGCCTCGACCCCCCGTGGCTCCACGTGCCTCCTCCACTCCCACGGTCGTGAGTGGGGACCCTGGCACCAAAGCCCTGGGCCTGACCACCGCGGCCATCATTGCAGATCTGCACCCGGGCTCCGCATTGGGCTACGCCATGCTCCATCACGAGCATCGGCACGCTGTCGTGGCTGCCCTTGCGCGCATCCCACCTGGGGCGCGAGAGGCACATGCTCTCTCAGTTCGCTCCACAGCACGCCCGGAGGACCCAACCACCTTGCGCGAGGCACGAGCCTCCCCTGAGGCCGCACACTGGGACGCTGCTTGCGCCGATGAGCTCGCTGCCATCCGACAGCACCACGTGTACGACCTCGTGGACCTTCCTCCAGGTCGGAAGGCCATCGGCGCCAAGTGGGTCTTTCGGCGCAAGTGGAAACCTGACGGGTCCTTGGACAAGTACAAGGCCCGCCTCACTGCAAAGGGGTTTGCCCAGGTCCCTAGGGTCGACAATGACCAGATCTTTGCCCTAGTTGGCCGGTTCTCCACCAGCCGGGCGCTCTTCAGTCTGGTCGCCCAGCATGGGTGGGAGCTGCATCAGATGGATGTGAGCAACGCTTTTCTCCATGGTTCACTGGAGGGTGAGGAGCTTTACATGGTGCAGCCACCAGGCTTCGACGATGGCACCGGGAGAGTGTGGCGCTTGCGTAAGGCCCTCTATGGCCTNGCGCTCTTCAGCCTGGTCACCCAGCATGGGTGGGAGCTGCATCAGATGGATGTGAGCAACGCTTTTCTCCATGGTTCACTGGAGGGTGAGGAGCTTTACATGGTGCAGCCACCAGGCTTCGACGATGGCACCGGGAGAGTGTGGCGCTTGCGTAAGGCCCTCTATGGCCTGAAGCAATCGCCTCGGTGCTGGAACCAGGAGATCAGCAGCACGCTCCTTCGTGGTGGGCTCCAGCGTAGCACCGCAGACCCCGCACTGTTTGTCAGTCCGCGAGGCCAGACCTTCATTGCTGTTCTGGTGTACGTCGACGACCTCCTCATTGCGTCGCCAGACACGGCTGCCATCCAGCGCGTCAAGGAACTGCTGCACGCCACCTACCAGATGAAGGATCTCGGGTCTGCCCGAGTCTTCCTGGGCATGGAGCTCGAGCATGATCGCTCCCAGGGCATTCTCCATGTCCATCAGGCTGCTTATGTGCAGACTCTGTCCACTCGCTTCGCCGAGGACCTGCCACTCGTACCAAGCGCATCCTCACCCATGTCGCCCGATGGCCAGGTGAAGTTGAAGAGTCTTGACCCAGCTGTTGTGGGGGAGCCAGTTGACGTGACCGCGTACCTGCGAGTCATCAGGACATTGATGTTCCTGGCAACGACGGCACGTCCAGACATCGCGTTCGCCGTCAACCTCCTGGCCCAGTTTTCTCAGGAGCCGCGTCACCTCCACCACGAGGCCGCGATCCGAGTACTGCGCTATGTCGTCTCGACTCCTCGGCGAAGTCTCATGTTCCGCCGTCAACCGTCTGTTGTCGCAGTGGGCTACACCGACAACGACTGGGCCGGCAGCTTGGACGGTAAGAGTCGCACAGGCTGGATCTTTCTGATTGGCGGCACGGCTGTGTCCTGGCGCAGTGGCAAGCAGGGGTGCATTGCACGCAGCACCGCTGAGGCTGAGTACGTGGCTCTTGGATCAGGCGTGTGTGAGAGTGTGTGGTTGCGTCGTCTGCTGTCTCAGTTGCGCCAGTCTGTCCCATCCATCACGCTGCATTGTGACAATGAGAGTGCCATGGCCATCGCCGACAATGACGGCGTACATCACACACGCACAAAGCACATCAATGTCGAGTATCATTATGTGCGTTCATTGTTGCATGACGGCAGCATCAGCATCGTGTGGGTTGAGACAGCACGGCAGTTGGCTGACTACCTGACCAAGGCTCTGAAGCGCGACTCGTTCAAGAAGGCTGTGAGTTCGGTCGGCGTACGTCCTTGAGTGGCTCTCTCTTTGTATCTGCCTACGTCTCTGCATGCCCTGGGGGAGTCTGGATGTTGACCGTGTCCCTGTCCGCCCATGTGCACTACGCCTGTGAGTCATGGGGAAGTGTTGGTTTTTTCACATCTCTCATTGTGCTCTTTTGTGTCCTCCCGGCTTGTGTACATCGGCGTGCAGATGACTGACGGCGAGACTCGACGCTGATGGAGTGTCGTCCGGTGGAGCCGACGCACGCTGAGGTCTTCTCGCAGTTCGCTGGAGCCTCCTCTCTCAGGCGACGTGCTCAGCTCCATCGGCAGGCCTCCTCGGCGGTCGTGCTGCCGGCGGTCATTGACACCGCATTTGCTGCTTGCATGCGTCCAGCACCTCTGGGAACAGGGAACCAGAACGCGTCTGAAGCTGGCGGAGACACTCCTGAAGCACGCGAATCTCCCTCTCGTGGGTGTCATCCTCCATGCATGGCATGTCGGGTCCTCATCCAAAGGATCGAATAGTGGCGGGTCCTATCCTGCTGCTCTCCTCGGTGTAGATACTGAGGAGAGTAGTTTCATGTCCTGCATTGCAATGCAGCATTGCAATGCAGCAAAGCCATGGCTTCTGCAATGCAGAAGCCATAGCACCGTCGACTCCCCCGGATTTTCGGGGCTGAGGTAAGGGTCAAGCGTTCTGGTTCCCTGTTCCCAAGGTGCTGTTGCGTCTGTTTGCTCTGTTTGCACAGGCTCTGGTCAGTCCTTGCCGGTCTAGGGTTTTGGGATTGTGTGCTTCGATGGTCCGTCTGGCCCCCTGTATCTTTCCGAGGTTCTTTTTGTGCCTGACCTTGAGCTCAACTTGTTTTCTGTGCATTCCTTTACACTGATGGGACCTTCTATGGAGCACACTACATAGTCCGCGACTGTGAGAGCTATTGATACTCGCACTATTGTACTTCGTGCCTCTGTTGTAGGTGATATGTATCGTGTTTCTTGGATTTCTACTTCTCCTTGCTCGCCCTCTCTTCCTGCTCATCTGTTTGTCACTGGTGTTCTGTCTGCTGAGTACGAGCGACTACTGCATCGTCGACTTTGTCACGTGGGCTCCGACACTATATCGAATCTCATTTGGGCACAGCCCGCACTCGGTCTTGACGTGGCTTCTTTCGAGAAGACGCCCAAGAACGATTGTATGTTCTGTGCTGAGTGTAAGATGCATCGTTGCACCTACCCTGACTCTCGTTCTCGAGCACTTTGCCCCCTTGAGTTGGTCCATTTGCACCTTCTCGGTCCTCTTCCTGTCGAGTCTTTGTCCAATCGAGGCCGATACATCCTGACCCTGACCTATGAATTCATCCGGATGCGGTGGGTCTACAGCCTGCGTCAGAAGAGTAACGCCGCTCTCGCGATTTGCCTCTGGCTAGTGATGGCTAAGCGTCAGTCCCGCCACTCGCTACATACCTTCCGTTTGGATTGCAGCGGCGAGTTTCTTGGCGAGATGGATAGCTTCTTTGCCGAGCGCAGGGGTTTTCACCAAGTCTCCGCTTCTGCTATTCCTCATTAGAACGGTGTCATTGAGCGTTGGAATCGCACCATTAAGGATGTGGTTCCTGCTATGCGGTTTGAGTGTGGTTTCCCGGAGTCCTTTGCCTTTGAATGATTCGTCTACATGACGTGGGTCTGGAACCATCTCCCTCACGGTCCCCTCCCGGACCACATTACACCGTACGAGCTTGGTTTGACCACCGTGCCAATCTGCGTCTCGCTCATTTCTGGGGATCTGTGGCTTTCGTGTGGTACACTAAGGACCAACAAGGGTCCAAGGTCTCTTCGCGGGGTCACTTGTGTGTCTTCGTGGACATCTCCCTGCGGTCGAAGGCCTGGCGTTTTTGGGATCCCGCACGTCGTCGCATCATTGAGTCCCGCAACGAGCTCTTCTTTGAGTCTCTCACCTTTTATGACCTGACCTCTATCATGTTGATGTCCGTCATGCACATTCCTACGTGTGAGGCTTCTCGACAGATGGGGGAGTCTGGGCCCACGAACACCTCTCATCCGGCTGATGTGTCCGTTTGAGCCCCCTCCACTTCTTGGTCTCTGGCCCTTGATGATCTAGCGATCATCGCTGCCGGCCCAGAGACCTCTCCAACGTCTACCCCTACTCCCTCGTACCCCACAGGCACCCATGATTATGTACCTATGTCCACCACTACTCCTCCCTCCATGTGTGGTTCTACCTCGACTCCTGCTCCCACTGTCGCACACAATCCCGTGTCTTCCACACACGCATCTCCTCACACTACATCACCTGCCCCTTTGCCTCACTCCTCACCAGATGTGGTCGTGCCTGTCTCTAAGCCCGAGCTGAGCCCCTCAAGCCCAGGTTATTCTTGTGAGCCCGGTGGTCGTCTTCGACCATTGGTCTCCGGAGTCCAGCGGGTGTCAGGCCCCGCACCCAGGCGCTCCACTCGCAGAATCGTGAGCGGCAATCCAGGCACAAAGGCCCTAGGCTTGAGTGTCCGCACAGATCACACAAAGGTACATCCAACGTACCCTGTAGGGCATGATCTTGTCATTCGCGAGTTTCATATCGCTTGTGATGTAGTAGCTGACCTTGTGGTTGTCAGACCCAGCAATGAGGCATGTGCACTCGCGACTCAAAGCTCTCCCTCTATGGCACCTGATCCGGGCACACTCAGGGAAGGTCTCTCATCAGAGGATGCAGACACCTAGCGTGTTGCCTATGAGGATGAGCTTCGTGCCATCGGAGAGCATGGAGTTTACGAGCTAGTCAACCTTCCACCTGGGAGGAAGGCTATTCAGGTCAAGTAGGTCTTTTGTAAGAAAGTGAAGCTGGATGGGTCACTGGAATGCCACAAGGCTCGCTTGGTCGTCAAGGGGTACTCTCAGATCGAGGGCATCGATTACACTGACACCTTTGCCCCTGTCGTTCGTATGACCTGAGCTTGCGCTTTGTTCGGTATGGTGGCTCAGCATGACCGGAAACTGTACCAGATGGACAATGCGTGAACAATGCGTTCCTCCATGACTCTCTAGATGAGGAGATTTACGTAGCTCAGCCACCAGGCTTTGAGGATAGTGAAAATGTTCAGCACTTGGGCAAGTCCTTGTACGGCCTCAAGTAGTCTCCTCGGTGCTAGAACCAGGAGATCATTGACACCCTGACTCGTGCGCGATATGTACAGAGCAAGGCAGACCCCTCTCTCTTTATCCAACGGACGCCTGAGCGGTTCACCGCCATCCTGGTCTATGTGGACAACACCTGATCACGTCTCCTTCCATGGAGGCCATGAAGGAGGCCAAGGCGGTCCTCAAGACTACCTACAGGATGAAGGACCTTGGTCCTACCTCGGTGTTTATTGGCATGGAGATCGTGAGAGACTGCAGATGTCGGACACTTCTGTTGCATTAGGACCGATACGCACGTGTTGTTGAGGACCACTTCAGTGACCTTCTTGGCCCAGTGTCCACGGCCTCCACACCTCTCACACCTGACGGACAGGATGCCCTAAATGTGGACAATCCCACATAGCTAGGGGATACTGTGGATGTGACCCTGTACCTTTGCCTCATCAGATCTATGATGTATGTGGCCACTACCACACGTCCCGGCATCGATTTTGTTGTCAACTTCTTTGCATAGTTTTTGCGTGCTCCACATGCTAGAGCCCTCCATGTGGCTGTGCGAGTGGTGCGGTACGTGGTCTCCACACCGGCAGTGTTCGGTGGTTCTTGACGGCTAGATCGATAACGATTGGGCCTGGAGTCCAGATGGACGCAGTCGAACCGGTTACGTGTTCCTACTCGGTGGTACCATTGTGTCCTGGTACAGCGGGAAGCAGGGTTGCATTGCACGTAGCTTGTCGGAGGTAAAGTATGTTGCTTTGGGTGCAGGGGCTGCTGAGGCAGTGTGGTTGCAGTATCTGTTCCTTGAGTTGGGTCAATCAGTACCCGCCATTGTGCTTCACTGCGAAAACCAGAGTGCTCTTGCCATTACGAAGAACTGTGGTGTCTTTTACGTTCGCACAAAGCACATTACGGTTGAGCATGACTTCGTGCGTGATCTGGTGGAGCGACACGTGATCTCTGTCATATGGGTCGGCACTGACATGCAGTGTGATGACTTCTCGACCAAGGTTCTAGCACGCGGGAAGTTTTTGGTGGCCATTCGCTCTGTTTGGCTTCGCCCCTTGCCTGAGAGTGGTTGAGTGCGGGGTGTTTATGTTTGTGTCACGACTGTTTCTATACTCATTGTTGCACTTGTTTCTGTACTACACGTGTATGGACATGCGTACCATCGGGTCATGGGGGAGTGTTGTGATTTGTGACGTTCTTGTCGACCTGTACAGTCTACTGTGACCAGTCGGCCGTGTCCATGCCCATGCAGATCCCTGATACGGACCCAGGTGGTACCGGTGCGTTGTCTGGTGGCGGACTACCAGCATGGAGCTCACCGACGACTGCCCCGGAGTTCTGGACACTGTCTGGGACCTCCAGCAATTTTTCTACAGCACATAGGAGTTTATCGGTGGACTGGCCCTCGGCCTGATTTGCATGTCTTTTCATTGTGAGTCCACCATTTGATGCCGGATGCATGCATGTGACCAGTCTTAGCGTCCGGCTTGTGATTCTGCACGTCTAGGTTCAGACGGTGTAGCGTTCTGACGTGTCTACGCTGAGTTACGGCCACAACAGTTATTTTAAGCCGGTTTTTAGGACAGACCTTGTGCTGCCGCGTGCGATACCCGCCGTGCGCCGTGGCAGGTACTTATGCCATGGACCTGTCATTTTTCATTTTTCTTTGCAAATGCTATTGAAGCATTCTGACACTTTTCCTTGTGTCTCCTACCCAGACCCTTGCCGTTGTGTGTACGACTTGTGACTGTCGTCGCCGTGTGACCAGGCATTGATGCCTAGTCAGCGGATGTGTCTCTAGGAAGATTCCACGCATCTTCTGAGTCGGGAGCTAGGAGACTTTCTTGGTGGTTGAGACTCGGGCACTTGGTGGTCTGTGCTAGTGCCCCGGGAGACCCCACGATGGTGAGACACATATTGATACTTGCAGGTCGTGCATTCCCCCTGCCGTCGAGACCCAGGTACACGCTGATTTGTATCGGTACCTCGGGAGACCCAGCACTAATTGGTTGAGCCCTTGTTGACTTCTGTTAGACGTGTACAGCTTGCATGTGGTTGAGACCCAGGAGGCCTCAACTTGCCTAGCATGGCTGGCTGGTATTTCCAGTGTGTCACCGTAGATTTTGGGTGTGTATGAGGTATATTGGATATTTTCTCATTGGTCGATACCCGGGCACAGGGTTGACTGTTCCGGTGCCTTGGGAGACCTCCGTTGTGTGTTTTCATGTTCTGTGACACGTGTATTCCATGTGCGTGCCCTTTTGGCGCAACGGGGATGACGCCACTGCCCCAGCCTGCGCTCTAGCACAGTTTCTAGCTCTCGTCGGCTGTGTCAGCCGACCGACGGAGGGGCGGATTCAGAGGGGCGGATTCAGAGGGGCGGTAAGACCCCTCCCCTCTCCTCTCTCTTTTGCTCCGCCATGCCCCTCAGCCCCACCTCGCTTGTTCGCTTGTGAGCGAGCGAGCGAGCTCAGCGCAAAGGGGTGACCTGACCTCCCGCCCTATCCTTTTTTTTTAGCCCCCCCTCCCACAAGCGTCCACCTCCCCCTCTTCTCCGGGGACAATCGAGAAAAGGGGTATTGGGCGCACATGATAGCGAGTGGTGACCCAGGTAGAAAAAGAATGTTTTGATTGGCCAAAAAAATCATGAAAATAAATACAAGCCTTCCATGTGGGATCAAGTAGAGAGGCGACTTGAGGAACAACTTCTCCCCTCACCAAAGGAGTTGCAGCTCAAACTGCAACCACTCACCTCACCATAACAGCTTTTGCCTTAGCCGTCTCCGCAGCAGCGAAAACAATTATCACACCTTCAGGAGCACCTTCGAGGGTGGCACAAGCCACAACGAGTGTAGGGTGAGGAGTGGTAGCAGCAGCACCAACGGCTGGTCAGCCGTATGGTTCTCCGGACGTATTGTGGCATTGCACCTCATCCGGTCAGGTCACGATTGTTGACCTCGGTACTACAAATCGTCACAGTGATGGTTTCTGACAGTGTCGTAGTCTTTCGGGGCTTGGTGCTTCACCGTCAAGAGCAGGTGCTCTCCGCACCCCCATTGTCTGGCGCTCGAGATGAGTTCGCCGACATGGCGTCAAGCGTCGTGTGCATTCGCCTGCTAATACTATGGTGATGGACGTCACGGTTGGCATCGATGCTCGACGTGCCCTCAAGGATTGCATCCGCCTTGGCTTCGGTCCCGTGAGAGTACACATCCTCCATAGGATGAGGATCTGTCAAAGTTGGCGGGTCCACTCACTGGACCTCTGGTGATCATGTTCGTCAAGATCCAGGGCCTGAAGCGGATGATGAAGCAGCTATGTAACCTTGTCGTCACCAAGCGTGCTGCTTCCATGAGTCCATCGATGAATTTCTTGCCTTCTTCTTTACCTTCCTCTTCCGCATCTCCTCATGATGTTTCTTCCGCTTCACCCTTAGATCCATCCCGAGAGGCTACCATTCTTTCGATCTTTCATTTTCCCTCCACGCCCCCTCTAACTGATTCATCTTTCGGTGGTCATTCTCGAGCCGGGCGTCCTCGTCGCCGCACGACCTGTCGTGCTCGACTGAGCTGAGACAGATTTTCCACTCCCAGGGCTACCGTTGCTCATCCTGTCAAGAACGAGAGTGGTTATCAGGGACAGTGGGCCACATGGATATTGACAGAGTCAACACCTTTGTCTGAGAGCAACATCGTGGATTCACCTCATGCAAAGGCGGATGCCACGGTGTTGACACATGACATGGAGTGAGATCCAGATATGGAGTTGATGGTGGAGACATGCGTGTCATCCAGGTTGGCTTCCATGAGGGAACAGGTGCCGGACGTTCTGCAGCTGCACATTGCATGAGCAGTATAGGCCCTAGGTCCCCGGACGATGCCACTCGCAACTCTGACCGGTGGTGGCCCGGTGGTGGCAAAGGAGCCCTGTAAGGTCCGGGATGCCTCTTGCGGAATTCTAAGGGAGTTGGTGCAGCAGGCTCACACCAGCCCGGCAATGGTTGCAGTGCACGAGGCATTCATGTCATCGAGTTCGCCTCCAATGCCGGGGCAGGAGCCGGACGTTCTGAAGCAGCAGATTGTATCATGAGCAGTGCAGGTCCTGAGTTCCTAGGCGGTGCCACTCGCGGCTCTGACCGGTGGTGGCCCGGTGTTGGCAGAGGAGTCCCGTACTGCCTGGGATGCCTCTTGCGGAATTTCGGGGGAGTTGGTGTATTTGGCTCAGACCAGTACGGTAGCGGTGCTAGTGCAGGAGTAAAGTGAATTGGCTTGTCTTTCAGGTGTGGAGGCTTTCTTGAGAGCAAAGTTATTGAGGAAGACCACTGAGATATGTGTTGTAGCAGACATAGTAGGCTTGACCTTGTCATCAGCGCTACCCGAGGACTAGCTTCAACACTAGGGGACGGCCATGTTCCCAGAGTCTGCCGGCTCCCGTATACACAGAGGAGCAGAGCCATGCATGGCGCACTCGGGTAACGGTCCTCACTCCATCATTGAGCGGGTGATAGCGACAGATCTTCACAGCGAGATGGTGCGTGA